>CM046444.1:80915146-81257646 GCA_025506515.1 Flaveria trinervia | reverse complement strand
TTCTTGGATTTAACATGACATCTGTAACAAAAGGATAGATGATTGATTCACCTAAATCATTTCAAGTAGGGTACTTGAAAGGGATGATGTTATTGAATGGCTATAAGTCATGCGTATTAAGGGTAGTAAACCGTTGTTAGGCGGTATTTACTGCTTGCATCAATCTTCTATGAATCTTGGGCAAGTGGGAGGTTATAGGATTCTGTGTGCCCAAGACACTTAGGATATTGATGTGGTTAGTACGTTATGATCCAAGTCGGGTTATACCCAATAACAAGCTTAGCAGACACCAATTAAATATTTAGTTCATGATATGATCATGCAATTAAATATTAACACCAATTTAGAAAATGGGTTTTCTAAATAAGTTGCGTGTGAGAGGAACAACTTATTAGGATATTTTGTTCAATAATATTATTTGAAGTGTTATTTAAATTAGTTAGATGACACCAATAATAATGAGGATTTACAACTTATATATTAAATGGTTAATTGTATAAGTATGTATACAATATATAACTTGTACATACAATTTATTTAATGGTTGTATGTCTAGTTAACAAGACAACTTAATGTGTAATAAAACTTTGAGAGGGAAAGGGTTTTCAAACCCCATTTTCGGCCGCCCCCTCTACATACCTTTTGACCCATCTTGCTTTGGAACAAGATACATTAACTTGTCTTGAACTGTCCACTCACTCAACCTCTCACACAACATGCAATAGAAAGCAAAATACTTCTTCTTCTTCTCTCTTCCATTCGGCCAGGCAGCAAAGAAAGGGGAGTTTTAGAAGTGTTTTGGGTGTGTTCTACCTAACAAGAAAGGTGTTTAGCAAAGAGCTTTGGGTATAAACACTTGAGGGTTCCTCTTCTTGGAACCTTGGGGTCGATTTCATCTTCCTACATCATCAAACTTGCTGCTGGAAACTCACGGTTTTGGAAGCTCTTTCGGCAGCTCTCTTTCTGGGTTTTTGGGGTTCAAAATCAAGCAACTAAGAAGCCTACTTGAGGCTTGTGGGAGTAGTCACTTGAGGACTTCTACACTTGTGTTCTTGGCTGTTTAAGCATCTCAAATCTCCTTCTGTTGGACGTTTTTCTTGCTGTTGGAAGGAGGTAGTTCATGGCAGCCCTTTGAGGTTGCCATATTGTGTTATTTTATGTTCACATAGCATGTCCATTCACATATGATGATCCTTTTTGTTTGGGTTTGTTTTATCATCTTAAAAGATCACTAAGAACATGAAATTTTCAGCTTTAAAATCGGTTTTAAAAACTACATATCCGCTGCGTTTTCTGAAAGTTTAAATGGTTAAACAATGATTTGTGTTCTAGCAAACCCATCAATGGTATCAGAGCCGTTATGTGGATGACTTGCTTGTTTTATCCTTTGGAATTGGTTTTAAGGATGGTTTTAGACTTCTTATAGGCTGTTTTGGGCTGCTATATATGTATTGTTGAATCCCCAACTTTCAAGGTTACATTACACATGCTTGTGATTAACCTTGAAAGATATGTGTGTTGATATGTTGATTGTTTGGACAATATTTAAAACCAAAAATTTCAGTTTATGTTGCTGAAATTTGAAGGTTTTAAGTGGGGTTTCATTATTTTTTTGATGATTTGATCATTGGATGTTTTAGTGCATAACCTAGCCTTTGACCTTGTGATTATTTGTGATGGTTGTATTGATTCATTCAATTGGGTTGTATCTTTTGTTCTTTGTGCTTTGTTTCATATGTAATTTATTTATTATTGGGTTGTAATAAATAGATTAGGTGTATTTTCATTTTACTAGATATCTTGTATTAGGACTTTATATCTTGTAATATGAAGACATACACTTTGGAAGCACAAAGGAAGGTCATAAGAGAAAAATGGAGCATTTTGGATGCGGTTTCAAGTGGGAGACTTTTGGAAGTCTTCAATATGCTTTGTTTGTGACCCTTAGGAATGTCCTATGGACCACACTTGTGATGGCAAGCAAGTGTGGACCACTTTAGATGCTATGGTTATGCACATATGCACATATATTGTTTATGTTTGGTTGATATTTGAATATCATAACAAACTTAACAAGCTGAAACATTGTTGGTTCTAAAAGTTTATATAAAGTTATTAAAATGGTTTAATGATTTTAAAGATTAAAATTGGTTTTAGTCAAAGACCATAGGGTACCTTGTATTTCAAAGCATGCAAATACAAGTACATAGAGTTTTCTAAACCAATGTTATGTAACCTCTAAATATTCTTTAACAAGATCAACACCGTCCTTTTACACAACACTTGAGTCACTTGAGAACTCTTAGTGGGATAAAGGTCACCTAACCACTTTGAGGGAACTCGTGATTCAAGGCGAGAATGCCTTATTTGTGGGATAAAGGTCACCTAACCACTTGTTTTGGCAAACTCACACGTGGGTGTAAGTAGGGTGTCTTGATTTGCAAATCATGTCAAATGGATCACCTACGATGTGGTTTCCAAATGTTGTTGATGGGATTTACATGCCGACTTCACATATGATGTTTCAAGTCGATCCCATATTTCTAGAAGTTGCAAATGGTTGCAATCGTCAAACGTTGACCACCTTATTAATTTAAAAACGTTGGATAAAGGTCACCTAACCACAATTTAAATGTAATGTTGGGTTCTAGATTTTAATATAAAAGGACCCCAAAAGGCATTTATTATTAAATTACAATATCAAAAATACTAAAATAAAACTTTGTTAAATTTTGTAGATGGCCTCACATAATGATAATTCCGATAACTCATCCACGTCCAACCAATCTCTACGAGCGATCCTCCAAAAGGAACGTCTAAATCATAACAACTTCATCGATTGGTATCGAAACTTGAGAATCGTTCTCAAGCAAGAAAGAAGATCGTATATTTTAGACGACCCTATCCCCGATCAACCTAGCGAGGATGATGAGGAGGCCTATAGCGATTGGCTAAAATACACTGAGGGCTCCGTCCAAGTGTCTTGTCTCATGCTAGCGAGCATGACTCCGGATCTCCAGAAGGAGTATGAACATCACGGAGCTTACGACATGATTGCCCAGCTGAAGGAAACGTTCCAACAACAAGCTAGGGTTGAGCGCTTCGAAACGGTTCGAGCACTCCATGCATTTCGTATGAACGACAACCAATCTGTTTCATCTTATGTACTTAAGATGAAAAGTCACATTGACCGCCTCGAAAGGCTTAATTGTCCCATCTCGAAAGAATTGGCCACGGATTTGATCCTAAATGGCCTTACCAAGAGGTTCGAGACATTCGTGTTGAACTACAACATGAATGCTTGGACAAAAGCATTGGTGAGCTTCACTCAATGCTCAAAACGGCCGAGGCGGCCAATGGTTAAAAGGGTTTTACCCGTTCTCACCATCAATGAAGGTGGGAACAATAAGGCCTCGTCCCACACCCAAGGCAAATGTTGCCAAGGGTAAGGACCGACTTTGTGAAAAAGGGAAAGGGGTGGCAAGGGTGCCACCCAAACCACACAGAAAAGGCAAAAGGTTGCTACTAATGACCCATGCTTCAGTGTGGGAGATTGGACATTGGGCAAGGAATTGTCCCGTCATTTCCAAGAGTTGAAAGCGAAGAGGGATGCGGAAAACCTCAGGTACAATATACATGATTCATATTGATCTTATGTAACATCTTCTAACACATGGGTATTGGATACCGGATGTGGAACTCATATTTGCAATTTGTTGCAGGGGTTCACAAGAAGTAGGGACTTCAATCAAGGGGAGTTAGCCTCTTCATGGGTAATGGAACTAAAGTCTTAGTTGAAGCTAGTGGGGATTACATCCTAAAACTTCCAAATGGCTTGGATGTTGTATTGAAGGATTTGATCTGCCCAAGATACATACTAAATTGATGTGGCTAGTGTGATAGGATCCAAGTCAGGTCATACCCAATAACAAGCAAAACAAACACCGATAAATATTTATTCGTTGATAAATCAAACAAATAAATATAAGCACCAACATAGTAACCGGGTTTTCTAAAACATTGCTTTTGATAATGAACAACATTATATGGATAATTGTTCATGAGAATTACTTGTTTCTATTATTTAAGTTGGTTAAATAATATTAAACAAAAGTGTATTAATTTTATAAGATAAAAGGGTTTTAATCTTATAAAATCAATTGAGTGCAAGGGTGATTTTTGATAAAAATCAAAATGAGAGGGACCCTCCAAGGTCCATTTCGGCCGCCCTTGGGGCTTGCAAGCCTTTTGATGAATCATTGGTCCTTGCAATATTGATTTATTACAACACTCTTCCAAGGATACACCTTCTCTCACACACACATAGCAAAAGAATTTCTCTCTAATCTCTCTAAAATTCGGATTTCGGAGCTGAAATAGAAGCAATTTCCAGCTTAAACAAGTGTTGTTTGGCTGGAAAAATCGATCTTCTTCAGAGTGTCTTTGAGGTTGGTGTTGCAAGACCTAGCAAGTGGGTGTTTGGAGGAAGCTTGGGGTATCATCTCTTGAGGATTTCTACTTTGAAGTCTTGACATTCAACATCATCTCCTAGCCTCCATTCCACGTTTCTAAAGGTAGTATATATGGTTGATAATATGTATGTTGTGATAGTGTGTTATTCCATATAATAGATCCTTGTTTTGTGTTTTGCTTTAACATATGTATATGATACATAAACTCTTATTTGAACTGAAAATCCGCTGCGTTTTACATGTTAATAGTTAATATGTCTTTGATTAACATCTACAAAACCCTTCAATGGCATCTAGAGCCGGATTATATGGATACATGCTTCCAACATGAAATTTTCGGGTCCTTTTTCTCTAAAAAGTGGGCTGGAAATTTCTTTACATGGAAGTCCCTTTGTTTTCAAGATGTTACTTTATATGCATGTAAAGATCTTGAAAAAATAGATCATATGATGGTTGTTTGTTTGGACATAAACCCACATGTTCTTGGTTTGTGTTGGCCAAAAACTTGGGTTAAAAGGGGCTGCCATATTATCGATTTTGGACTTGTTTGGATGTGTTCTAAGTGCACAAAGCCTAGCCATGACCTTGTGATTGATTATTGTGGTTGTGTTTCATTTGGATGTAATAAAGCATATGTAATTTATTTATTTCATTTGGTATGTAATAAATAGATTAGCTTGTATCTTATTTTACTAAAAAATGTATTAGGACCTTTTCTAAGTAATAAGCTTTTGGGGGCTGTTTTGTAACACATAAAGGAAGCCTAAGATGATGATGGAATCACAACACAAAAGGCATACTTGAAGCATTTGGATGCAAGTTCAAGTGGAGTTCATCAACTCAACAATGTGTCATGTTTTACCTTTGGATTGACCCCTTAACACACTTGTTATGGCAAGCAAGTGTGTTCAAAATTATTGGCTTTAGTTGTGCACTTATTATATTATGTTTGGTTGATTGTTTGGTTATCTTGGTTGTGTTTGTTTTGGATTGAAAATTGACAAACTAGTTTAACAACTATGGCGCATCAAGCATAAAAATGGTTCTTTATAATCATTAAATGGATTAATAAAATGAGTTTATTAAGGGTTAATGATTTAATAAAAATGGGTTTTATTAAAAGGAACCTTAAAAATTGTTTTTCAAATAATACCATGCAGTTGAATGCATACAAGTTGTATGGTATAAAAGGTTTTCTATAACTAAGTTTTAGAAACTTCAAAACCCTTTTTTTTTAAAACAAGTTTAACACCATCCTTTTAAACAACACTCATTCACTTGTAACTTATTTATGGGATAAAGGTCACCTAACCATAATGTAGAAACTTGAGAAGTTGAGGTGAAATTACTATATTTGTGGGATAAAGGTCACCTAACCACTTTATTAGTGATATCACACGTGTGTCTAAGTAGGACGACTTGATTTGGAAATCATGCATTAGGATCACCGAAGCATGACGTACAAACGGTGTTGATGGGATTAATGCCAACTACATAAGATGTTTAAAACGATCCCATAAAAACTAGAAACTGTAATGGTTACAATTGTCAAAACGTTGACTACCTTTTTAATTTAAATAAGGGATAAAGGTCACCTAACCGATATTAAATGTAACGTTGGATTCTAGTTTTAATTATTAATTGTCTATGAGACATAAAAGGGTATTAATAATTAAAAATTGCTTAAACATCGAAATACTAAAATTTGAACTTTGTAATATTGTAGATGGTTAACAACAACAACGCTATCCCCACCGTCCATAACCTATCACTAAGAACGATCCTCGAAAAGGAACGTCTAAACCATGGGAACTTCATGGATTGGTATCGAAACTTGAGAATAGTTCTCAAGCAAGAAAAGAAGTCCGATGTGTTAGACGATCCCATTCCCGATCAACCCGATGAGAGTGACGTTGAGGCCTTTGCCGAGTGGGTCAAGTACACCGAGGACTCCGTGCAAGTCTCATGTCTCATGCTAGCGAGTATGATTCCCGACTTGCAAAAGGACTTTGAAAACCACAATGCCTTTGACATGATCACCCAGTTGAAGGAAATGTTCCAACAACAATCAAGGGTGGAGCGCTTCGAAACGGTTCGAGCGCTCCATGCATGTCGGATGGACGAGACCCAATCGGTGTCATCCTACGTTCTTAAGATGAAGAGCCACATTGATCGCCTCGAAAGGCTTAACTGTCGTGTGTCCAACGAGTTGGCAACGGATCTTATCCTCAACTCTCTATCAAAGAAGTTTGATAGTTTTTTTATGAACTATACATGAATGGTTGGGACAAGAGCATTGGTGAGCTTCATTCAATGCTAAAAACGGCCGAGGCGGGCATGGGTAGAAAGGTTCTGCCGGTCCTTACGATCAATGAAGGAGGTAGTAGGAAGAGGCACCTCCCCAACCCTAAGGCAAGCGTTGCCAAAGGGAAGGGGCACGTCAAGGGAAAGGGAAAGGCAAAATGGAACCCCCAAACCAAAGAAAAGAAGCAAAAGGTTGCTCAAGATGACCCTTGTTTTGAGTGTGGTGAGGTAGGCCATTGGAAACGCAATTGTCCGGTCTATCTCAAAGCGTTGAGGTCGAAGAGGGACGGGCAAACCTCAGGTACAATCTTTATGATACATGTTGAGCTAAATGTAATTTCTTCTAACACATGGGTATTAGATACCGGATGTGGAACTCATATTTGCAATTTGTTGCAGGGGTTCAAAAGAAGTAAGCATTATTCAAAAGGGGAAGTTAGTCTCTTCATGGGCAATGGTGCAAAGGTTCATGTGGAAGCCCAAGGAGACTATGTTTTGAAGCTTCCAAGTGGTTTGGAAGTTATTTTAAAGAATATTTGTATGCTCCTAGTTTGACTAGGAACATCATTTCTGTTTCCCGTTTAAGACAATATGATTATGATTTCAAATTTGTTGACAATGATATTCATGTTACTTTGAATCATGTGTTTTATTTTAAGGCTATTCCTTGTAATGGTATTTATGAATTGGTTCATGATAACACAACATATGATAGCTCAATGTACCAAGCAACCACCAAAAGGCTCAAATTAGATTTGAGTGATTCCTATCTTTGGCATTGTCGCCTTGGACACATAAATAAGAATCGTATGCATAAACTTCAAAAGAATGGTCTTTTGAAAACCAATGAAAATGATTCATTCGATGTGTGCGAGTCTTGCTTACAAGGTAAAATGACAAAGGCCCCTTTTAGTGGGACTAATGAAAGGGCGAAAGATTTATTAGGGATCACATTCGGATGTATGTGGACCTTTTAAACCAATGACTAGGAATGGTGAAAGATACTTCATTACCTTTACCGATGATTATAGTCGTTATGGGTATGTGTACTTGTTAAGACACAAACATGAATCTTTGAAATGTTCAAAATATTCAAGAATGAAGTTGAAAATCAACTCAACAAAACGGTCAAGTTCTTCGCACAGATAGAGGAGGTGACCCTAAGTAGTGAATTTCAAGAGTATCTTAGAAGTTGTGGGATTGTCTCACAACTTACTCCACCTGGAACACCACAACATAATGGTGTCTGAGAGGAGGAATCGAACTCTATTGGATATGGTTCGATCTATGATGGCTAGAAGTACACTACCTCTGTCATTTTGGGGTTTCGCGTTGCTCTCCGCGGCCCGTATTTTAAATATAGCCCCACCAAGAAAGTGGAAAGGACACCTTTCGAAGTATGGCATGGAAGGGTTCCATCATTATCATATTTGAAAGTTTGGGGGTGTGAAGCTTATCCTAAGCAATACACTCAGTACAAACTGGAAGGGCGATCCACGAAGTGTATCTTCATCGGATATCCTAGAGATTGTATTGGATATTATTTCTATGATCCGACAGAGCAGAAAGTGTTTATTGCTCGAAAGGCAGAGTTCTTGGAAACTAAGTTTCTTTTGGAAGAAACTAGCGGAAGAACAGTGGAACTTGAAGAGGTTCATGATTCACATGAAGATACACAATTGGTTAATACTAGCAATCAACATGAGGATGTTGAGAATGATCATATGGATGATCAAAATACACAAAACGTTCGCAGATCTGGTAGAATTAGTGTTCCTCCTGAGAGATATGGATTTTTCATGGATGGATGCTATGTGGTAGATTCAGATGAACCAACCACATACCAAGATGCAATGTCAAAACCTGATTGTGACAAATGGCAAGAAGCCATGAACGTTGAGATGCAATCCATGTATGATAACCAAGTCTGGGAATTGGTTACACCACCTCTTAAGTCCAAGATTGTTGGGAGTAAGTGGTTTTCAAGAAGAAAACCGATATGCATGGAACTTGGATACCTATAAAGCTAGACTTGTAGCAAAAGGTTTCACTCAACTCAAGGGTTGATTATGATGAAACCTTTTCACCTGTGGCAATGCTAAAGTCTATTAGGATATTATTTGCCATAGCAGCATATTATGACTATGAGATATGGCAAATGGACGTCAAAACCGCTTTCCTTAATGGATATCTTGAGGAAGATGTCCATATGAAACAACCTGAAGGTTTTGTCGATCCAAAACATCCTGAAAAGGTATGCAAGTTAAAGAAGTCAATCTATGGATTGAAACAAGCATCAAGAAGCTGGAATCACCGTTTTGATGATGAAGTAAAGAAATTTGGCTTCATCAAAAACGCTGATGAAGCCTGTGTATATAAGAAAGCTAGTGGGAGCACTATCACCTTCCTTGTATTATATGTTGATGACATTTTACTATTTGGAAACGACATTCCAACCTTGGATGGTGTAAAAGCCTGGCTTGGAAGCTGTTTTTCCATTAAAGATCTTGGTGAAGCCACCTATATTTTGGGTATAAAGATCTATAGGGATAGATCAAGACAACTGATAGGTTTAAACCAAAGTGCATACATTGATAAGATCTTGAAAAGGTTCAAGATGGAGAATTCTAAGAAAGGTCTGGTACCTATTCAAAAGGGACTATTATTGAGCTCATCTCAATGCCCTAGTTCAAAGGTTGAACAAGAAAGAATGAGTGGAGTCCCATATGCGTTGCTATAGGATCCATCATGTATGCAATGATATGTACTAGCCGGACGTGTCATATGCTCTAAGTATGACAAGCAGATATCAGCAGAATCCTGGTAATAGTCATTGGATGGCTGTTAAAAGTATTTTGAAATACCTTAGGAACACTAAGGACATGTTCTTAATATATGGATCTGGTGAGGAGGAGCTCGTGGTAAAGGGTTACACAGATGCAAGTTTCCAAACTGATCGAGATGATTCTCGATCACAGTCGGGATATGTCTTCATTATGAATGGAGGAGCGGTCTCTTGGAAGAGCTCAAAGCAAGATGTAGTGGCATTATCTACAATAGAATCTGAATACATCGCCGCTTCACTGGCAGCTCAAGAAGCTGCGTGGCTTAGGAAGTTCATTGCTGATCTAGGGGTCGTTGCTACCATTCAAGACCCCCTAGAGATCTTTTGTGACAACGAGGGCGCGATTGCTCAAATCAAGGAACCTCGTGCTCATCAAAAGACTCGGCACATTGAACGGAGATTCACTACATTAGGGATGAAGTTGAAAAGGGAAAGATATGTATTCGCAAAGTTCACACCGATCAAAACATTGCGGATCCATTCACGAAGCTCCTAGACAGGTCAAAGCATGAAAGTCATACTTGGGCCTTAGGACTTCGATATTCTAGTAAATGGACTTGATCAAATTTTGTATTTGGATATTGGAACTTATGTAATTTGACTTAATTATATGGTTATAATTTTCCTTTGTTCTTCTATTTTAACATGTTTAAATCCGTGAATAAGTAAGTTATTCTAAAACGTCCGTAGTCGATCGTACTTGTGGGAACAACTATGAATGTAAGACTATAATGAACTTGGATTGGTTGATATTCACTAAGTATGAATATAGAGCAAGACGTTGCTACCAAGGTTCATTGATATCTATGGGATATGGATATTGGACTGACCCGCTCTTAATTATTTCTGCATGGAATCTTTGTGATTAGTCATAAGAGATATTGAGTAAAGGCGAATATCATTGTATCCTCATACCTGAGATACATATTGGGTCTTGATATTCACCAAGTATTGTACTTTAAGTTAGTTCTTTGCTGTTCTGAAATATTGGCAGTACATAAGCTGAGTTCGGGTATAATATAAGGTGATTGTGAGAGACGTATGTAGTCAAGATGGAATTTGTTCCTCTTATTCGTTAAGAGTTAGATGTCTAAGGCCTGTTAAAGTTAAATCAACGGAGAATGACAATTCTATGTCTCTAGGATTTAACATGACATCTGTAACAAAAGGATAAATGATTTATTCACCTAAATCATATTCAAGTAGGGTACTTGAAAGGGATGATGTTATTGAATGGCACTTAGTCATATACATTAGGGGTAGCACACCGTTGCTAGGCGTTATTTGCTACTTGCATCAATTCTCTATGAATCTTGTGCAAGTGGGAGATTGAAGGATTTGATGTGCCCAAGATACATACTAAATTGATGTGGCTAGTGTGATATGATCCAAGTCGGGTCATACCCAATAACAAGCAAAACAAACACCGATAAAATTTATTCGTTGATAAGATCAAACAAATAATATAAGCACCAACATAGAAACCGGGTTTTCTAAAACATTGCTTTTGATAATGAACAACATTATATGGATAATTGTTCATGAGAAATTACTTGTTTCTATTTAAGTTGGTTAAATAATATAAACAAAAGTGTATTAATTTTATAAGATAAAAGGTTTTAATCTTATAAAATCAATGAGTGCAAGGGTGATTTTTGATAAAAATTCAAAATGAGAGGGACCCTCCAAGGTCCATTTCGGCCGCCCTTGGGGCTTGCAAGCCTTTTGATGAATCATCTTGGTCCTTGCAATATTGATTTATTACAACACTCTTCCAAGGATACACCTTCTCTCACACACACATAGCAAAAGAATTTCTCTCTAATCTCTCTCTAAAATTTGGATTTTGGAGCTGAAATAGAAGCAATTTCCAGCTTAAAACAAGTGTTGTTTGGCTGGAAAAATCGATCTTCAAGAGTGTCTTTGAGGTTGGTGTTGCAAGACCTAGCAAGTGGTGTTTGGAGGAAGCTTGGGGTATCATCTCTTGAGGATTTCTACTTTGAAGTCTTGACATTCAACATCATCTCCTAGCCTCCATTCCATGTTTCTAAGGTAGTATATATGGTTGATATATGTATGTTGTGATAGTGTGTTATTCCATATAATAAGATCCTTGTTTTGGGTTTTGCTTTAAACATATTATATGATACATAAACTCTTATTTGAACTGAAAATCCGCTGCGTTTTACATGTTAATAGTTAATATGTCTTTGATTAACATCTACAAAACCCTTCAGTTTTGAAGATGTTTTGTATGCTACTAGTTTGACTAGGAACATTATTCTGTATCCCATTAAGACATAATGATTATGTACTATCTTTATTGAAAATGATATTCATGTTTCTTTAATTGGTATGTTCTATTTTAAAGCTATTCCCATTAATGGTATTTATGAATTGGTTCATGAAAATACTTTAAATAGTTCACTGTACCAACTAACACCAAGAAGCTCAAGTTGGACTTTAGTGATACCTATCTTTGGCATTGTCTCTTGGTCATATAAACTGGAAACGTTTACAAACACTTCAAAAGAATGGTCTTTTAAAAACAAATGAATGTGATTCATTTGATGTTTGTGAATCTTGTTTACAAGGAGATGACTAAGGCACCTTTCAGTGGAACTAACGAAAGGGCAAAAGATATATTAGGAATCATACATTCGGATGTATGTGGTCCTTTTAAGCCAATGACTAGGAATGGTGAAAGATACTTCATTACCTTTACCGACGATTATAGTCGCTATGGGTATGTGTACTTATTAAGGCACAAAGATGAAGCTTTTGAAATGTTCAAAATCTTCAAGAATGAAGTAGAAAATCAACTCAACAAGTCAATTAAAGTTCTCCGTACCGATAGAGGAGGTGAATACCTAGTGAAGCTTTTCAAGATCATCTTAGGAGTTGTGGGATTGTCTCACAGCTCACTCCACCTGGAACACCACAACATAATGGTGTGTCTGAGAGAAGGAATCGAACCTTACTGGATATGGTCCGATCTATGATGGCTAGAAGCTCATTACCTCTATCATTTTGGGGTTTCGCTCTGCTCTCCGCGGCTTGTATTTTAAATATGGCCCCAACCAAAAAGTGGAAAGGACACCTTTTGAGATATGGCATGGAAGAGTTCCATCCCTATCATACTTATGGGTTTGGGGATGTGAGGCCTATGTTAAGACTCCCACCCCAAACAAATTAGAAGTCCGATCCACCAAGTGTATTTTTGTTGGATATCCTAGAGATTCTATGGGATATTATTTCTATGATCCATTGGAACAAAAGGTGTTTGTTGCCAGAAAGGGTGAGTTCTTAGAAGCAAAGTTCCTTATGGAAGGAGCTGGCAGTAGAACAGTGGATCTTGAAGAGGATCAAGAACCACAACCCAATGCACGGTTGGTTGAAACTAGCACTCAACATGAGTATGTTGAGTATGATCAAGGGGTTGATCAATACACACAAGATGTTCGCAGAAGTGGTAGAACTAGTAATCCACCTGAAAGATACGGATTTTTCGTGGATGGGTGCTATGTGGTAGATTCAGACGAACCAACCACATACCATAATGCAGTGTCCAATTCGGATTATGACAAATGGCTTGAAGCCATGAACGCTAAGATGCAATCCATGTATGAAAATCAAGTTTGGGAACTTGTTGAACCACCTCTTAACTCCAAGATAGTTGGAAGCAAGTGGGTTTTCAAGAAGAAAACCGATATGCATGGAAACTTGGATACTTATAAAATTAGACTTGTAGCAAAGGGTTTCACTCAAACTGAAGGGGTTTATTATGATGAAACTTTCTCACCTGTTGCGATGCTAAAGTCTATAAGATATTGTTTGCCATAGCTGCTCATTATGATTATGAGATTTGGCAAATGGATGTCAAAACGGCTTTCCTAAATGGATATCTTGAGGAAAATGTCTATATGGTTCAGCCTGAAGGTTTTGTCGATCCAAAACATCCTAATAAAGCATGCAAGTTAAAGAAATCAATCTATGGATTGAACAGCATCGAGAAGCTGGAATCACCGTTTTGATGAGGAAGTAAAGAAATTTGGCTTCACAAAAAACGCTAATGAGGCCTGTGTGTATAAGAAGGCTAGTGGGAGCACAATAACTTCCTAGTATTGTATGTTGATGACATACTACTATTTGGAAATGACATCCCAACCTTGGAAGGTGTAAAAACCTGGCTTGGAAGTTGTTTTTCCATTAAGGATCTTGGAGAAGCCGCCTATTCTGGGAATAAAGATCTATAGGGATAGATCAGGCGGTTGATTGGTTTGAATCAAAGTGCATACATTGATAAAATCTTGAAAAGGTTCAAGATGGAGAACTCTAAGAAGTTACCGTACCTATTCAAAGGGGACGATATTGAGTACGACTCAATGTCCAAGCTCAAAGGATGAGCAAGATAAAATGAAGGCAATCCCATATGCATCTGCTATTGGATCCATCATGTATGCGATGATATGCACTCGACCGGACGTGTCATGCACCTTGAGCATGACAAGCCGTTACCAGCAAAATCCTGGAAACAGTCATTGGATGGCTGTTAAGAACATACTTAAGTACCTAAGAAGGACAAGAGATATGTTCCTAATCTATGGATCTGGTGACGAGGACTCGTTGTAAAAGGTTACACGGATGCGAGTTTCCAGACCGATCGTGATGATTCTCGGTCACAATCGGATACATTTTCATTCTGAATGGAGGAGCGGTGTTTGGAAGAGCTCCAAGCAGGATGTGGTGGCTCTATCAACTACAGAATCAGAATACGTCGCCGCCTCATTGGCAGCTCAAGAAGCTGCATGGTTGAAGAAATTCATTGTCGATCTAGGGGTTGTTCCTTCCTCAGGACCCCTAGAGATCTTTTGTGACAACGAGGGTGCGATTGCTCAAATCAAGGAACCCCGTGCTCATCAAAAGACTAGGCACATTGAGCGGAGATTCAACTACATACGAGATGAAGTTGAAAAGGGAAAGATATGTTTCGCAAAGTTCACACGGATCAAAACATTGCAGATCCTCTCACGAAGCTCTTGAAAAGGCAAAGCATGAAGGTCATACTTGCGCCATGGGACTTCGATATTCTAGTGATTGGACTTGATCTGTAAATTTTGTATTTGGATATGTGGAACTCTATTATTTGAATAAAATTATTTGGTTATAATGTTTCAATTAATGTTCCAAATTAGCATGTTTAATCCATGAGTAAATGTTTACTCTAAATGTCCGTAGTCAATCAGACTTGTGGGAACAAGCATTGAGGATAAGGCTATTTTGAACATGGATTGGTTGATATTCATAAGGATGAATATGGAGCAATGGGTTGCTACCAAGGTTCACAGATATTGTGGGATACAAAATTGGACTAACCCGCATCTCAAATTTTACAACATAGAATCTAATTGATTGATCATAAATAAATTTGAGTAAAGGCGAATATCATTTGGTATACTCCGACCTGAGATACATATTGGTTTTTGATATTCACCAAGTGTCATACCTTGAGCTTATTCTTCACTGTCCTGAAATAGTGGGCAGTACATAAGGATAGGTTCAGGTATAACACGAGGTTTTTGTGAGAAACGTATGTAGTCAAGATGGAATTTGCTCCTCTTATTCGTTGAGAGTTAGATGTCTAAGGCCTGATTAAGTTAAATCAACAAGGAATGATCATTCTGTGTTCATGGATTTAACATGACATCTGTTACAAAAGGATAGATGATTGATTCACCTAAATCATTTCAAGTAGGGTACTTGAAAGGGATGATGTTATTGAATGGCTATAAGTCATGCGAATTAAGGGTAGTAAACCGTTGTTCGGCGGTATTTACTGCTTGCATCAATCTTCTATGAATCTTGGGCAAGTGGGAGGTTGTAGGATTCTGTGTGCCCAAGACACTTAGGATATTGATGTGGTTAGTACGTTATGATCCAAGTCGGGTTATACCCAATAACAAGCTTAGAAGACACCAATTAAATATTTAGTTCATGATATGATCATGCAATTAAATATTAACACCAATTTAGAAAATGGGTTTTCTAAATAAGTTGCGTGTGAGAGGGAACAACTTATTAGGATATGGTGTTCAATAATATTATTTGAAGTGTTATTTAAATTAGTTAGATGACACCAAATAATAATGAGGATTTACAACTTATAAATTAAATGGTTAGTTGTATAAGTATGTATATATATATATATAACTTGTACATACAATTTATTTAATGGTTGTATGTCTAGTTAACAAGACAAATTAATGTGTGATAAAACTTGAGAGGGAAAGGGTTTTCAAACCGCATTTTCGGCCGCCCCCTCTACATACCTTTTGACCAATCTTGCTTTGGAACAAGATACATTAACTTGTCTTGAACTCTCCACTCACTCAACCTCTCACATAACATGCAATAGAAAGCAAAATACTTCTTCTTCTTCTCTCTCCATTCGGCCAGGCAGCAAAGAAAGGGAGTTTTAGAAGTGTTTTGGGTGTGTTCTACCTAACAAGAAAGGTGTTTAGCAAAGAGCTTTGGGTATAAACACTTGAGGGTTCCTCTTCGTGGAACCTTGTGGTCGATTCATCTTCCTACATCATCAAACTTGCTGCTGGAAACTCACGGTTTTGGAAGCTCTTTCGGCAGCTCTCTTTCTGGGTTTTTGGGGTTCAAAATCAAGCAACTAAGAAGCCTACTTGAGGCTTGTGGGAGTAGTCACTTGAGGACTTCTACACTTGTGTTCTTGGCTGTTTAAGCATCTCAAATCTCCTTCTGTTGGACGTTTTTCTTGCTGTTGGAAGGAGGTAGTTCATGGCAGCCCTTTGAGGTTGCCATATTGTGTTATTTTATGTTCACATAGCATGTCCATTCACATATGATGATCCTTTTTGTTTGGGTTGTTTTATCATCTTAAAAGATCACTAAGAACATGAAATTTTCAGCTTTAAAATCGGTTTTAAAAACTACATATCCGCTGCGTTTTCTAAAAGTTTAAATGGTTAAACAATGATTTTGTGTTCTAGCAAACCCATCATATATGCGTACGTATATATATGCGTATGTATATATATGCGTATGTATATATATACGTATGTATATATATACGTATGTATATATATACATGTATATATATAGATATATATATATACGTGTATATATACATATAGGTATATATATATATATGCTTATATATATACGTATATATACGTATATACATATATACGTATATATGTATTTATTTATATATCTATATATATATACGTATATATGTATATATATAATATATATATGTGAAATGGGAAATCAAAAATTAGTTTTAATAAAAAACGATTATCATCTTTAGACTAACTACACAGTAGGCAATTACATCTATCTCAAGAAGTAGTATAGGTTGAGGTAAGAACTGAGTATCGATTTGTGGACACAATAGCTCCTAATACTAAATCGATCAATTTTGTTTGGGTTTGTAATATTGAAATAACTAAAACGATTAGCAAGTTAAACTAACAAATCAAGGAAGTAAAGATAAAGCTACACAATCAATTAAAGATACCACTAGGACTTTGATTCCACTTAACATAAATATAAAAACTGCAAGATCGGTTTATGTCACTAAACACTAGGTTTTTCTCTCAAACTCACTTAAACAGCACTCAGATGAAATCAAAGTCTCTAAGAGTTGATAATAATACAATAAGTAATAATCAAACGCAAGAAGTAATTTTCAAGTTACTTGTATATATTGCATCTCAACTCAAATGTTACAAGACTCTTTCAAGCATGCTGTTATGAGTTACAATGATAAACTATATATAATTTAAGGTATCTCAGATAAAGTCTTATATGAGATATGGTAATCAAGACATGTCCTTGACTTACCTTTTGTCGCCAACTAAAGTTGGTTACTTGTACTAACATAAAAAGGTGAACAGTGGAATAAAGTATGGTCAACTACATGGTTCTTTGAGAAAATGCCATGCAGTATTAGAGGTCTGCAGTGTAGTGTCAAAGACCATACTTATATCCACTGTTTCATAGCAGTGTCTTCCGAAGGTTAAATGGCTTCGGAAAAACAAGTACGTCAGAAGCCACTTACACTTCGGCAGAGGCTACTTCTTCCAAGACTAGAGGAATTTTTCTTTTCTTCAAACTTCGGAAGTAGTCTTCTGATTCCTTCTTCTCAGACTTGATCTTCAGAAATAAGTTCTTTGAATCGGAAGTAGAGTTTGTCTTTGGAAGTTGATCTTTCACTTTGTCTTTGGAAGAAATCTACTTCCTTCGGAAGTTCCACACTTGGCTTCGGAAGCCTTTGTAAGTGTGACATCCGTCACCTTAAGGTCCGTCGAACGACATAATAAGCATAGAATTATTTTAATTATTCTTCCTTTTCTTCATGAACTCCTGCTTTAAGGAATCATGTCTGCTTTATTTTCCCTTGTGCCTGTACTTCCTCCGAGAACGTGTGTTAAGCATAAACCTTTATATATTTCATCACCATTACCACCAAATATATCATTTTTAATTTCAACCATTGTCATTATAAAACCATTTTGGACTATCAAATGCCATTAAACACGCTTTTAACCTTAATATAACGAACATTTTAAGGTCGTAATCAACCGAAACAAATTTTGGGGAACTCGAGGGTTAAGTGCAGGACTAAACTTGTAATTTCACAAACTTGGACTGGGTATATAACCCCATTCCCAGCCACATTCCTCATTCACTTCATCTTCTTCACCTCTTCACTCCCTACACACACATTTTCTTCATTCTAGCACCAAATCCAACCCGCTTGGTCTTGTTCTTGTTGTCTAGACTCCACCTACGGCCTAGTATACTCTATTCTAGCAGGTAGATGACCTTGGTTGTCCCTTTTCCTTGCTTATTTACGGCTGTCCAAACTAGGGTTTCGGGTGTTCGGTTCAACTCAAACACATGAGGTCGTGTGGGTGCGTGTGGTGGTGTAAAACTCACGTTTAGAGCAGCTCGGGGACTGCTCAGCCCGACCACAGTCGCGATTCTGCAGTTCAGGCGACTGGGTCTATGAGGCGATTGAGCGGTGCGACTGAGTGAGTCGTGCGACTGAATCTTGCGTCTAAGTCAACCGTGCGACTGAGTTGTGCGACTAGGAATGTCGTGTGACTGAGTCGTGCGATTGTGAGTTATCATGCGATTGAGTCATGCGTATGAATGATTGTGTGCGGTTGAGTCAGTGACCGACTGAATGTATGCGATTGTGTGTGTTTCTCACGACTGGAGTCCAACCGCACGAATGAAGGTTCAATCGCACGAAAGTAGCTAATTCGCACGATTGAGGGTTGATTCGTGCGCATGGAGGTTGGGTTGTGCGAATGTGTGTTGTGTGGTACGACTGAATGCCAACCATGCGAATGAAGACTCAATCGTACGAATGAAGCTGATTCGTACGATTGAAGGTTGATTCGTAAGGATGGAGCATTGAGTCGAGCGTCTGGTCCTGTTGTGTGACTGATGATGTTGAGTAAGAATTTCCCCTTTAACGTCTGATGATGATAAGGCAACATCAGTAAAAGTGTCATTGCTTGACCACAAAGATTAAAGTCAACGCTATCAACATGCACATCCTATTTCAATTGAAAACAACCTAACATTTTATAGTTATCGACAATGTAATGGGAACTCCAAATACTTAACATGTGCTATCTTTCATAACCACGAGATCATTTCACGGATGACATAAGCAATGACAACTACTCGTAGTACTTGGATCTGTGGGGTTTAAACATGTTTATCAAAGTTCATATAACCTTATTTATATGAAAAACGCAGCGGATATAAGATTTAAAACATGTTAATAAGATGATTATTAAACCCATTTAATATGAACCCCAAAGCCATGGATCATTATACAAAATACATACAATGAAAGAAACATAAAATGTAAGAACCACAACCTTTGGAGCTGCAGAGAACCGAGATTAAAGAGATGAAAGGATGTGTTCTTGTCACACCCCCGCTAAGAGCGGAAACACGGGGTTGCGACGAGACGGGTATCGTCATAACACATGGTAAGCGATAGAGATGCAATAATAAAATGATGACAAGCGTGTCATGACGACACCCGACAACAAGGGGACTTGTGTGGTGTATAGTCAATGTTCACGACAACATAGCCATATGCATAACAAGATAAGCGATTCACATAATCACATAAAGATGAAATTGTAATGTAAATTCCCACAACCCGGGAACAAGTTTCAAAAGATTGTAATTGTTTACATAGTTCAACATTGTTCAAAGTAACTGTTCGTCAAACATGTTTAGTCCAAAAATGCATCCTAGGGTCTCCACTAAGGCAGCACACCTAGAACCTCAGCTAGCTTGATCACCTGAAAAGATATGCTCAAAATGGTCAACAAAATTGTTGGTGAGCTCGCAGGTTTAAGTAATAAAAGTGTAAGTGATGCTGTATAAAGTAAATGATATGGAATACCATGAATACAGTTATATACACAAGTAAAATCACATGACATGAGCTTTGCAACCAAACCTAGTGACGTACACAAAGAAATTGTCGGCGTATATTCACCCAAGACCCGTACCTGGCTATTGTTGGTACTAACTAGTATACCAACACGAGGGTGGGGGTGTCAACCCAGTAGTACTACCAATACCTAATCGTCGGTTCTCACACTGGAATTAAATAGTTGCAAAGATAGAACCACACAGCAGACCCAATCATGTATCAGATAAGTACTTGCAACACAGTATCACCTTGATTTCTTGTATGAAAATGTATGTATGTTGTACAGCATAGAAAACGGGCGAGCATACTTTTCCACCATGTTTGTAAATGTTTGTAAAATAGAATAAGCATAAAAGGGGCCACGAAACTCACTTGTTAAGTGGTAAGTATGAAAGGTCGAGATTTCCAACAGTTGAATGCAATGATCAGTCAAACACCTATTGACAGTTATGGTCAAGCATTAATGACAGGTATAAAGCGTATAGTAATGTTTGGTCGGTTCGGGTTGTATCGGTTCGGTCGTGGGTAGCACACACACAAGTGGACACACGCATCATCAGACACACGACGGGACCAGACGCTCGACCCACGTTCCATTCGTACGAATCAACCTTCAATCGTGCGAATTAGCTACTTTCGTGTGATTGAACCTTCATTCGTGCGATTGGACTCAGTCGCACCACACAACACACCCATTCGCACGACCCAACCTCCATGCGCATGAATCAACCCTCAATCGTACGAATTAGCTACTTTCGTGCGATTGAACCTTCATTCGTGCGATTGGACTCCAGTCGTGCGAAACACGCACAATCGCATACACTCAGTCGGTCACCTGACTCAATCGCACACAATCATACATACGCATGACTCAATCGCATACAGACACCCTGTCGCACGACTCAGTCGCACGACCTGCCTAGTCGCACCATCGACTTAGATGCATGACTCAGTCGCACGACCCACTCAGTCGCACGGCTCAATCGCATGACAGACCCAGTCGCCCGAACTGCAGAATCACGACTGTGGTCGGGCTTAGCAGCCCCCGAGCTGCTCTAACGCGGGTTTTATACCACGAGGACCTCCAGAAACACTCAACAAACATACACAAACATGAAACACAAGCAGAAAGACCTCACATGCACCCACTCGACCTCATGTGCTCGGATGAACCCGAGCACCCGAAACCCTAGAAATCGCAGCAGTGAAATCGAACCAAAAACGGGTTGAACAAGGTTGTCTACCTGCTAGGAACGCGTACACACGATGTTACCCAAGATTTGGTGGTGAAAACGCGACAAACGTGACGATTTTTTGGTGCTAGATCGAGAGAGGAAATGGAGAAAAGGTTGAAGGTGAAGAAGATGAAGATGAGGAGAAATGGCTGGAAATGGTGCTTATATACCCAGCCCAAGTTTGCAAAATTACAAGTTTAGTCCCTGCACCTCGAGTTTCCCAAAAATTTGTTTCGGTTGTTTATGATTTTAAAATGTTCGTTATACTACGGTTAAAAGCGTATTTATTGGCATTTGATAGCCTAAAATGGTTTTATTTGTGTCAATGGTCGAAATTAAAAATGATATATTTGGTGGTAATGGTGATGAAGTTTATAAAAGTTTATGCTTAACACACGTTCTCGAAGGAAGTACAGGCACAAGGAAAAATAAGCAAACATGACTCCGTAAAGCAGGAGTTCATGAAGAAAAGGAAGATTAATTAAAATATTTCCATGTTATTTATGTCGTTCGACGGACCTTAAGGTGACGGATGTCACAGTTCTTGTGGCTAAACTTCAAGGTAGAAGTTCTCAAGATAGCATACCCCAAGCCTACCACAAATCACCTTGAATGCTAGGATCTTTGACACCAATTTCCAGCTACAAAACACCTTTTGTTGGCTGAAAATCTCCTTCTTTTTCTGCCCAAAACCGTGAGATTAGAGGAGAGAGTAGAGAGAGAGCTTTGGTTGTGTGTGTTCTTGGATGTGATAGAATGAATGAGTGTTCAAGTGTCCAAGACTTGCATGTCTTGGAACTAATAAAATGAGGCATCCAAGACCAAGGGGGCGGCCGAAAATGGCCCCCTTTTTGTTTTCCCTCTCAATTCAAATTTTATAAAAAATATACAATCACATCCCTTGTTTTATAAAATTAAAACCATTTTAATTTTATATCACTAACACACACTATTATTTGCCATTGCTTAACTAATTTAAATAATGTACAAATAATCTTTTATGAACAAATTATCTATATAATTATGTTCATCTACAAAAGCAATAATTTAGAAAATCCAATTTTCTAAATTGGTGTCATTATTATTTGTGTGATCTTATCAACAAATAAATTACCTTTTGGTGTTTGTTTGGCTTGTTATGGGTATGACCCGACTTGGATCATATTACACTAGCCACATCAATTTAATATGAATCTTGGGCAGATCAATACTTTCAGGATCTACATAAGATCTGATACGTGTGTCCGCTTGTGTGTGTGTGCTACCGACGACCGAAACGATACAACCTGAACTGACCAAACATTACTATACGCTTTGTACAGGTCATTAATGCTTAACAATAACTGTCAATAGGTGTTGACTGTTCTCTACATACAACTGTTGGGAATCTCAATCTTTCATACTTACCACTTAACATGTGAGTTTCGTGGCCCCTTTTTCTGCTTATACTACTTTACAAACATTTACAAACATGGGGGAAAAGTATGCTCGCTCGTTTTCTATGCTGTACAACATACATGCAATTTACATACTTGGAATCAATGTGCTACTGTTTTATGGGTACTTATCTGATACATGCTTGAGTCTGCTTTGTGGTTCTTTCTTACAACCATTTAATTCTAGTGTGGAACCAACGGTTAGGTATTGGTAGTACTACTGGGTTGACACCCCCACCCTCGTGTTGGTATACTAGTTAGTACCAACAATAGACAGGTACGGGCCTTGGGTGAATATATTCCAACAAGATTCTTTGTGTACGTCATTAGGTTTGGTTGTAAAGCTCTTGTCATGTGATTTTACTTACTTATAATTGTATGCACGGTATTCTGCAACAACTTTATACAACATCAATTACTTATTTACTTTAAACCTGCGAACTCACCAACAATTTTGTTGACCATTTTGAGCATATCTTTTCAGGTGATCATGCTAGCTGAGGTTCTAGGTGTGCTGCCTTAGTGGAGACCCTAGGATGCATTTTCGGGCCAAACTTGTCATTTTGAAAACAATTGAGGTATCTATTTCAGGCAACGTTATACTTGTAACTTGTTCCCGGGTTGTGGGAATTGCATACAATGTTATCATCTATGTCTTATGATTTATGTGTCATGTTTATGCTTATGGCTATGTTGTCGTGAATACTGACTAAACGCGACACAAGTCCCCTTGTTGTCGGGTTTTGTCATGACACGCTTGTCATCATTATTATTATTGCATCTCTATCGCTTACCATGTGTTATGAGGATTCCCGTCTCGTTACGCCCCCGTGTTTCCGCTGTTAGCGGGGGTGTGACAAACTGGTATCAGAGCTATTGGTTATAGAGAATTAGGCAATACGCTTGACCTAGACTATAACCTAGGAACCTTCATGTAGATTGCATGCCAGGGTTGTGTGCATTTTGTATCTCATACATGTTCCTCATTACTTGTTCGTTTATCTATCTATTTCATGATCTTTTCACCCTATGAGAGAGCCCTTGTGCTCACTCTTTTATGGGATGCTCCTACTAGATCTTTCGTTCCCTCTGCGCGCCAAGTTATCAAAACCATATTCGGGTATTGAGACCCAAGAGATCTTCACACATCATATACTGCGCTTAACCTTGGATACTGAGACCGACCCGAGGAGGCTATGTCTGAGTCCTTTAAGGATGCGAGATAGGCAACCTCCACCAGACTATACGTGATTACATGCTTGGGCTCTCAGTTGACTTGATGGATTATTATGGATATGATGAAAAGGAAATTCGGATGTCATGTAACCGGATCGTGCAACATTCTCGGTACATCGTGGGTGTGGTGGGAACGCTGCGGGGAACCCTATATATAAACATCACTGGTATACCAAGAATATGCTTGAAATGGGCTGCATGGTGATCTTGACCGACTAGAACATGAACATTGGGACTTGATAAGTGGAATACTTATGTATCTTATGGTGACTAAAGCTTATATGTTACCTCTTTTATGAATAGAACATGCCGCCTCGAAGATCTACTCGCAGTAATAGTAGCGGAACTGAAGCCCCAAGGGGCAGAGGCAGAGGCAGAGGCAGGGGAAGAATCCCAAATACAAGTGATGCTCCTGCCAGTAGCAATCAAGGAACAGGGAATGCGGATGTGGCAGCCCTGATCGCTCAACAGCTGGCTGCACTAATTCCGACTATCGTGGCCCAAGTGAGCGATGCTCTTTAGAATTCTCACCCCCACGGGGACGGTGGCAATGATAATGAGGATAACGGTAAGCCGACTGGGAACGAAAGCAATCAGGAGACCGGAAATGGTGGTACAGCCGGTAACGAAGCTGGAATTGTTAATGAGACCGGGGTTGTGAATGCTATACGGGGATGTTCGTACAAGGAATTTGTGGCTTGTAAACCACGAGAGTTTGATGGCAAAGGTGGAGCCATAGCTCTGACCAGATGGCTTGAAAAGATGGAGGCCGTGATCGACATCAGCGAATGCCTCGACAGTCAAAGGATTAAGTACGCCACTTGCTCACTACAGGGCAAGGCACTAACGTGGTGGAACACTCAGATTCAGGCTAGGGGAAGAGAATCCGCGATGCAAATGTCGTGGGATGAGTTCAAGGCCCTAATCACCGAGGAGTACTGTCCTCTCAATGAGATGCAAAAACTTGAGGATGAGTTCTCGAATCATGCCATGGTGGGGACTGGGCACGCAGCTTATACCGATCTTTTTCACGAGCTAGCAAGGTTGATTCCACATCTAGTCACCCGAGAATCAGAAAGGACAGAGAGGTACATTTGGGGACTTGCGCCTTGAATCCGGGCAATGGTAACCGCTACTGCTCCTCCTACTATTCATAGCGCGATTCTGAAGGTTGGCGCTCTAACTGATGAAATGATGAGAACAGGGGTATTGGGCAGGGGAGCAGAGAAAAGGAAAGAAGTTGGGGAAACGAGCCAGTCGAGTGCCGGGAAATTTGAGAAAAGGGTCAAGACAACCAGAAATTTTGTTGCCGTGACCCACGGTAGGCGAGAATATGTGGGTCCGCACCCCCGATGCGATAGGTGCAACTTTCATCATCCCCCAGCTATGCCGTGCCGGTGTGCGCTAATTGTAGACGCCTGGGACATTTAGCAAGAGACTGCAGAACAGCGCCGAATATGGTCGCACCAGTCAACGCGGTTAACCCCGCCGGGAATGCCAGGGGCTGTTATGAGTGTGGAAGCCCTGTTCACTACCGAAACATGTGCCCGAAACTGAATCGGGCGTCGGGCCAACAAGGGAACAACCAGCATCAAACTATGGCTGTAGCTGGAAATCAAGGCCCGACAAACCAGGGGAACGCGGCTTGGGGACGCGCTTTTGCCATTGCAGCCAATGAAGCCCGTCAGGACCCAAATGTCATCACGGGTACGCACTTACTCAATAATCACTTTGCATCAGTATTATTTGACACTGGAGCAGACAATAGCTTTATATCTTCTGAATTTATGCGATTGCTCGATTTGAGTCCTAGTAGGCTAGAAACTAGCTACTCTGTAAAAATGGCCAATGGTAGGGTTGTTCAGGCCAACGGGATTATTAGAAAGTGCTCGATAATACTAGAGAACCACAACTTCGATATAGACTTGATACCCTTTGAGCTAGGAAGTTTCGATATGATTGTGGGAATGGATTGGTTGTCGAAACACGGGGCCGAGATTGTCTGTCGAGACAAGGTAGTGCGAATCCCTATGTCAGACGGGGGAGTACTCAGAATTCAAGGAGAAAGACCGGGGAGAAACTTAAAGCTTATTTCCTGCATGAAAGCACGCCGGAGTTTACGAAAATAGTGCTACTCTTTTCTGGCTCACGTGGTGGAAAAGAAGGAAGAGGAGCAGAAATTGGCAAATATCCCTGTAGTGCGGGATTACCCAGATGTATTTCCTGATGACTTGCCTGGTTTGCCTCCTCCATGATAGGTGGAATTTCGTATTGAGTTGGTTCCTGGAGCTACACCGGTAGCAGAGACACCGTATCGGTTGGCACCGTCTGAAATGCAAGAGTTGTCTAGCCAGATACAGGAACTACTGGAGAAGGGTTTTATTCGGCCGAGTCACTCGCCTTGGGGAGCACCAGTGTTATTTGTCAAGAAGAAGGATGGGTCGTTTCGTATGTGCATCGACTACCGTGAGTTGAACAAATTAACTGTGAAGAATCGGTATCCTCTCCCCAGGATCGACGACCTATTTGATCAGTTACAAGGAGCTTTGTACTTTTCCAAGATCGAACTTCGATCTGGATATCACCAACTAAGAGTTTTCGAGGAGGACATACCGAAGACAGCATTTAGAACGCGTTATGGGCACTATGAATTTTTGGTCATGCCGTTCGGATTGACTAACGCACCAGCTGTGTTCATGGACTTGATGAATCGGGTGTACAAACCTTACTTGGATAAGTTTGTGATCGTATTCATTGACGACATACTTATCTACTCTCGATCGAAGGAGGACCATGAAGAACACCTTCGGGCAATACTGGAACTGTTAAGAGAAGAGAAACTTTTCGCCAAGTTCTCGAAGTGTGAATTCTGGCTGCGAGAGGTGAAGTTTTTGGGTCATGTGGTTAAGAAAGACGGGATTCATGTAGATCCCTACAAGATCGAAGCGGTAAAGAAATGGGATACACCCGAGACACCTTCAGAGATACGACAGTTCTTAGGATTAGCCGGATACTATCGTCGTTTCATTGCGAACTTTTCAAAGATCGCTCAACCGTTGACGTTGCTGACTCAGAAAGACAAGAAGTTTGATTGGGGAGATGCGCAAGAACAGGCGTTCCAAACGCTAAAAGATAAGCTGTGCAATGCATCGATATTGTCCCTCCCAGACGGAACTGATGATTTTGTGGTGTAGTGTGATGCTTCGCATCAAGGGTTGGGATGTGTACTAATGCAGAAAGATAAGGTGATCGCCTACGCTTCGCGAAAACTTAAGGTGCACGAGAAGAACTACACGAATCATGATCTTGAGTTGGGCGCTGTAGTATTCGCACTTAAAATATGGAGGCATTACCTGTATGGAACCAAATGCATCGTATACACAGATCATAAAAGCCTTCAACATATTCTGGATCAGAAGGAACTCAATATGCGACAACGACGTTGGGTAGAGCTCCTTAGTGACTACAATTTTGAAATCCAGTATCATCCGGGGAAAGCTAATGTGGTGGCTGATGCTCTAAGCCGCAAGGAACGCGTGAAACCACTACGTGCTCGAGCTTTGGGATTGATCATTCAAACAAATTTGAAAGCTCAGATCCAAATTGCACAAAGTGAGGCGTTGAAAGAAGGAAACCTTGCGGGAGAAGAATTCCGAGGGTTGGATAAACAACTGATGTGCAAGGACGATGGTGTGCAGTACTTCGTGGACCGTATATGGGTACCCAAGTGGGGAGGTGTACGTACCTTGGTCATGGATGAAGCACACAAGACACGATATTCTATTCATCCTGGCGCTGACAAGATGTACCACGTACGTCAGCAGATGCTTGACATGCTCGAAAGTTAAAGCTGAACATCAGAAACCATTGGGACTGTTACAGCAACCTGAGATTCCCGAATGGAAATGGGAGAACATAGCCATGGACTTCATTACCAAACTCCCTCGAGCGAGCAACGGGCATGACTAGATATGGGTCGTAGTGGATCGAATGACGAAATCAACACACTTCTTGCCAATCCAAGAAGACTACAAAATGGACAAGTTGGCGAGATTGTACATAAAAGAGGTCGTGACAAGACACGGAGTGCCGGCGTCAATCATATCCGACCGTGACGGCCGATTCACTTCACGATTTTGGCAAACACTACAGAAAGCAATGGGCACTCGATTAGTCATCAGTACCGCCTATCACCCTCAAACAGATGGCCAAAGTGAACGAACCATACAAACGCTAGAAGACATACTGAGAGCGTGTGTAATTGACTTTGGTGGTAGTTGGGATACTCATTTGCCATTGATTGAGTTCTCTTACAATAACAGCTACCACACCAGCATTAGGTGTGCTCCGTTCGAAGCGTTGTACAAAAGGAAGTGTAGATCACCCATTTGTTGGGCCGAGATTGGTGAAAGTTAGTTAACAGGCCCAGAGATCATCTAGGAAACAACCAACAAGATTTTCCAAATCAAAGATAGGCTGAAAGCCGCTAGAGATCGCCAAAAGAGCTACGCGGACAATCATCGAAAGCCTCTTGAATTCAATGTTGGGGACCGAGTGCTACTTAAAGTCTCTCCTTGGAAAGGAGTTGTTCAGTTTGGAAAGAAAGGGAAGTTAGCCCCAAGATATGTTGGACCATTCGAGATTACAGAAAGAATTGGTCCAGTGGCTTACCGATTAAGGTTATTACAAGAACTCAACGGTGTGCATGATACTTTCCATGTGTCAAACCTCAAGAAGTGTTTGGCTGACAAATCACTTCACATACCCATTGACGATATCAAAATCAACGAAAAGCTTCATTTTACTGAGGAACCCATTGAAGTAACGGATCGTAAGGTCAAACAATTGAAGCGCAGCAGAATACCAATTGTTCGCGTAAGGTGGAATTCAAAACGAGGGCCAGAGTTTACATGAGAACGGGAAGATCAAATGAATCTCAAATACCCACACCTATTCGTGGATGACACTCTTGGACCTAACTCCAGCTGAAGTTCGGGACGAAATTCTCTCAACTGGGGGATACTGTGACATCCGTCACCTTAGGGTCTGTCGAACGACATAAATAAGCATAGAATTATTTTAATTATTCTTTCTTTTCTTCATGGACTCCTGCTTTAAGGAATCATGTCTTCTTTATTTTCCTTTGTGCATGTACTTCCTCCGAGAACGTGTGTTAAGCATGAACCTTTTATAAATTTCATCACCATTACCACCAAATATATCATTATTAATTTGAACCATTGTCATTAATAAAACCATTTTGGACTATCAAATGCCATTAAACATGCTTTTAACCTTAATATAACGAACATTTTATGGTCGTAATCAACCGAAACAAATTTTTGGGGAACTCGAGGGTTAAGTGCAGGGACTAAACTTGTAATTTTGAAAACTTGGACTGGGTATATAACCCCATTCCCAGCCACATTCCTCATTCACTTCATCTTCTTCAGCTCTTCACTCCCTACACACACATTTTCTTCATTCTAGCACCAAATCCAACCCGCTTGGTCTTGTTCTTGTTGTCTAGACTCCACCTACGCCTAGTCTACTCTATTCTAGCAGGTAGACGACATTGGTTGTCCCTTTTCCTTGCTTATTCACGGCTGTCCAAACTAGGGTTTCGGGTGTTCGGGTTCAACTCGAACACATGAGGTCGTGTGGGTGCGTGTGAGGTCTTTCTGCTTGTGTTTCATGTTTGTGTATGTTTGTAGAGTGTTTCTGGAAGTCCTTGTGGTGTAAAACTCGCGTTTAGAGCAGCTCGGGGGCTGCTCAGCTCGACCACAGTCGCTATTCTGCAGTTCTGGCAACTGGGTCTTGCAGGCGATTGAGCGGTGCGACTGAGTGAGTCGTGCGACTGAATGTTGCGTCTAAGTCAATCGTGTGACTGAGTTGTGCGACTAGGCATGTCGTGCGACTGAGTAATGCGACTGAGTCATGCGACTGTGAGTTTTCATGCGATTGAGTCATGCGTATGAATGATTGTGTGCGGTTGAGTCGGGTGACCGACTGAATGTATGCGATTGTGTGTGTTTCGCACGACTGAAGTCCAACCGCGCGAATGAAGGTTCAATCGCACGAAAGTAGATAATTCGCACGATTGAGGGTTGATTCGTGCGCATGGAGGTTGGGTCGTGCGAATGTGTGTTGTGTGGTACGACTGAATGCCAACCATGCGAATGAAGACTCAATCGTACGAATGAAGTTGATTCATACGATTGAAGGTTGATTCGTAAGGATGGAGCGTTGAGTCGAGCGTCTGGTCCTGTTGTGTAACTGATGATGTTGAGTGTGCATTTCCCCTTGAACGTCTGATGATGATATGGCAACATCAATAAAAGTGTCATTGCTTGACCACAAAGATTAAAGTCAACGCTATCACATGCACATACTATTTCAATTTGAAAACAACCTAACATTTTATAGTTATCGACAATCCAATTGGAACTCCAAATACTTAACAAGTGCTATCTTTCATAACCACGAGATCATTTCACGGATGTCATAAGCAATGACAACTACTCGTAGTACTTGGATCTAGATAAGATCTGATACGTGTGTCCGCTTGTGTGTGTGTGCTACCCACGACCGAAACGATACAACCTAAACCGACCAAACATTACTATATGCTTTGTACAGGTCATTAATGTGACATCCGTCACCAAAAGATCCGTCGAACGACATAAATAACATGGAAATATTGTAATTAATCTTCCTTTTCTTCATGAACTCCTGCTTCACAGAGTCATGTCTGCATATTTTTCCCTTGTGCCTGTACTTCCTTCGAGAACGTGTGTTAAGCATAAAACTTTTATAAATTTCATCACCATTACCGCCAAATATATCATTTTTAATTTCGACCATTGTCACTAATAAAACCATTTTAGGCTATCAAATGCCAATAAATACGCTTTTAACCGTAATATAACGAACATTTTAAGATCGTAATCAACCGAAACAAATTTTTGGAAACTCGAGGTTAAGTGCAGGGACTAAACTTGTAATTTTGCAAACTTGGGTTGGGTATATAAGCCCCATTTCCAGCCATCTATCCTCATCTTCATCTTCTTCACCTTCAACCTTTTCTCCACTTTTTCTCTCGATCTATCACCAAAAATCGTCACGATTGTCGCGTTTTCACTACCAAATTTTGGGTATCATCGTGTGTACGCGTTCCTAGCAGGTAGACAACCTTGTTCAACCCTTTTTGGTTCGGTTTTACTGCTACGTTTTCTAGGGTTTCGGGTGCTCGGGTTCATCCGGGCACATGAGGTCGAGTGGGTGCGTGTAAGGTCTTTCTGCTTGTGTTTCATGTTTATGTATGTTTGTTGAGTGTATCTGGAGGTCCTCGTGGTATAAAACCCGCGCTAGAGCAGCTTGGGGGTTGCTCAGCCCTACCACAGTCGCGATTATGCAGTTCGGGCGACTGGGTCTGTCACGCGATTGAGCCGTGCGACTGAGTGGGTCGTGCGAGTGAATCATGCGTCTAAGTCGATCGTGCGACTGAGTTGTGCGACTAGGCATGCCGTGCGACTAAGTCGTGCGACAGGGTGTCTGTATGCGATTGAGTCATGCGTGTGGATGATTGTGTGCGATTGAGTCAGTTGACCGACTGAGTGAATGTGATTGTGCGTGTTTCGCACGACTGGAGTCCAATCACACGAATGAAGGTTCAATCGCACGAAAGTAGCTAATTCGCACGATTGAGGGTTGATTCGTGCGCATGGAGGTTGAGTCATGCGAATGGGTGTGTTGTGTGGTGCGACTGAGTCCAATCGCACGAATGAAGGTTCAATCGCACGAAAGTAGCTAATTCGCCCGATTGAAGGTTGATTCGTACGAATGGAACGTGGGTCGAGCGTCTGGTCCCGTCGTGTGTCTGATGATGCGTGTGTCCGCTTGTATGTGTGCTACCCACGACCGAACCGATACAACCCGAACCGACCAAACATTACAATACGCTTTATACATGTCATTAATTCTTGACCATAACTGTCAATAGGTGTTTGACCGATCATTGCATTCAACTGTTGGAAATCTCGACCTTTCATACTTACCACTTAACATGTGAGTTTCGTGGCCCCTTTTTATGCTTATACTATTTTACAAACATTTACAAACATGGGGGAAAAGTATGCTCGCCCGTTTTCTATGCTGTACTACATACATACAATTTTCATACAAGGAATCAACGTGATACTGTGTTACAAGTACTTATCTGATACATGCTTGGGTCTGCTGTGTGGTTCTATCTTTGCAACTATTTAATTCCAGTGTGGGAACCGACGGTTAGGTATTGGTAGTACTACTGGGTTGACACCCCCACCCTCGTGTTGGTATACTAGTTAGTACCAACAATAGCCAGGTAGGGGTCTTGGGTGAATATACGCCGACAATTTCTTTGTGTACGTCGCTAGGTTTGGTTGCAAAGCTCATGTCATGTGATTTTACTTGTGTATATAACTGTATTCACGGTATTCCATATCATTTACTTTATACATCATCACTTACATTTTTATTACTTAATCCTGCGAGCTCACCAACAATTTTATTGACCATTTTGAGCATATCTTTTCAGGTGATCAAGCTAGCTGAGGTTCTAGGTGTGCTGCCTTAGTGGAGACCCTAGGATGCATTTTTGGACTAAACATGTTTGACAAACACTTACTTTGAACAATGTTGAACTGTGTAAACAATTACAATCTTTTGAAACTTGTTCCCGGGTTGTGGGAATTTACATTACAATTTCATCTTTATGTGACTATGTAAATCGCTTATCATGTTATGCATATGGCTATGTTGTCGTGAACATCGACTATACACGACACAAGTCCCCTTGTTGTTAGGTGTCATCATGGCACGCTTGTCATCATTTTTATTATTGCATCTCTATCGCTTACCATATGTTATCACGATTCCCGTCTCGTCGCAACCCCATGTTTCCGCTCTTAGCGGGGGTGTGACAGACTGCTATGAGAGCCATTGGTAATAGAGAATTAGGCAATACACTTGACCTAGACTATAACCTAGGAACCTTCATGTAGATTGCATGCCAGGGTTGTGTGCATTTGGTATCTCATGCGTGTTCCTCATTACTTGTTCGTTATCTATCTTTTTGTGATCTTTCCACCCTATGAGAGAGCCTTGTGCTCACTCTTTTACGGGATGCTCCTATTAGATCTTCCGTTCCCTCTGCGAGCCTAGTTATCATTACCAGATTCGGGTATTAAGACCCGAAGAGATCTTCACAGATCATATACTGCGCTTGACCTTGGATACTGAGACCGGCCCGAGGAGGCTATGTCTGAGTCCTTTAAGGATGCGAGATAGGCAACCTCCACCAGACTATACGTGATTACGTGCTTGGGCTCTCAGTTGACTTGATGGATTATTATGGATATGATGTAAAGGAAAGTCGGATGTCATGTAACTGGATCGGGCATCATTCTTGGTACATCGTGGGTGTGGTGGGAATGCTGCGGGGAACCCTATATGTAAATATCACCGGTATACCGAGAATATGCTTGAAATGGGCTGCATGGTGATCTTGACCGACCGGAACATGAACATTGGAACTTGATAAACGGAATACTTGTTTATCTTATGGTGACTAAAGCTTACATGTTACCTCTTTTATGAACAGAACATGCCGCCTCGAAGATCTACTCGCAGTATTAGTAGCGGAATTGAAGCCCCAAGAGGCAGAGGCAGAGGCAGAGGCCGGGGAGAACCCCAAGAACAAGTGATGTTCCTGCCAGTAATAATCAAGGAACAAGGAACACTGATGTGGCAGCCCTGATCGCTCAACAGTTGGCCGCACTGATTCCTACTATCGTGGCCCAAGTGAGCGATGCTCTTCAGAATTCTTACCCCCACGGGGACGGTGGCAATGAAAATGAGGATAACGGTAACACGACTGGGAATGAAAGCAATCAGGAGACCGGAAATGGTGGTACAGCCGGTAACGAAGCTGTAATTGTTAATGAGACCGGGGTTGTGAATACTAGACGGGGATGTTCGTTCAAGGAATTCGTGGCTTGTAAACCACGAGAGTTTGATGGCAAAGGTGGAGCCATAGCTCTGACCAGATGGCTTGAAAAGATGGAGGCCGTGATGGACATCAGCGAATGCCTTGACAGCCAAAGAATTAAGTACGCCACTTGCTCACTACAGGGCAAGGGACTGACATGGTCGAACACTCAGATTCAGGCTAGGGGAAGAGAATCCGCGATGCAAATGTCGTGGGATGAGTTCAAGGCCCTAATCCGAGGAGTACTGTCCTCTCAATGAGATGCAAAAACTTGAGCATGAGTTCTGGAATCATGCCATGGTGGGGGCTGGGCACGCAGCTTACACCGACCGTTTTCATGAGTTAGCAAGGCTGGTTCCACATCTAGTCACCCCGGAATCGAAAAGAATAGAGAGGTACATTTGGGGACTGGCGCCTCAAATCCGGGCAATGGTAACCGCTACCGCTCCTCCTACTATTCAGAGCGCGATTCTAAAGTCTGGCGCTTTGACTGATGAAATGGTGAGAACGGGAGTTTTTGGTAGAGGAGCAGAAAAGAGAAAGGATTTTGGGGAAACGAGCCGGTCGAGTGCCGGGAAGTTTGATAGAAGAGCCAAGACAACCAAAAACTTTGTGGCAATGACGCAGGGCAGGTGAGAGTATGTGGGTCCGCACCCCAAATGTGACAAGTGCAATTATCATCATCCCCCAGGAACGCAGTGCCGGGTGTGCGCGAATTGTAGACGCCCGGGGCATCTTGCAAGAGACTGCAGAACAGCGCCGAATATGGTTGCACCGGTCAACGCGGCTAACCCCGCCGGGAATGCAAGGGCTTGTTATGAGTGTGGAAGTCTCGATCATTACCGAAACATGTGCCCCAGGCTGAATCGGGCACCGGGTCAACAAGGAAACAACCAGCAGCAAGTGATGGCTATATCTGGAAATCAAGGCCCGACCAATCAGGGGAATACAGCTCGGGGACGTGCATTCGTCATTGGAGCCAACGATGCTCGCCAGGACCCGAATGTTGTCAGGGTACGCACTTACTCAATAATCACTTTGCATCTATACTGTTTGATACTGGAGCAGACAATAGCTTTATATCTTCTGAGTTTGTGCAATTGCTTGATTTGAGCCCTAGTAGGCTAGAAACTAGCTACTCTGTAGAAATGGCCAACGGTAGGATTGTTCAGGCCGATGAAATTATTAGAAAGTGCTCAATAATATTAGGGGACCACACCTTCGATATAGACTTGATACCCTTTGAGCTAGGAAGTTTCGATGTGATTGTGGGAATGGATTGGTTGTCGAAACACGGGGCCGAGATTGTCTGTCGAGACAAGGTAGTGCGAATCCCTATGTCAGACGGGGGAGTACTCAGAGTTCAAGGAGAAAGACCGGGGAGAAACTTAAAACTTATTTCCTGCATGAAAGCACGCCGGAGCTTACGAAAACAGTGCTACTCTTTTCTGGCTCATGTGGTGGAAAAGAAAGAGGAAGAACAGGAATTGACAAATATCCCTATAGTGTGGATTACCCAGATGTATTCCCAGATGACTTGTCTGGTTTGCCTCCTCCACGACAGGTGGAATTTCGTATTGATTTGGTTCCTGGAGCTACACCGGTAGCAAAGACACCGTATCGGTTGGCACCGTCTGAAATGAAAGAGTTATCTAGCCAGTTACAGGAACTACTGGAGAAGGGTTTTATTCGGCCGAGTCATCGCCTTGGGGAGCACCAGTGTTATTTGTCAAGAAGAAGGATGGGTTGTTCCGTATGTGCATCGACTACCATGAGTTGAACAAATTAACTGTGAAGAATCGGTATCCTCTCCCCAGGATCGACGACCTGTTTGATCAATTACAAGGAGCTTCGTATTTTTCCAAGATCGACCATCGGTCTGGATATCACCAACTAAGAGTTTTCGAGGAGGACATACCGAAGACAGCATTTAGAACTCGTTATGGGCACTATGAGTTCTTGGTCATGTCGTTTGGATTGACTAACACACCAGCTGTGTTCATGGACTTGATGAATCGAGTGTGCAAATCTTACTTGGATAAGTTTGTGATCGTATTCATCGACGACATACTTATCTACTCTCGATCGAAGGAGGACCATGAAGAACACCTTCGGGCAATACTGGAACTGTTAAGAGAGAGGAAACTTTTCGCCAAGTTCTCGAAGTGTGAATTCTGGCTGCGAGAGGTGAAGTTTTGGGTCATGTGGTTAACAATGACGGGATTCATGTAGATCCCGGCAAGATCGAAGCGGTAAAGAAATGGGATACACCCCAGACACCTTCAGAGATACGGCAGTTCTTAGGATTAGCCGGATACTATCGTCGTTTCATTGCGAACTTTTCAAAGATCGCTCAACCGTTGACATTGCTGACTCAGAAAGACAAGAAGTTTGATTGGGGAGATGCGCAAGAACGGGCGTTCCAAACGCTGAAGATAAGCTGTGCCATGCACCGATATTGTCCCTTCCAGACGGAACTGATGATTTTGTGGTGTACTGTGATGCTTCGCATCAAGGGTTGGGAGGTGTACTAATGCAGAAAGATAAGGTGATCGCCTACGCTTCGCGACAACTTAAGGTGCACGAGAAGAACTATACGACTCATGATCTTGAGTTGGGCGCTGTAGTATTCGCACTTAAGATATGGAGGCATTACCTGTATGGAACCAAATGCATAGTATACACAGATCATAAAAGCCTTCAACATATTCTGGATCAGAAGGAACTCAATATGCGACAGCGACATTGGGTAGAGCTTCTTAGTGACTACGATTGTGAAATCCGGTATCATCCGGGGAAAGCTAATGTGGTGGCTGATGCTCTAAGCCGCAAAGAACGCGTGAAACCACTACGTGCTCGAGCTTTGGGATTGACCATTTAAACAAATTTGAAAGCTCAGATCCAAATTGCACAAAGTGAAGCGTTGAAAGAAGAAAACCTTGCGGGAGAAGAATTCCGAGGGTTGGATAAACAACTGATGTGCAAGGACGATGGCGTAAAATACTTCGTGGACCGTATATGGGTACCCAAGTGGGGAGGTGTACGTACCTTGGTCATGGATGAAGCACATAAGACACGATATTCTATTCATCCTGGTGCAGACAAGATGTACCACGATCTCAAAGATCTGTACTGGTGGCCAGGCCTAAAGAAAGACATTGCCACATACTCAGCAGGTGCTTGACATGCTCGAAAGTTAAAACTGAACATCAAAAACCATCAGGACTGTACAGCAACCTGAGATTCCCGTATGGAAATGGGAGAATATAGCCATGGATTTCATAACCAAACTCCCTAAAACAAGCAACGGGCATGACTCGATATGGGTGGTAGTGGATCGGATGACGAAATCAGCACACTTCTTGCCAATCCGAGAAGACTAGAAAATGGACAAGTTGGCAAGATTGTACATTAAAGAGGTCGTGACAAGACATGGAGTGCGGGTGTCAATCATCTCCGACCGTGACGGCCGATTCACTTCACGATTTTGGCAAACACTACAGAAAGCAATGGGCACTCTATTAGACATGAGTACCGCCTATCACCCTCAAACAGATGGCCAAAGTGAACGAAGCATACAAACGCCAGAAGACATGCTGAGAGTGTGTGTAATCGACTTTGGTGGTAGTTGGGATACTCATTTGCCATTGATTGAATTCTCATACAATAACAGCTACCACACCAGCATTGGGTGTGCTCCGTTCGAAGCGTTGTACGGAAGGAAGTGTAGATCACCCGTTTGTTGGCCGAGATTGGTGAAAGTCAGCTAACAGGCCAAGAGATCATCCAGGAAACAACCGACAAGATCTTCCAAATCAAAGATAGACTGAAAGCCGCTAGAGATCGCCAAAAGAGCTACGCCGACAATCGTCGAAAGCCTCTAGAATTCAACGTTGGGGACCGAGTGTTACTCAAGGTCTCTCCTTGGAAAGGAGTTGTTCGGTTTGGAAAGAAAGGGAAGTTAGCCCCAAGATACGTTGGACCATTCGAGATTACAGAAAGAATTGGTCCAGTGGCTTACCGATTAAGGTTACCACAAGAACTCAACGGTGTGCATGATACCTTCCATGTGTCGAACCTCAAGAAGTTTGGCTGACGAATCACTTCATATACCCATTGACGATATCAAAATCGACGAAAAGCTTCATTTTATTGAGGAACCCATTGAGGTCATGGATCGTAAAGTCAAACAGTTGAAGCGCAGTAGAATACCAATTGTTCGCGTAAGGTGGAATTCGAAACGAGGGCCAGAGTTTACATGGGAACGGGAAGATCAAATGAAACTCAAATACCCACACTTATTCGTGGATGACACTCTTGGACCTAACTCCAGCTGAATTTCGGGACGAAACTCTCTCAACTGGGGGATACTGTGACATCCGTCACCAAAGGTTCGTCGAACGACATAAATAACATGGAAATATTGTAATTAATCTTCCTTTCTTATGAACTCCTGCTTCACGGAGTCATGTCTGCTTATTTTTCCTTTGTGCCTGTACTTCCTTCAAGAACGTGTGTTAAGCATAAAACTTTTATAAATTTCATCACCATTACCGCCAAATATATCATTTTTAATTTCGACCATTGTCACTAATAAAACCATTTTAGGCTATCAAATGCCAATAAATACGCTTGTAACCGTAATATAACGAACATTTTAAGGTCGTAATCAACCGAAACAAATTTTTGGGAAACTCGAGGGTTAAGTGCAGGGACTAAACTTGTAATTTTGCAAACTTGGGCTGGGTATATAAGCCCCATTCCAGCCATCTATCCTCATCTTCATCTTCTTCACCTTCAACCTTTTCTCCACTTTTTCTCTCGATCTAGCACCAAAAATCGTCACGATGTCGCGTTTTCACTACCAAATCTTGGGTATCATCGTGTGTACGTGTTCCTAGCAGGTAGACAACCTTGTTCAACCGTTTTTGGTTCGGTTTTACTGCTGCGTTTCTAGGGTTTCGGGTGCTCGGGTCATCCGGCACATGAGGTCGAGTGGGTGCGTGTGAGGTCTTTCTGCTTGTGTTTCATGTTTATGTATGTTTGTTGAGTGTTTCTGGAGGTCCTCGTGGTATAAAACCCGCGTAGAGCAGCTCGGGGGCTGCTCAGCCCGACCACAGTCGCGATTCTGCAGTTCGGGCGACTGGGTCTGTCATGCGATTGAGCCGTGCGACTGAGTGGGTCGTGCGACTGAATCATGCGTCTAAGTCGATCGTGCGACTGAGTTGTGCGACTAGGCATGTCGTGCGACTGAGTCGTGTGACAGGGTGTCTGTATGCGATTGAGTCATGCATGTGGATGATTGTGTGCGATTGAGTCAGGTGACCGACTGAGTGAATGCGATTGTGCGTGTTTCGCACGACTGGAGTCCAATCGCACGATGAAGGTTCAATCGCACGAAAGTAGCTAATTCGCACGATTGAGGGTTGATTCGTGCGCATGGAGGTTGAGTCGTGCGAATGGGTGTGTTGTGTGGTGCGACTGAGTCCAATCGCACGAATGAAGGTTCAATCGCACGAAAGTAGCTAATTCGCACGATTGAAGGTTGATTCGTACGAATGGAACGTGGGTCGAGCGTCTGGTCCCGTCGTGTGTCTGATGATGCGTGTGTCCGCTTGTGTTGTGCTACCCACGACCGAACCGATACAACCCGAACCGACCAAAACATTACTATACGCTTTATACATGTCATTAATGCTTGACCATAACTGTCAATAGGTGTTTGACCGATCATTGCATTCAACTGTTGGAAATCTCGACCTTTCATACTTACCACTTAACATGTGAGTTTCGTGGCCCCTTTTTATGCTTATACTATTTTACAAACATTTACAAACATGGGGGAAAAGTATGCTCGCCCGTTTTCTATGTTGTACTACATACATACAATTTTCATACAAGGAATCAACGTGATACTGTGTTACAAGTACTTATCTGATACATGCTTGGGTCTGCTGTGTGGTTCTATCTTTGCAACTATTTAATTCCAGTGTGGGAACCGACGGTTAGGTATTGGTAGTACTACTGGGTTGACACCCCCACCCTCGTGTTGGTATACTAGTTAGTACCAACAATAGCCAGGTACGGGTCTTGGGTGAATATACGCCGACAATTTCTTTGTGTACGTCGCTAGGTTTGGTTGCAAAGCTCATGTCATGTGATTTTACTTGTGTATAAACTGTATTCACGGTATTCCATATCATTTACTTTATACAGCATCACTTACATTTTTATTACTTAAACCTGCGAGCTCACCAACAATTTTGTTGACCATTTTGAGCATATCTTTTCAGGTGATCAAGCTAGCTGAGGTTCTAGGTGTGCTGCCTTAGTGGAGACCCTAGGATGCATTTTTGGACTAAACATGTTTGACAAACAGTTACTTTGAACAATGTTGAACTGTGTAAACAATTACAATCTTTTGAAACTTGTTCCCGGTTGTGGGAATTTACATTACAATTTCATCTTTAGTGACTATGTAAATCGCTTATCCTGTTATGCATATGGCTATGTTGTCGTGAACATCGACTATACACGGCACAAGTCCCCTTGTTGTCGGGTGTCGTCATGGCACGCTTGTCATCATTTTTATTATTGCATCTCTATCGCTTACCATGTGTTATGACGATTCCCGTCTCGTCGCAACCCCGTGTTTCCGCTCTTAGCGGGGGTGTGACAATTAATGCTTAACAATAACTGTCAATAGGTGTTGATTGTTCTCTGCATACAACGGTTGGGAATCTCGATCTTTCATACTTACCACTTAACATGTGAGTTTCGTGGCCCCTTTTTGTGCTTATACTACTTTACAAACATTTACAAACATGGGGGAAAAGTATGCTCGCCGTTTCCTATGTTGTACAACATACATACAATTTACATACTTGGAATCAACGTGCTACTGTTTTATGGGTACTTATCTGATACATGCTTGAGTCTGCTTGTGGTTCTTTCTTACAACCATTTAATTCTAGTGTGGAACCAACGGTTAGGTTGGTAGTACTACTGGGTTGACACCCCCACCCTCGTGTTGGTATACTAGTTAGTACCAACAATAGCCAGGTACGGGCCTTGGTGAATATATTCCGACAAGATTCTTTGTGTACATCATTAGGTTTGGTTGTAAAGTTCTTGTCATGTGATTTTGCTTACTTATAACTGTATGCACGGTATTCTGCAACAACTTTATACAGCATCAATTACTTATTTACTTTAAACCTGCGAACTCACCAACAATTTTGTTGACCATTTTGAGCATATCTTTTCAGGTGATCATGCTAGCTGAGGTTCTACGTGTGCTGCCTTAGTGGAGACCCTAGGATGCATTTTCGGGCCAAACTTGTCATTTTGAAAACAGTTGATGTATCTATTTCAAACAATGTTATACTTGTAACTTGTTCCCGGGTTGTGGGAATTGCATACAATGTTATCATCTATGTCTTATGATTTATGTGTCATGTTTATGCTTATGGCTATGTTGTCGTGAATACTGACTAAACGCGACACAAGTCCCCTTGTTGTCGGGTGTTGTCATGACACGCTTGTCATCATTATTATTATTGCATCTCTATCACTTACCATGTGTTATGACGATTCCCGTCTCGTTACGCCCCCGTGTTTCCGCTCTTAGCGGGGGTGTGACAGTAAGTAGCACCAAAATTTGTCTAAGTGATTTGGTTTTGGTTGCACCAACCTTCTTGATCGAACAAACTCCCCCTAGGCTGATGCTACCAAAACGTCACTTGTTTCTGCTCCTTAAAACCTTCAGCACGAAGGAGAGTAAATACTTGTTAGTTTCCTTGTTAGTTTCCTTGTTCTTCCCTGATGTGGTGCTGGGAAGTTTGTACAAATCTTTAGTTGACAGGATCTCCAGTCTGTCACCCTGAATGATATGCACCCTTTTTTGTGGCCCTCTGAAAAGAGTTAGTTTATAGGAGCTATAATCATATTCCCATCTAACTATAGGTTCCAATTCAGGACCCTCCACCATTTGTAGAAAGGTTATGCCTTGGTGGGAGGTCTATCCTTTTCTTCCCTTGTTCTCAACTTCAACTCTTTTTCAATCTTAGCTTTTGTAGTTAACTCATCCAGATGAAGACTACTGAGATGATTTTTGATATTAGCAACAGTTTCAGAGTTGAAGGGGTTGGAGAATGGTTTCTCTGCTAACTCAACAATATCAAACCTGCTAGAGTGTAGCATAGAGGTGGCATTAGCCTGTTGACTTCACCATTCTTTCTTTCCACAACAAAGTTGTGAGTAGCTTCATCGAACCTCCACTAGATTATTTTCTTTCTAGGCACAAGAGACTGACTAGGAATCTTGTCCTCTTTCCTTGTATCCAGTAGAGTCACCAGCTTGCTTCTTCGTTTCTTCTCTTCATTATTTAATGAGTTTGAGTTGATACCTAGAAGTTCTACAGCATGGTCTAGTGTTCCTCTAGGTAGATCAAGAAATTGATCTCCTATGAGGCAACGTGAAGATCCATGAACATAGGTTAGGTTGATAGAATCTTCCTCACAGGAGATGTCGCTCAAAGTTTTGCAGTTGGTGAGCTTAGCCTTGATTGCCTTGAACTCCTCAAGGGAGAGATGTTTGGAAGGTTGAGGGGATGGTTTGGAAGGTTGTAGGGTAGGATGTGGTGTAGTGGTTCTGGTAAGTGTTTTGGGTTAAAGAATGGGTAGTTTGGGTGGTTGAGGAGAGGAAGTGGATGAGGGTAAAGGTGTTGGTTTAGGAGTGTAAGGCTTAGTTTTGATGGTGAATGGAGAGGGAATTGGTTTAGGTTGGGGTTGAGTGGTTGGTGTGAAGGTCATCCCCTGTACCCTTCTGTACATCTCTCTCCTTTTTCCCAAACGAATATCAACATTGATTTCACTGATAATTCGTTGGAGTGTCCTTTCAGACATTAGACCCACCTGCCTTCCAGAGAAGCCATGAGCCCGGAGATAGTCTTTCATCCAGGCTTTCTCATCTATCTTCTTGGTTGCAGTGACCCTTGCTTCTTTATCCTTCTTCTTCTTCTCCCTCAACTTCTCTCTTGCAGCTTGTAATGCCCCGAATAATGTCTAAGCGAGCCAAATAATAATAATGGGCTTAGATGAGATCATTTAATGAAAGTAAGATGGATATGGGTTATAGACCAAGTAGACTTCGTGGGTTATGTGTTTGGCTAGTTTAAGGTCCCTGGAATGCCCGGTCTATATAAACGGATCAGCTTGATCAGCTCTCATTTGCAACTCAACATTCTAGTTCTACAGAGAGAGAGAGTAGAGAGAGAATGTAGAGAGAATTGAAGATTCAGGCTCGGTTGATCTCGAGATTGAAGATCGCTATTCATTGGCATTCAAACAACAAGAAAACACCAAGAATCCAGGTAAGAAACATCTTTAATCGTTCCTTTTGATGTAAATCCGGATTATAGGGTTTGGGTTTTTAAAAGTGGCAAAGATTCACCCAAAACTCACATTTTGTGTAAGAAAACATGTAAGAAGCTTAGAAAAAGCTTATTGGGTAATAAAAAAGGTTTTGGATGTAAAAGACTGAAGTTTTGGGTCAAAAATGGGTTGTTCGTAATTTTCAGCCCGTTCTGCGAAACTGGGCATTCATCTACCGAAATTAGGTACTTATCCAGCGAAACTGTGGATCTTCCTGTGAAACTATAGTTTCGCAGGTGGTTTCACAGACATGATTATCCAACGAAATTTGGGCGAAATGGGCAGCGAAACTGGAAGCAAAGATGCCAGTGAAACTGCCAGCGAAGATGCCAATTAAAGTAGCAGCAAAACTGCTGGCAAAACTAGCAGCGAAACTGCTGGCCTGGCAGCGAATTAGCAGTGAAATTAAGCAGAAATTAACTCATTTGAGTGTTAACTTATCTGCAGGCTATGTAGTGCAACCCTTGCTTTGTAAGCTTAATTGAGAAGCTACTCATAGAGTACAGGTGAGTTCCAGATCCCCTATTTTAAAGGTTTTGAACTAGTTTGTGGCGGAAATGCATACTTAATATATGTTTTAGATGACCAAGATTTTAAGAGGTTTTAACAGGAAGATTGATTTTTCTATGACGAAATATGCTATATAAAAGTGTTAAAAATAAAAATTTTCACGCTGACCTGGCAGCAAGGCCCCAGCCAGGGGCGTTGCCCCTTGGACCCTACTATCAGGGGCTACCGCCCTCGAACCCCCGCTGTTCCGCGGTGGGTCAGTTATGTTTTATGATGATTTATGCTTGATATGCATATGTTTAAGTATGTGAATGTACGATGCATGGTGTTTAAGATGTTGTATGATTAATGCTATGTATGACGATGCTGATGTATGTTGATTATGTATGATATGTATGTTATGTATGATATGTTTTCTTATGTTCCTTATTACGTATGATGACGTGACTTTACGTGGTGTGATATTGATAATGAACGGAAAGTATTATCTTCACGAAGTAAAAGATTTAAGATAATGAAAGTGAAACATAATGATGGAACGAATGAAAAGCCTTGCAAGCAAATGAAAGGAGGTTCACAACTCATTAAGAGTTGTTAGCTCAACTGTGTGTGTCTACAGCATGCGATTTTGGCTAACTCATAAGGGTTCATACACATAGTACGAGTTCAGTCTTGGTGACTGCTCCAATACGTGCGATTTCCTAATTACTGTATGTTATACATCGTGTGATCTTGGCGAACCCATAAGAGAACACAAGGGGAGTTTGTCCAAGTGACCACTCCATACGTGCGATATGGTGTCCTTGTCACTTAACCCTCTATGAATTGCTTGGTGATCTAGAGGGGGGTTAAGTACATGACAACACCTAGATAGAAGTGAAAGATAATAAATGTACGGAAAATGCGATAAGTACGAAAAGTGCGAAATGTACGAAACGAACGATGATGTACTAAAAGTGCGAAACGAATGATAATGTACAAAAAGTGCGATAAAACTAGAACTCACTCAGCAATGCTGCCTTTTTTTGCATTTTCCGGTTGGCAGGTGAGCATTGCTGAGGATGGCGCGGGGCAGCTACTTGGCATTTTTGGATGGCATTCTTTTGTATAACGTTTTTGCATTGTAATACAAACAAACTATATTTTGTATTGAACGATGCATTATTTTGCAAAAGTGTTTATTTAAAGGAAATGAAATGTTTGTTTAAAGAGTTTCTGCTGCATGATTTTAGTAAAGTTAATGTAATTATATGTTTTATGTGTGATGATTGACCAGCTGTGAGCGTCCCAGGAACGGGGCCTTACACAGCTTTTTTTCTCTCTTTCTCCAATTGATCCTGCTCTTTGTTGAAGAGCTATAGAATCATTTCATCATTATGTGGAGACAGCTCTTGAAGAGAGAAACCTCTAGAGGTTAGGAAGGCTATCCTTTCCCTCCTGAGCTGCATGTCAACTTCCCTCTATTCCTTTTCTCTTTGTTCCTCTAAAGCTAACCGTGCTGCTTCCTGTTGCAGCCTGGTTGCCTTTTCCAGTTCAACCAACTCCTCTACTGGTAGCAGGAGTGTTTCTTCAATGTCAACTCCAAGCTTGATGAGCTGGTCAATGATATCTGCTCTCTCTTTGTTAACTGCCTCTTGGTTGGCTGTAACTACTTTTGTACTGGCAGCTAACAGCTTCCCAGTTGGAAGTCTTCCTTTTCTCTTTGGTGGTTCTTGGAGAGTGGATTCGGATTGTGAGAGGGCAGAGAGGGTGTCTAAACAAGAGGTTGATCTAGAAAGTACTCACTCTTGACCTCAGATGCTAGCTCTAGAATTGCATCTGTGATGATTAGTTCCTCGGACAGTGAAAACAGTCCTTCCGCAGCTTCCATTTCAGCTTCGAAATATTCGGCTTCTTCTTCCGAGGCTTTAACATTAGCTTTAGAATTTTGAGGGGGTGCAGATTTTGTGCCAACTGTTTCAGTTGCTGGGCCATCAGTCCTCATTTCTCCTTCGAATTGAATCTTAGGTTCCATGTGGACCTTTAGGTTGACCAACTTCTTCCACAATGGTAGAAGGTGCACTTAGCCTCTGAAGTTCTTCAGCTCCGAAATAAATCATTGCTTCATCAGGCTTGGCTAATCAAGAGAGGATCTAAACAGAAACTTGGAGAAAAGTCTGTAGAGATATTTAAGAATCCTTTGGTCAATTTGCAGTATTACTTAAGATGGCTCACAGAAAGTTGTAATGGGAGCCAAGGATTGGGAAGTTAAAGTTTGGCTCTATGGTTCCTCGGATGTTTGTCTTTGAACACTCTCCCCCTTTTTGGTAGCATCGTCTTGAGAACTAGATGCGCTAGAGGAAGAGGTCAAGGGGACCTGAACAGGTACATGCCTAACAGATCTCTCAATCTGTTTCTCAGCTAGTTGAGCCTTGAGATTGTCAATCTCAAGTTGCTAAGTGGCAGACCTTTCTTCTAAAGTCATGAGCTTGGATTCAAGGTTTGAGACTTTAGATAGTAGGTCTTGAATGAAGAGTAGCATACTTCCCTCGTCTTCTTTTGAAGAATCATGGGGAGATGAGGTAACATACCTAGTATGTTCAGCCTCACCACCAGATGTGGTTTCTTAGCATCCTGGTTTCCCCTGCTTAGTGATGCCTCTTTTAGAGTCATCAAAAGGCATGGTTGACACAAATTCAATCTCAAAAATGTTACCACTGTCCATTAGTGCATTGAGGCACCTTCTGTAGTGGTAGCTAAATCTTAATGAGTCCCTTCCACATAAGTGGGACTCACCTCAGTAAGGGTTTGCTGATGGGGGCTGGAGATAAGTGGTCTCTCTAAGCTCTATTGATCTTGGAGACGGTGTTGTAGATCAACTTCATTGCCATGGAGGGATGTTATCTCTTCATCAGTTTTGAAGAGAAGGTTAGTGAAAGATAAGGAGGTTAAGCCTACTGACTCGGGACCTTGGTCAATGTCTACAAGCATTGAGCCTCTGGTGGGGCTGTCCCTTGTTCGCTGCTCAGAGGAGTGTAGATACTCACCATGAGGGCTTTCAGATTGGGTAGTGGGCTCATGGGTTTGAGACTGAAAAGACTCAAGACCTATATTGAGGTCAATGGTGAAGGTTGGTGAGATCTCAGGCTGAGTGGGAGCCTAATGTTCCATTCTAGCCTTTTTAGGTTGAACAGGAGGAGCTTGTTCAATAAGAGTAGATTGATCAAGGGTTCATTTGGGGTGTCTTTTGTAGGTGATGGTGATGGGAGGAGAAGTTGAAATTGGCAGTGTTGAACCCACACCTGCTACTTCCCAACCACCCACACAACCTCAAATCTCCATCACCTACCAAAGAAAATACAAACGAACCCCTGCTCAGACTATTCAGTCTGTGGAGGTCCCCATACACTCACCCATACAGGAAGAAGTGGACACTAGGGCTCACATTTCTCCTAAGGAGCAGACCACTCCCATCTCTTCAATAATTAGTGCTGAGGTTCCTTATGCTCAGCTTGATGAGCCCATTAGCCCTACTGCCTTAAGCCATCACTACTAGTCTTAACACTCAAGTTATTAACCTTCAGGGGACAGTTACCATCCCCAACCTATAGATCTTAACCAACCCATTCCCAACCTTGACTTCTATACTGATGAAGATATAGGTTTCAATGAGTATAATGAATCTCTCTTCTTCCCTCTACTCAAAGAGAGATAAGTACTACTGAGTCTCTTACATCTATCCCACATCAGTCACCTACAACTGAGGTGGACACTACTGAACCTGTTCAGGATGTCCATATGGAAGAGGCTCTCACTTCTGAAAGTGACCACATCATTATGATCTCAACCATGGCAACTCAGCCCACTGACATCTCAACTGAGACTGCCAGTGAGCAGAGGAAATCCAGTAGCCAAGAACTTAGAATTGGTCATAAGAGAAAGGACTCTGGTCCAATCTTCTCAACCCCAGTGATTCTTTTGATGAAGATGAGGGGGATCTGAGACTAAAAGTGCAAAAACTGTCTAAAACATGCACTTACCTAGTCTCAAAGGTCAGTCACCTTGAATCTCAGGTGACTACCTTACAAATCAGGATCAATGATCAGCAACTTGAGATTTAATATCTTAAGGAAAAACTAGCTGGGAGTCCCTTAAGGAGAGCTCAACCAGGGACACAAGAACCTGTGGATGTGATTGACCTATCCTCCAGCTCACCTCTGCAAGTGGGTGATGCTACCAAAAAGGGGGAGAAAGTTATTCCAGCCACAGAACCTGGGAGTTCCTCCGAGAGAATGGACATTGAGGACTCACCATCCTCACTTGCAACTGTGCATTCTCAGCAACCACCTCTAGCTCACATTGATGTGGACTACATAGACTCCATCATACAAAGTCTGGTTGAGGATGGGATACCAAGGGCTATGTCACCTTCATCATCCTTCAATCACATTATTGGGTGGAGGTATGACAACAACAGGAAAGCCCTCATTATCATAAGAGTTCAAGGATAGCAAGAAGTCTTTAATTTTCAAAACTTGGACTACTATGAAGGTCTGGATCTAGTCAACATGCCACTTGTCAACCCAAGCCAATCAAGCCAAGCTAACAGACTAGCTAGAAGAATCCAAGACAGGATCATCGTAGAGTTGAGTCTAAGAAGGAGACTAAGGCAATCAGGCAATGTCATCGGTCAACTGGATGTTGAGGCAGACCCTAAGATTAGCTTCATAGGGGAAACCTTGACTGAAGGCAATCAGTCCTATCTCATCATTTCCAACTGCTGCACAGATCCATATTCCTTATGAGACACCTGCTGGTGAAGATGCTTCTCAACCTCTCTCTGGCCTGAGCTCAAATGCTGCAACGAGCAATGAAGGCCAAAGCTCTCTCCACCCTAAGTCACAAAGGTCTGAGAGTGACGAAGGGAAAAGAAAGATGACATCTAAGGAGATTGAGGAGGAGGAGAGAGAGAGAGGAAAATAAGGCTAAGGGGAGAAAGTTCCTCTACTGAGTCTCCAAGACTCATGGAATGTGCAATCTGGGCTGCCCCAGACCAGATACTCAGAATGATGAGTTAAGGGCAGTCAGGATCAACTATCTGCAGACTAGGAACTGTGACATAGATAATATCATTTCTCTCCCCTTGGATGAATTGAATGAGCTGGTTGATCTAGAAAGGTGAAGAGAGAATAAGGAGGCAGACGATGCAGAAGTCATAGTACAAGTCAAAGAAGAGAGAAGAAGAAAAAGATTGTACAAAGGTATGCCTACCCTCTCACCAGTTCAAGAAAGTCCTGAACAAGAGGATGTGGTTTAACAAGAACCTTAGGTTGATAAGGAAGAAGACAGAATGAAGATGATCAACTACCTGAGTGCCAGAGGCCTTTATCAGGCAGATGCACTACTTCCTTTACCTTATGACTATATAGAGTTTGAGTACTTAAAACAACTTGAGCTTGAGTTAGTCAAGGAAAGAAAGACAACAAAGAAGAAGCTGAGGGAAGAAGCTGCAAAGTCAAGAGCCATCATCCAAAAGAGCATGAAGAAGTCTGCTGATAGGCAGAGGATGATAAGCTTCTTGAAGCTGTATGGATTCTCCGGAAGGAGACTTGGAACTATCTCTCTATCCACTATGGATGAGCATATCAGGGTAATCAAGCAGAAGATTAAGAGTGGAGAGCTCACTCACTTACACTCCACTCTAAGTGAGGCCCCACCTGAAGTGGAGGTTAAGGTTGAACAAACAGACACAACACAACCTGGACCTCCTGCTAATGCTCAGCAAGCTTCATCTTTTGATCCACAACAGGCTCAACCTCCTTTTCCATCTGAACCTGAGAGAGAGGAAGTCCCAACTAAGAAAGACAGTGAAGATCAATCTGGTGCTACAGGCCAGTATTCTCAGTTAAAATTTGGAAAGAGAAGGAAAAGGATGGCTTCTAAACCAAAGTCTAAGAAGAAGAAGAAGCCTGAGTCCCCTTCTGAACCTCAGGATGAATCAGAACAGCCTAAGGATGTGCAGTCAGAGGAAGCTCAATCAACTCCAACTTCAGTAGCTCCTCTAGCATCAGGAAGACCCATCTTGTCTTGGACATACACCACAAATCTAGAAAGGTGGCATGTTATTAAAGATGAAGGCATTGAAGACATCTATACATGGCAAGATATGTTTTAGTTGCCTCTGCATGATCTTTTTGACATGAGAATACACTTTGACAGCCTGAAGGTTCCTGATCATCTTATGAAGAAAGGAATGGTGATCATCCTAATAAGGACTGTTAATATCTGAAGTTTTCTAAATGTTTTGGTAGCATCAGCCTAGGGGGAGTTTGTAGAGATTAATGAAGAGGCTGATGCAACCTAAACATCTTTAGTCTTTCCTGCATGCTGCACAAGTGCATTGAAGTGGAATGCTTCGGAAGTTTCACATGTGTAACTGAAACACTCTAAGTGTGAAATCTTCCGAAGCCAAGACCAACATCTTCCGAAGCCAAAGATGAAGTCTTCTGAAGCCTCAGAGACAATGTCTTCCGAAGCTTCAAGTTCATGAAGACATATTCCTTCCGAAGACTTTTAGTAACATGCTTTATCTGATGTACTGTTCCATAAAGCTGGACACCTTTCCGCTGTAACTCTACAAGTCACCAACTAACATGGTTTGGTGAAAAGGTCCATGCTTTTGGTAACTGTACATTGAGGTCTGAGTCTGTAACTTTCTACTTTATGTACTTTATCCTTTTTGTAATAGATAAGAATGTGAGCTATGTCATGTCATAGTCACTAGTCAAAAGGCAATTTGCCTTTTGACTCTACAATTGATTTTGTGTGTGTCTAGTCAATTGTATCCAGCTGGCTTTCAAAGTATAGCCGGCTGTAGGATGTTGTATAAGTATCTCATGTTCTTGTATCTTTCGAATATGCTTTTGTAACACTTGTAATAGAACATAGAGAAGGCAATATACCGCATTCTTGAAAACCAAACACTTGTGTTCCTTGTGTTCTGTCTCGTATATTACTTGTCTTCTTAGTGTCACGACTTGGTTAATCCAGTTTACTATTTGATCTAAGTTTAGTTTATCTCCTCTTTGTGTTGTTGTGTTGTAACTCTTCACCCTTCAACGATCCTGCAATGATGTTGCATGGTTATGCAAGATGTACGTATGTATGTATGATGCCCTGCATGATGATGTATGAATGATATGTTTATGTTACTTGTAATGTTGTATGATTATCATTCCTATGGCTTTACGTGTTATGATAATGAATGAATGAACGAAGTATTTTGTAACATAAAGTGAAAGAGAATGAAAAAGGAACATGATGAATGAACGCATGCATTAATGAATGAATGAATGTAAGAAAGGCTTGCAAGCAAATGTATGGAGGTTCACACCCAATGAAGGGTGTTAGCTCAACTGTGTACGGGTTAGCTACCCCAGAAGGATGCACGCTGGGGTCTAATCTTTGTGATTGACCATACGTATTGGATCCATGTCGCTTGCCCTCGGTACTAGAGCCAACTTCGTGCATAATGTTCGAGGTCTATGAAAGACCTCAGGCCTAGTTACCCGCTTCGTGCACAATGTTCAGGGTATAGCATATGGCATTGATCCAGAATGAAAGAGAAAAGATAGATGGTGAATGTACTTACCCTAGGTACTGGAGTCAGCTTCGCGCACAATGATCGAGGTCTATGAAAGATCTCAGGCCTAGTTACCCGCTTCGTGCACAATGTTCGGGGTAATATACATTTCACTGGAAGTAATGATGTATGAATGAAAGTATGAACGAAAGATTGACATAGATAATAATGATATTATCTGTAGTATGTACAATGTAAGACCTTAATCATGGCAAATAAGCCTATTGGCACTTCTTTTGAAATTTTTAATAAGCATAGAAAAACTAGCAGCCAAGAACCTGATGCTGCTGGTGGTGAGACTAAGGACTTTGGTCCAATTATCTCATCCCCAATTACTCTTCGAAGATGAGGTGAATTTAAGACTAAAGGTACAAAAATTGTCAAAGACATGCACATATTTAGTCTCTAAGGTTACTCACCTCGAATCTCAGGTGACTACCTTAAGAAATAGGGTCACTGATCAACAACTTGTGATATCTTATCTCAAGGAGAAACTAGCTAGGAGACCTTTAAGAAGAGCACATCCAGGAACACAAGAACTTATGAGTGTAATTGACCTAACTCATAGCTCACCTATGCAAATGGGTGATGCTACCAAAAAGGGGGAGAAAGTTATTACAATCATAGAACCTAGGAGTTCTTCACAGAGTATGGACAATGGGGAGTCACTATCCTCACTTGTAGTTATTCTTACTCAGTAACTTCCTCAAGTTCACATTGATATGAACTCTATAGACTCATTCATTCAGAGTCTCTTTGAGGAAGGTATACCAAGGGCTGTATTATCTCCACCTCAAGGAACTTCAAACTATATCATAGGGTGGAGGTATGATGCTAATAAAAGAGCCCTCATTCTACAAAGAGTTCAAGGACAACAAGAGGTCTTCAATTTGCAGACCTTGAACTTCTATGAAGGTCTTGACCTGATCAACATGCCACTTGATAACCCAAGCCAATCTAGAGAATTAAAGAGAGAATTATGAAAATGTTCAGCCAAAGAAGGAGACAAAGACAATCTGGAAATATCAATGGTCAACTAGTTGTTAAGACAGACCCTAGATTAGCTTCAAAGGGAAAGCCTTGACTAAAGGCCCAGTGATAGAGCCTGAGAGTCTTGTCTCACCTAAACCAAAGATGAGGAAAATGATGGCATCTAAACAAATGTCTAACAAGAAGAAGACAAAGTCATCGACCTCCAGACCTCAGTATGAGTTAGAACATTCATTTAAAACTTGGATATCATATTGTACTCACACATTTGTCCTTTATTTGTAAATAAAACATAGTACTTTTCCTTAAATTACAATAAAAGATTTCGTAAATAGGAATGCCATCCATTTTTCTCCAAGTAGCTCCCTGGTTTCATCCTCAGCGTCAACAAATTACCTGCCAATCATTATGCATAAAAGTCACCTTGCTGAGTGAATTCTAGTTTTAGTTACTATAAGAAAATATAAACTTTTTCAATCATATAATGACCATGAATACATCATATGACATAACATTTGTGTCTTAATAACCATGTTCATTATCTTCATTCTTTCATTATCTTCCATTTCATTATCAGCGAGATTGCACAAAGCAAGAACTCCATGTTGATCGACAACGAATGTCGATCCCTGTCGGTACACATCATCATGGTAGCTAACCCCTCACAGTTGATCCACACTACAAGGCACATAGCCGCTCATGAATACGGATCAATCCTCATACATCAGACTCACGTAGGTGAAGTCTATCATAGTGCTTGCAAGACTTTTCATCATCAAACGGGCTTAAGGGTAATATTCATTAAGTTTCAGTTTTCATAATATCATCTTCCACTTTAATCTATAATACTTACTTAATAAGTACACAACATGTCAAGTACTAGTCATGATAAAACATAACCGACCCTCCGCGAGACAGCGGGGGTTCAGGGGCGGCAGCCCCTGACAGCGGGGTCCAAGGGGCAGCAGCCCCTGGCCGGGGCTGGGCTTCTAGGTCAGCGTGAAAATTTTTATTATTAAAGATTTATATAACACTTTTCTTATAGAAAAATCGATCTTCCTGTTAAAACCTCTTAAATTTCTGGTCATTTAAAAACGTACATTTAGTATGCATAATAACCCCAAAACATGGAAAAACTAACAAATAAGGGGATCTAAAACTCACCTGGATATCTTAAGTAACCTCTAAAGTAAGCTTCTAGGCTAGGATCACACTACACAGCCTACAGCTAAGTTAACACTTCAAGGGGTTAATTTCTGTCTAAATTCGCTGCTAATTTCGCTGGCAGATTGGCAGTTTCACTAGCAGTTTTGCTAACAGTTTTGCTACCAGTTTCACTCATAGTTTCGCTGCCAGTTTCACTGACAGTTTCGCTGCCAGTTTCACTGACAGTTTCGCTGCCAGTTTCACTGATAGTTTCGCTGCCAGTTTCGCAGACAGTTTCGCTGCCAGTTTCGCAGACAGTTTCGCTGCCAGTTTTGCTGACAGTTTCGCTGCCAGTTTCGCTGCCAGTTTTGCTGATAGTTTCACTGCCAGTTTCGCATGGCAGTTTTGCCCGACTTTCGTTGGAATTCTATGGCTACGAAATTATCTGCGAAAGTCTAGTTTCGCAGAAAACCCATAGTTCGTAGCTTGAATATGTAGTTTCACCGGATGCACAGACAATTTCACTGATTGCATAAATTTACGAACCAGCCCGTTTTAACCAAAATCGCAACTTCTTACATCCAATCTCTTAGTTTATAATCCATGAGCCTATATCTAATCTTTTTTCATGTTTTCATATGTAAAATTGTGACCTTTATGCGATTTTTTGCAACTTTTCAAAACCCAAAACCCTAGAATCCGGGTTTGATCTACAAAAGGATTTAAAGGCCGATTCTTAGCTGGATTTATTGCTCCTTTCTTATGATTTGATGGTCAAACACTCATATCTTCAATCCCTTAACATTTAAAGCTCCAAATCTTGAGTTTTATTCATTTTCTCACTCTACTTTCTCTCTCTATGAATTTGGGAGGCTAGGGTTCAAACGTGGGGGATGGTGGCTGGTTGAATGTGTTAAAGGGTTGATTGTAGGCCCTTAATCACTTAGGCTCTTGCCCATCAGCCTAATTTAGCCCATAACCCATTTCCTTCCTTTATTAAATACCCAATAACTAAGCTCATTATTCTTGATGACTCGTTTTGACTTTTCAGGGTGCTACAAAACTACTATGAAGGTCTTGACCTGATCAACATGCCACTTGCTAACCCAAGCGAATCTAGGCAAGATGGCAGGTTGGCTTAGAGAATTCAAGAGAGAATTACTGAAATGTTTAACCAAAGAAGGAGAAAAGACAATCAGGTAATATTATCGGTCAACTGTGTAGATACATGTTGTTCCTAGTTTATGAGCTTAAATGTAAAAGTCTTTCATGTCTTACACATGTGTAATTAATTAGTTCAATGAAATATAAATATGTGGTTGATGTTTATTCATGTTTATTTATTTCAAATTGTTATTGTGTTGAGTATAATTCATATGTATGAACTTATTATATAGGTTTGAAGTTATTGTACATAGTTCTTAGTTAATAATGATTGAGAAGTGTGTTCAAACTAGTTGGATGAGTATTCGAGCTAATGACCATACTTATGGACCATACGCATGAATAGATTATGCTTATGGACAAATAGCATGACTAAACCAAGAGACTGGATCAGTCGTATGATTGAGACATAAGATTGACTCAATCGCACGACTGAAGCTTTAGTCATGCGTATGACTCAGTGGCATGATTCAGTCGTACGACTGAACCATGCTAAAGGTTCAATCGTACTAATGAAAACTACAAACCTATAAATACCACTTAATTCGTGGAAAAACAGAACACTTCGAATACTTCATAATTTCTCGAACCCTAGCCGCCTAGAACGTCCAAGAAAGCCAATCCAATTTCAAAGTCTGCTCTTGATCGATTCCTACTTGTTCTTAACATTTAGTTCACTCTTATATCGATCGGGTTAACGTTCTCACTAATTGGATCACCAATCAAATAGGATTCTGCACTGTTTGATCTGGTCTCACGCATTATCAGTTAGTATTCCGTACGTACACAGTCCTGACAAGTGGTATCAGAGCATTGGCTCTTGATTTGGCAAGGATTCGATTAGTTTTGGTGTTAAAACTCACGTTTTAATTCAAAAGAGTCACCATGTTGGTCCTAAGGTGTTTTTGACGTTCACATGCTTAAAAGTTGTGTTTTTCATCATACGGCAGATTAGATTTTCTAGGAAAATCTCTTTTTGTGTCAAAGTGTCAAAATCTTCGATTTTACAAAAACAACAGCCTCCAATCGCACAATGAACTCACACATATACTTCGTTCGCACGACTAAAGTCAATCGCATCCCTCATTCGCACGACTGAAGAACTCTAGTCGCTTGATTCCAATCGCCTTGTTCATACACACAACTGAATCCAATCGCACAATTGAATTCATACGCACCTTTCATTCGCACGAGTGAACCTTACTCATTGTCCATTCGCACGAGTGAAACGGTCATATTCCAAAAGTACCAAGTTTACAACAATGGAAGATCAATTTGTTGCATTTTCTACCGGGAAGAACTCGCGCATCTAGAATCTACTGCTTCTGGAGAATGAGATTGGTAATCATAATAAACTGCCTAAGCTTATAACATTAGCTAATTATCCATAATGGAAACAACGGTTAGAGATCGATCTAAATGGACTTGATCCCAATCATCGGACATCCATAGAGACTGGTTACATGGTACCAGTCAGTGCAAATGGAGTCAAGTTAACTTTGGGAGGAATGAGTGAAGCTCAGAAAATACTCTTCAATGCTAACAAGAAAGTCAATACCGGAAGACATCTTTCATCAGTTTTCGGAGAACAAGAAGGCTAAAAAGTTATGGGAGGATCTGGAGAAGAGGTATGATGGAAACGCGAAGTTGAAGGCTCTGAAGGCTAAGGCTCTCAAGAAGGAGTTTGATATTTTCTCTTCGATAGGAAATGAGAGCTTAGATGATATTATTTACAGATTCTTTCATCTGATGAGTGAGCTGCACACTCATAGCGTAACCACATCAATGGAAGATAAAGTTTCAAGCTTTGCATATGGTTTGCCGGATAAATGGGATTAATTTATGTCCAATCTAAGACAGAACAACACTCTTGCAACGTTAGACATAAATGTCTTCATATTGAAGGTAAGAGAGGAACAATTGAGAATGATTTACAAGTCGAAGAAAGGATCCTACGTTCAGAATCCTTCACTTTACAACTCAGTTCCCACTCCTACTGGTTCAAGAGCACCACTACGAACAACATTCGAGTCTTGTTCCGCGGCTCCTTCCCAAACCACTGCTTCAGGACCAGAAATGTCAGGGTCATCTGGAACCCAATACATAGTGCCTGAGGCCAATACTACAAAGTTGAACACCAAAAATCTCGGTAATATCACAGTGGAAGTGGCTAAGAAGCTTATGTATCTTCTAGCTACTGTTGTCCAATCTTATGATGGTTTAGTTTCCGGGAAGATTGGAAAATGTTATCTTGCAGATGAAGATTACGAGTAAGTTGATGAGAATGAGCTAGAGAGAATGGACATCATGTGGGCCTTGGCAAATGCAGTAAGAAGAGCTAAGAAGTAGTTAAGAAGACATGGCGGAATCTAGTAGCCACAAAAGATATGACTTTTGGTTTTGACAAAACCAAAGTCATATGCTTCAACTGTGGTGAAAAGGAGCATTTTAAACGTGAATATGTAAAGCCCAAGAAAACAGGTGATGGAAATCCATTTCCGAACTTGAACCATCAAGACAAGGACACAATTGGAACCACATCTTCAAGCAATGAGACAAAGGCCTTGACTTCTCATGGTGATGAAGGGCAAGACTGGTCCTTTCGATTTGTGTCTCCGAGTGAATCAAACATTGCTTGTGTTTAGGTATTGAATGATGGATCTACTAGTGAAGGTGAACTCATAGCTGAGCAAGCGATGTCACATACATAAGAAGCTGTGAACGTGGTAAAGCACTTGGTTGAGGAAGAACTCAGAGCAACAAGTTCAGAATCTCCAGCCACAAAAGGGTCTAATTAGCCTTTGATGGCTGATACCACTGATTCATCACAGGTAAGTTCAACCAACCAATTATTTGAAAAACATGCTTGTTCTAAATGTGACAAATTTAGGGATAGCGTAGATCTGAAATTTGCTAGGTTATTATAGCATAATATAACTTAGTAAATGATTTACAACTCTACACTGAGGCAAACCATATACTAAAACAAAATGATTGCAGTTTTAAAGAAAGATAGAACTTTTGGAGAAACAACTAAGGGAAACTGAGGTTGTTGCTCTAAATCAATCAAATGATATAAAGTTTTATTTAAATTCTTTAGAAGAAACCAAAAAGGAAAAAGCAGTTTTAGAAGTTGAAGTGAATTCTTTAAAACATAAAACTACATAGTTGGGCTAGTTCTTCTCACATAGTTCAAAACTTAGTGAAACAATCAAAACAATGGGGAAGGATTGGGTTACAAAGTAGACCGCCACCACATCAGATCCTTTTAAATAAAAAATGTAGACCTATCAATAACAACCCAATTAAGGATCATGTGTTGTCAACTCCTTGGGCTAGTGATCCTGATTCCACAGGTAAACCAAAGGAGTCTACTTTGAAATCAAAAAGAAAAATGCCTATAAAAAATTTGGATGAAAATTTTGAAAAGATTAATGTAAGGTTAGGTTCACACATTTCTACTTCTGAACCCAAAATAAATAAACGAGTTAACCAAACACATGCTACACGTCAAAGTCCAAATAAAATGAAAGGTAAAGATGTTCAAAACGTTAAAACAATTAATTTTGTTAAAGTGGCCGAAACATCTAAAAGAGAACTGACACAACCCAACCAGGCACATCTCACACCCCTACCCAACTCAACCCGAAATAAACATTTTCCTCGACCTATAAAAGGGAGATCTGTTATAGTTGTGAAAAAAGAGAACATATTTCTTCTAATTGTCCTTAATATCAAACTCCAAAAGAAATTGAACTTTATGATATAAAACCAAGTTTTTCTAAATGGAGATCTATTACCCCACCTAAGAGTATTAGTCAACCTAAAGTTCAATCCATAAGCCAATCGTAAGTTTATCACAAACAGGCCTTACATAAAACTGGTTTATGTAAAGAAAAATCAAGTAATGTGTCTGATAATGAGAACAAGAAGAAGAACAATGTACCCTTATCCTCTAATGGACAGTGGGTTGAGTTTATGATGTGTGATTCCTGTGGGTAACCCAAGTCAGTTAAGGCATGGTCCCTAACCTCAACTGATCAAATCCTTTGACTGTGCAGGGTGTCCGCTACAGCGCTATCACAAATACCTGGATTGTTGATAGTGTGGCGTCTAGGGAGATGACCAGGAACTCGTCTCTCCTTTTCAATGTCAAACAAATTAAGGGGGACATGTATCATTTGCTAGGAATGAAGGGGGTTACATCACAGCACAAGGAAAAGTGGGAAACAAGAAAGTTATGTTTGAGAAGGTCAACTACGTTCAAAAACTACAGAACAACTTACTTTCCATCTCCCAGATCTGTGATATAGGATTCAAAGTTGTTTTTGACAACAAGAAGTGCTACATGTGATGAAGAATTATGTTATTCTTGAGGTAAAAGTCTTAATGTCAGCTTTAAGATATAATGATCTGTATGTCTTGGATCTATCAAAGGCCTCCACAACGGAGAACATTGTCCAATGCTTCTTGTCAAAGGCAATAGAGAGAGACTTAGTCTCTTGGCATAGGAGAATGTGACACATTAATCCTAGGATGATGAATCATCTGATTTAGAATGATTTAGTGAATGGAGTAACAGTCAAGAACTTCTAGCTTCCTGATTTTTGCGTAGCATGTAAGAAAGGGAAATAGACCAAGAAGTCTCACAAGGCAAAGAAAGTTAATTAAATTGACCTTCCTCTCAAGCTTCTACACATGGATCTGTTTGGCCCAGTCAGCACAAAGAGCATTGCTGGAGATTTGTACTATTTTGTAGTAACATATGATTACTCAAGATTCTCTTGGGTGATGTTTTTGAAATCCAAATCAGAGACATTTGAATCATTCAAATATCTAGTAACTACATTGGAATCACTCTACAAGCTAAAATTAAGACAGATTCGATCAGACAATGGAACAGAATTCAAGAATCAGTGGATGGAGGTGTTTTGTAAACAGAAAAGAGTTCTACATCAATTCACATCTGCCTACACTGCACAGATGAATAGGATTGCTGAAAGAAATAATCGCATCTTGATAGAGACAGCAAGAACGATGTTAGCTGACTCCAAACTCCCTATTCAATTTTGGAATGAGGTAGTGGCTAATGCATGCTACACTCTCAATCGAATCTTGGTGGTTAAACGTCATGGTAAAACATGTTATGAACTGATCCATCGACGTAAACCAAACTTGGAGTATCTTGAACCCTTTGGAGCACCGTGCATGTTGCTAAAGAAAACTCAGACTGGAAAGTTCAGTGAGAAGGCTGAAGAAAATATCTTTCTCGAATATTGTATACAGGACAAGAGAGTTTATAACAACTCCATGGGTTAGGTAGAAGTTTAGTGCAATGTTGATGCTCAAAGATACATCACCCCGTTACTGCAAAAGGACCTTCATTCTTCTTCGACTATGATGGATCTTTTAAGTCCTTCAATTTACCTCTCTCCCTTCTGATGATGAGTTATCAACGAAAATGGTGTACGATGTACTAAACACTCCTCCGCAAGACTCGACAGCATCAGTTCCACTAGACTATTCTTCTAATCCTTTAGGGGGAGAGCTTGAGGTAAGCGTCACCTCCTTTGATGATGAAGTAGTGGAGACTAAAAATATGGACCAGGAGGAACAGGTTCCTTCTAATGAAAATACACAAGCATGAGATCTTGATGTGACTGACACTTATGAACCTCATACTCTAGCTACAGATATTAAACCTGGAATTCAAAATCTGGATTACCCAGTAGTTGTTCCCACCACTCTTGGATCTCGCATTAATGTATATCATCCCCTGGACAACATCATTGGGGATGTACTATCAGGGGTGCCGACCCGAAATCAGCTATACTCAGCTGATTATGCCTCAGCCATGGAAAAAGGCTATCTTCACGATGGTTTTTATCGATGTTCTGTGTCTCAATTTGAGCCAAAATTTGTAAGTGAAGCCATAAACGATGATGCATGGGTTATTGCTATGCAAGAAGAACTCCTACAGTTCAAGAAGTTAGGAGTATGGACCCTTGTGGACAGACGCTAAGGTAATTGATACTAAATGGGTGTTGAAGCATAAGAAAGATGACCAAGGCTTCATAATCAGAAATAAGGCTTGACTTGTGGTTCAAGGGTTTAGACAAGTCCAATGCATTGACTACAATGAAGTGTTTGCACCTTTGGCTCGGATGGAAGCAATTTGTATCTTTCTAGCCTATGCATCCTACGTGAAGATTAAACTCTATCAACTAGATGTGAAAAGGGCATTCCTTGATTGTGAAATTTGTGAAACAGTCTACGTCAGTCAACCGGAAGGATTTGAGGATCCTTATCATCAGAATAGAGTTTACAAACTGGACAAGGCTCACTACAGGCTCCATCAAGCCCCTAGAGCCTGGTATGAGAAGCTCTCAACTCAGCTAGTGAAACATGGTTTTCGCAGAGGGGTGATTGACTATATGTTATTCATCAAAGAAAAAGATGGTGATTTATTGTTGGTACAGATATATGTGGAAAACATAATCTTCGGTTCCAAGAATGAAGAATTAGGTAAAGAATTTGAATCTGTAATGAAAGCATAGTTTGGGATGAGTGCAATGGGGGAGATGAAGTTCTTCCTTCGATTACAGGTGGATCAGACCCCAAAAGGAATCTTCCTGCATCAGTCCAAATATGTAGGTGATATTCTAAGTCGGTTCGACATGGAGAATTCTTCAGTTGCTGGAACTCCACTTGCCACGAACCATGACGTGGCACCCGACAAAAATGGTGCTCTGGTTGATGCTACCCTATACAGAGGAATGATCAGATCCCGAATGTATCTCACAGCCACTCGTCCTGATACTATGTACACCACGTGTCTTTGTTCAAGATATCAGGCCAAACCAAAAGTAAATAATCTCATTGGAGTTAAATGGATTTTTCATTATATGAAGGGTACTCTTACACTCGAGTTATGGTATCCTCATGAGGATGACTTTAAGCTTACAGCGAATAGTGACTCAGACTATGGTGGTTACAAGATGAATTACAAGTCAACATCCGTGGGTTGTCAGTTCTTTGGTAGACGGTTAGTCACCTGGCAGTGTAAGAAGCAGACATTAGTTGCTTTGTCAACTTGTGAAGCTGAATATATTTCTGCTGCAAGTTGCTGTTCACAAATCATTTGGATTTAACAGCAAATGCGCGACTAAGGTTTGCAATTTTCTAACACCCCTATTTTCGTTGATAATTCTGCTGCTATTGCTGTCACCAAAAATCCGGTCCAACACCCTAAAAGAAACACATCGGTATTAAGTATCACTTTATACGTGACTGTTTTGACATGCAATTAATTGATGTTGTTAAAATTAATATGGATTTTCAACGCGTCGACATCTACACAAAATCATTTGATAAGCCGAGGTTTTTATATCTTTTAGAGGTTAATGGCGTGAAAAAGAAAAGTGATGTGATTCTAGAACAAGAAAGTGCGTAGTTCGACAAGTTTTTTAGTTTCTTTTATTTTATTTTATTTTATTTTAATTTATTTTATTTTCCTGTCTATGAAAATCCAAAAACGCAAAAACATTTTCGGTTTTAGTATTTTAGGGGGAGAATAGTTTAGTTTAGTATTTAAATTAGTGTAGTATTTATTCATTTATTTACTTAAAAAAAAAAAAAGGAAAAAAACGAGGGAGGAGGACAGCTTAGCTAAAAGAAATGAAATCAAATCTGTGAGTATGATTCAAAGTTATGGAAAATGATAGTACACAGGGAACAAATTGTTTGGGACTTCAAAATAATTTAACTGATTAAGATGCAAAATTCAAAGTATAAGTCTGAGAAGTCTAAGCAAATTAAAAAGAAAAATGATAGTAAAACTAGTCTGATACTATATAATGTGTCGGTAGATTCAACACAATAGATGAGTAGACCTCTTTGGTGAGTTAAATTAAACTAAGTTGTTCAACATGTTGTGGGTTCCCATCTTATCCCTAGTTAACACAATCAACTTCCAATAAGGGGTGACGAGCAAAATAAACACCACAAATGTGTGCGGATGACCATAAAAAAGGGCAAAGCACATGGAAAAATGCTAAATGCAATCAAGCTAATAACTTATGTCGTTGGTGCGTTATGTTCAAAAATAAAAATAAATGCTCTAACAAGAAGATAGGTTGTGTGCCTCTCTACTGTGCGGTGGCACTGACCTATGGATAAGCATAACCTAAATAGTCTAGAATTCATTGTTGTTTGTGCCTCTTTACTGTGAGATGGCACTAACCCAAGGCTTGGCATCTCTTTGAAAGCTCTTAGAATAATTTCTTCTTGAAATATACCCGTAGACCACTCAAAAATCTCTTGAGGAATGTTGATTACCATATAAGTGTGGGGTCCATTAATACTTGTTGAAATAATTAAACCTAACTCATCACCAATGTGAGTCAAAAATCTGTGTATGGGTTTAAGTGGACAAATATACTAACAATCATCGTGAGCTGCAATTCATGACAGTCAAAATCATTTTGTGCATCTTATAGCTCAAGTATGATTTCCTAAAATTTCTATTGACTCTCAGTCAAAACAAGAATCTAGCATCAAAACATTTTATTAAAATGTCCCAAATGATTCTGGTATACCTGTAAGATTCCATAATGAATCGTTCCAGAAATGATCAAATTAACTTGAAGCTGTGTTGTTTAGGAAGAAAAATCTGTTAGTCGTTCTTCTAAAAGATTTCAATCCACTTAATATCAAAAACACAAAAACATGTCTTGTTTTGTTTTTAATTTCAAGTTGTTTTTTTATTTTTCTAGTCTTTTGTAAGGTAAAAGTCACACTATAGAACTAGATGAAACCTATGACTCACTCATTAAAAGTGGTCACGTCTGAGGTGACCAATCGGTTCTAAATTTAAAGGATCACGTCTAAGGTGATCAATCGGTTTTAAATTAAAAGGATCACGTCAAAGGTCATCAAATGGTTTTAAATTCAAAAAAGGTCTTGTCTGAGATGAACGGTATTCATAATATTTGATCTTCCAAGGTAATAGTTTATGTGTTTGTGAGTATGAGCCAATCGTACGATTGGACAATAAGTATGAGTCAATCGCACGATCGGACCATAAGTATGAGCCAATCGCACGATTGCACCATAAGTATGAGCCAGTCACACGATTAGACCACGAGTATGGGAGCATCCATGCGATTGCATCACAAGAATGAACCAATTGTACGAATGAATGAAGAAGTAGAAGCCAGTCGCATGACTGAACCCCAGTCGCGCAATTGAAGCATGCGTTTGGGTCCAGTTGCATGACTAAACATTGAAACAGTATAAATATAGGTGTGAGTCGGTTGCATTTCTCACCACCCTTCAAAGCATTCAAAAAGTCTCATACGTAGACACTCTGTCCCAAATTTTGTTTCACCTTTATTACTTGCCGATTGTGATCCTAACTAATTTCTCATTCATTTACAGCTATTGTGAGACTGAAATCGATCCAAGTTAATGATCTGAGCAAAACGTAAATAACCTAATCGACTAAAATCAAGAAATCAGTAAAACTCTTCAAATAGACCCTTAAATGGACATAATCGTTGAAATAAAGGATATTAAGTGATATTTAGAGTCCCTGTGAATCTAATGAGTCTAAACACGGCGTTTAACATTAAATTTTGACCAAGATTCAAGGTTGGAATGTCAAATAGAGTCATATGCGAATGGACACTACGAATGAACCTCAGTTGCACGATTGAGCTAGGCGTATGATTCAATCACATGAATGAATCATTCGGTGATTCGGTCGCCCGGCTGAGTCAACTGCATGGCTTAACATACGATTAAGTTCAATTGCAAGCTCAATCGCACGACTAAACTCACCGCAAGCTCAATCACGTGATAGAACTCAGTCGTATAGTTCAATCGCTTGATTGAACTAGTTTGAGCTAAGACAGTTAAAGTTTCGATTGTCATCTCCTATTCACAACTCTAATGTATATGTTTCTTGTGTTACAACAACATGGCTTATAGATGTACCATGTGCCCCAAGCACAACATCTGTGCTCACTTAGATGCTTCCACTTGGAATGCTTTCGAGTTTATGGGGATAATAGCCTTTCTTAGGAGATCGTGGACCTTCAAGGCTATATCTACACCTTGCACGCCATACAGATCACTACAACAGACCTTCTAGGAAGGGGCTACTGTTGATTGGTCCACTGAGCCCTACAACATCCAGAGCTCGATCTTCGGACAGGAGATTAGTGTTACTGCAGCCGATCTTAGGCAAATCCCCAATCTTGGTGATGATGGAGACCACCCGACCAAGCTACACCCTCTGACAGTTAGGGGCTGTGTTTTGTGGATGAAGTAAACTAGGACATCAACGCAGATGTGCTCAATAAAAGCAACATGTGCCCCTAGTTTAAGTACTTAGCTCACGTCATCTTCAGTGCATTACGTCTAAGAGAGGAGGATTTTACGAGATGTCAGATCAAACCCAGAATGCATATGTTGCGCTGGTGCTATACCACGTGTTTAGATTCTCCCAGATGATATTCTCATACATGGTCAAGAACATAGAGGAAAAGGGAAGGAGGGGTTCTGCATGTACCCAATATTTCTACAAATGATCATTGATCAGAAGCTCCCTTCACTGCCTAAAGAGAGAGAGGATGCGGTTGTTTTAGAGGTTATGGATGATACGACATTAGGTAGGATGAAGGTCTACTAGGGGAAGCAGGTGAAGCCCCCGGTGAGGAGACAGTATCGCCATTTGGCCAACACGGAGTATGTGGCGCCATCTCACAAGAACTTGCATCATGATGATAGTGACTTCGATGTCGAGCCCCTCATGGCACCCACAGACAATGATAATGAAAATGATCTGGGTCAAGGTGGTGAGGCACCAGGTGGAACAGAAACGGTTCCCTTTCACCAAGGCTTCTTGGTCGATAAAGATGAGGAGTCGGATGATGAGCCGTTAGTAAGGACTGTCGGGAGCCTGGTTGTGGCCAATGACAAAGGGAAAGAGGCAGATTCGAGGGGTGCTGCTACTAATGTTACTGATCCCACCTACACCCCTGACCAACCCAGTAGCCAATAGGGAGCGCCTATTGCAAAGGGCTCCACGAAGAAGAGAATGGCCCACCCTTATGGCAAAAAGGGTAAGAGGCCGAGGTTTCCAATGGTTACATCTTCTACCACAGCCACCACCACTGCCACCGCCACCACCACTACCATAGCCACCACCACTGCCACAGCCACCACCACTGCCACAACCACCAGCACAGCTACTCCTACTACCACCACTCCTACCACTACCATTATCACTCCTCCCACCACCACTACTACAACCACTCCACCTCATTCCACACCCATTCTACCTCCTATATTCACCATATCAACCACCACTACCACCAGTCACCAAGCTGGTCCCTCCACCAATCCACATTCTCACCAGGACCTACTCTACCCATCGTCGGGTTGGAGGAGCAGCTGGCTAACCAAAACCGGATTATGCTGAGGTTAATTGCCATTAATGAGCTAAGAGCTACTCAGCTAAATCAGATGATGGAGGTTAATGCGGCTCAGGCAAAGCAGATAGTTGAGCTGAGTGAGAAGAGCGCTCACTATGAGAGTGCGTTAGGCCGAGCCCACATGCGTTTAAAACTCAAAATGAGCTGGTGTTGGTGTCGGTGAAGAAGATAGTGGAGCTTGAGAAGAAGAACAAGAAGATACTGCTAAAGCTCAAGAATAAAGAATGAGCCATTAAAGATCAAGGATGGTGATGATGATGATGATAAGGATGAAGATGACTCTAAGGAAGATGTTGAGGAAGGAGGAGCAAGTAGAAAAGATCAAGAGGATGATGATGATTAGGAAGGTGATGCATCTGTGTCAGCCTTAAAAAAATCCTCAAACTCAGGAGAGGCGCACTGAAAGAAGCCAAGATCAAGGAGCCTCGTCCTCAGCTCCTCTAGTTGAAGAACCAACAGATCAAGACAAAAGTAATTATTAGATGTCTTTGTATTTAAAACTTTTGTACTTGAATTATATATTATGTTAATGAAATTAATGAATATTTTTGTGTTAATGTTCTATATAATGACTTATGTGTGATGTGCTTAATGATTAATCATATAGATGAAGCTCAACAGCCAGACGAGTATGATGTCAACCCCTTCAGCAAGTCAAGAGTGAACTTATCATGATTCTTGACTTGCAAGGAATAGTCAGGAGATCTGTGAGCTACACTCCGGAAGAAGGGGAGATTATTCATGATTTGACGGACGAGCAGCTCGCTAAAATGTTTAGACTAAATCCTAACGAGCTTGTAAAAGATGCTCCAGAAGTTGATGTCGCGAGAGATGATGAGCTAAACGATGCAGATGAGATTGAGATAGAAGATGTCACTATCCACAGTACACTGATTTAGAAGGACATGTTATCCCCAACTTGGGTGAAACATTTGATAGTGGTACTTTTGATAAGTTGGATGAAGTAGAGAAAGAAAAAGTGAAAGAAGAAAGCACAACCCAAGCTTCGGACGGAAATGTTGATATCAAGAAAGCTCAATAGGTAGCTTGTTTTGCTGAGATGAAAGCCCAACGCATGCCACCAAAGCATAATGCCTACACAAAGCTATACAAAGTCAAAAGACTTCAGAAAGTGTCAAGCAAGATTATAGCATGGGCGTATTTTGAAGACTTAGAGGTCTATGTGGTTAAGAGAGAGAAAGGAATCGAATACTTTAGATATCCTCATGATCTGAAGACTCTTCCTAATTTTGGCTCAACCGTCTGCCATGTTTAGATCTTCTATATGCAAATCTGAGGAAGATGTCACGATGGTTTGAGGATGCATTAAAGAATGAATACCACACCAGGTGAGTAAACTTCAGACCATAACAACCCAAGAAGTACATCCGTAAGTCTGAAGTGGACGCCATATCTGGAAGACCTAAAGTGGTGTTGAAATGGACTCCGTCGCGCATGATGTCATAGATTCCCTTACGGGAAATGCCTCATGACTTCACTCAACACTTTAAATGGTGGTATTACGATTGGCGAATGGGTGAAGCAGTCATAGTTTTGAACCGAGATGGAAAGATTGATACTATCAGGGTATTCGACCCGATGTGGCTTACTAACTTGTCGGCTGAAGATGTTTATACTTTATACAAGTGGCCATTGTTCTATGACACGCAGGATATTGTACAAGCTCTCCAGTTCCAACACGGCATAAGACTCTATTTTGCATTTGAAATACATGCATGAGTTACAAAAGAGGAGAAGTAGAAGAAATTTTAATAACATGTGAACAGTGTTAGACAATAGAGTAAACTAGGACCAAGGGGGAGTTTGTAGATACATGTTGTTCCTAGTTTATGAGCATAAATGTAAAAGTTTTTCATGTCTTACAAATATGTAATGAATTGGTTCAATGAAATATAAATATGTGGTTGATGTTTATTCATGCCTATTTATTTCATATTGTTATTGTGTTGAGTATAATTCATATGTATGAACTTATTATATAGGTTTAAAGTTTTGTACATAGTTCTTCATTAATAATGATGAGAAGTGTGTTCAAAGTAGTTGGATGAGTATTCATGCTAATGGACCGTACTTATGGACCATACGCATGAATACATGTTCTATGGACTAATCGTACGACTGAACCAGTAGACTGGACAAGTCGTATGATTGAGACATAAGATTGACTCAGTCGCATGACTGAAGCTTCAGTCATGCGTATGACTCAATTGTATGATTCAGTCGCACGACTGAACCATGCTAATGGTTCAGTCATACGAATGAAAACTACAAACCTGTAAATACCACTCAATTCGTGAAAAAGCAGAACACTTCGAATACTTCAAAATTTCATGAACTCTAGCTGCCAAAACGTCCAAGAAAGCCAATCCAACATCAAAGTCCGTTCTTCATCGATTTCTACTCGTTCTTAATGTTTAGTTCACTCTTATATCGATTGGCTTAACGTTCTCACTTATTGGATCGCCAATCAAATAGGATTTCGCACTATTTGATCTGGCCTCATGCATTATCAGTTGGTATTCCTTGTTAGGACCGTGTGCGTACAGACTACTAACTGATAATGCATGAAACCATATCAAATAGTGTGGAATCCTATTTGATTGGCGATCCAATAAGTGAGAACGCAATCCCGATCAATCTAACTATTCAAGAAACGTTAAGAACAAGTAGAACAAGATCAGATACGAACTATGAACTTGGAATAGGCTTTCTGGACGCTCTGGACGGCTAGGGTACGGGTATGTGTCGAAATTCTTCAAGTGTCTCTAATCTTATAACGGGGTGGTATTTATAGGTTATAGTCTTTCATTCGTACGACTGAACCATTAGCAGGGTTCAGTCGTGCGACTGAATCATGTGATTGATTCATACGCACGACTGAAGATTTTGTCGTGCGACTGAGTCAATCTTATGTCTCAGTCATGCAACTGATCCAGTCTCTTAGTTCAGACGTGCGACTGGTCCATTAGCATGAGATATTCATGCGTATGGTCCATTAGCATGGTCCATTCACATAAAGACTCATAAGACTAAGTTTGAACACATTTCTCAATCATTATTGACTAAGAAGTATGCATAACAACCACAAACCTATATAGTTAGTTCAATATACTTTATCACACAAAAAACAAGGAAACATTAAACTATATAAGCATCAATCACATATTGTATTTCATTCAACTCATTCATTACATATGTGTAAGACATGACATATATTTTCATTAAGCTCATAAAATAGGTACATATGTATCAACAAACTCCCCCTTGGACCTAGTTTCCTTTAACGTCTGACATTCTTTATAAGCTCTTCAAATTTCTTGTACTTCTCCTCTTTTGTAACTTCTGCATGTATTTCAAATGCAAAGTAGAGTCGTATAACGTTCTGGAACCGGAGGACTTGTACAATAACTTGCGCATCATAGAATAGTGGCCACTTGTACAATGTGTAGACATCTTCTGCAGACAAGTTCGTAAGCCACATTGAGTCGAACACCTAGATAGTTTCCATTTTTCCTTCTCTATTTAGAACTATGATCGCTTCGCATGTTCTCCAATCATAATACCACCATTTGAAGTGTTGAGTGAAGTCTTAAGGCATCTTGGACATTGTGCGTGGGGGACTCCACTTCAACACGACTTTAGGCTTTACAGATATGGGATCCACTTTAGACCTACGAATGTACCTCTTCGATTGTTGAGGTCTGAAGTTTACCCATCTGGTGTGGTATTCCTACTTTACAGCAGCCTCAAACCAACTTGACATCTTTCTAGGATCAGCATATAGCAGATTTAAGCATGCCAGTTGGTTAAGCTCAAAACCTGGGAGAGTCTTCAGATCATGTGGATATCTGAAGTACTCTATTCCCTTCTCCCTTTTTACAGCATAAACATTTAGATCCTGAAAATATGCCTACGCAATAATCTTTCCAAACACCTTCAGATGTTTCTTGACCTTGTAGAGTTTGGTGTAGGCGTTTTGCTTTTGAGCTGTGCGTTGGGCTCGTATTTCAACAAAACAAGCTGCTCATTCAGCCTTCTTTATATCAACATCTGCATTTGTGACTCGAGCTTGGCTTTCATCCTTATTTATTTCTTTCTCCATCTCATCTATATTTTCAAATGTAGCACTACCGAGAGTGTCACCCAAGTCGGGGATCACATTTCCCTCTCGGTCAGTGTACTCTAGATAGTGTTTAGACGTGACATCCTCATTCTCTATTTCATGAACATCGTCTAGCTCGTCATCACTCATAACATCAACTTTGAGAGCGTCTTTGACGAGCTTGTCAGGATTCAGTCTGAACATCTTTGCAAGTTGCTCATCGGTTAGGTCGTGTATGATTTCTCCTTCTTCGAGTGTGTAGCTCACTGACCTTCTCAGAATCCCTTGCAAATCAAGAATCATTGTGAATTGAGTCTTGATTTGCTGAAAGGAAGCAATATCATATTCATCTTGCTGGGACGTATTATCTGCTTGATTTAAACATTTAACACATCAATCATTAGTAATTAATCAAGACATTTAAGCATAGATAAACATAAATAATCATAAATACTTTAATGTAATATTTGAATCAAGTATAAAAGTTTTCTAAATACAAAATATCTAATCTTTACTTTTATCTTGACCAGTCAATTCTTCAACAATAGGGGTTCAAGATGATGCTCCTAATCTTGTGCTCTCTTAGTCCGCCTTTCGTGACCTTGAGCAGAGGGTGATGCAGCAGCATCACCTTCATCATCATCTTCATCTCCTCTCTTCTTTCCACTTAGTCATTTTTCATCATTTTTGGATCAAGAAGATGGCTAATGCAACAAAACTAAGTCATTTAGATAACTTTGGTACTAATACAAAGGCTTCCAAAGCTTAGCATGGAACTTCGAAGGTTGTAGAGTTCTTCCGAAGACAAAGTGAAAGATCAACTTCCGAAAACAGAACTCTACTTCCAAAGCCAAGTGTATACTTCCGAAGTTCAAGACATAGAAGAATGAACTGAACACCACTTCCGAAGTATGATGAAAAGAAGAAGTCTCCAAGCCTTGGAAGAACCAGCCTCTTCTGAAGTATAAATGGCCTCGGAAGTACTTACTCTACCGAACCCATTTAACCTTTGGAAGACACTGCTATGACCAGTGGACACAAGTATGGTCTCTAACACTACGCTGCAAACCTGTGATACTGTTTGGCTTCTTCCTAAAGAGCCATGCAGTTGATCATACTTTATTCCACCGTTCATCTTTTCATTATAGTACATGTTACCAACTTTAGTTGGTGACAAAAAGGTAAGTCAGGGACATGTCCTGACTACCAAATCTCATATAAGACTTTATCCGAGTTACCTTAAAATTTGTCTTGTAGTATAGACTTTAACTATAGGATCGCAGCTGGTATCAAAGTATATCCGGCTGTAGATAGTATTATATATAGGTTCTCTTTGTAACTCATGGTAACAACAACAACTACTGCTTGTAAGAGTCTTGTGTTTTGAGTTGAGAAGCAATATATAAAAGTAACTTGAAAATTACTTCTTGTGTTCTTTATTACTTTCTATATTGTGATAAACTCTTACTGATTCTATCTTAACCCGAGTGTTGTTCTAGGTGAGTTTGAGAGAAGAACATAAGTGTTTACTGACAAACATCGATCCTGCAATTGGTATCAGAGCATCTCAGGCTCTTGATTGCGTGATGTAACCATCCAAATCAACCTATTTTTCACTCCTCCCTACAACCCATTCACTCTAATGGCCCTTAACAAGTCCGAGGTAGAGATGGGAACCACGACAAAGGCTACCATCATTACTCCTAAAAATTCCAGGTCTTGGAGCAGGAGAATGGAAGGCTTCATCAGATATCAAGACATCAGGATATGGAACTCCATTGTCAATGGCCCGTACAAGCCGAAGGTGGCATCACCTGGTGGAAATGGTGCCACGATAGAAAAGGCTATAGAAGATTATTCTGATGAAGATAGAAAGAAGATGGACATCAACAGCAATGATATGACCATTCTTATGACTGCAATACCAAACTCCATTATCGTGGGATTCGAGCATTGCACGACTGCTAAAGAATTGTTTGATGCACTTGCTCAGATGTACTCAAGCTCTAATGACACAAAGAAGGACTCATTGAAGCAGCAGTTCGAGAACTTCACTCATATTGCTAGAGAGACCCTCAGCCAGCAGTACTTCAGGTACATGGATCTTATCTCTTCTCTTCAGTCTGTGAAGATCACTCCCGAACTTAGAGCTCTTACTAGAAAGTTCATGAGTGCTCTTCCAAACGAGTGGACATTTTATTGTGTCTCTATCAAGAGAACAGAGAACTTGAACACTCTCACCATGACTAAACTCTACGACATCCTTAATGGATATCTCCTAGAGATGGAGAGTAAGAAGGACCACCAAACAAGCAGACCCATGTGTCTTCCTGCTAGCAATGCTTTAATGTTGCTTAAGGCTCATTACTGTCAAACCCCGCTAAGAGCGGAAACACGGGGTTGCGACGAGATGGGAATGTCATAACACATGGTAAGCGATAGAGATGCAATAATAATAATGATGACATGCGTGTCATGACGACACCCGACAACAAGGGTACTTGTGTCGTGTTTAGTCAGTATTCACGACAACATAGCCATAAGCATAAACATGATATAAGAGAAACATAGGTAATAACATTGTATGCAATTCCCATAACCCGGGAACAAGTTACAAAGTATAATGTTGTTTGAAACAGTTACAACAATTGTTTTCAAAAAGACATGTTCGGCCCAAAAAAATGCATTCTAGGGTCTCCACTAAGGCAGCACACCTAGAACCTCAACTAGCATGATCACCTGAAAAGATATGCTCAAAATGGTCAACAAAATTGTTGGTGAGCTCGCAGGTTTAAGTAATAAAAGAGTAAGTGATGCTGTAGAAAGTAAATGATATGGAATACCGTGAATACAGTTATATACACAAGTAAAATCACATGACATGAGCTTTGCAACCAAACCTAACGACGTACACAAAGAAATTGTCGGCATATATTCACCCAAGGCCTGTATCTGGCTATTGTTGGTACTAACTAGTATACCAACACGAGGGTGGGGGTGTCAACCCAGTAGTACTACCAATACCTAACCGTCGGTTCCCACACTGGAATTAAATAGTTGCAAAGATAGAACCACACAGCAGACCCAAGCATGTATCAGATAAGTACTTGCAACACAGTATCACGTTGATTCCTTGTATGAAATTATATGTATGTTGTACAGCATAGAAAACGGGCGAGCATACTTTTCCCCTATGTTTGTAAATGTTTGTAAAATAGTATAAGCATCAAAAAGGGCCACTAAACTCACATGTTAAGTGGTAAGTATGAAAGGCCGAGATTCCAACAGTTGAATGTAATGATCGGTCAAACACCTATTGACAGTTATTGTCAGCATTAATGACAGTATAAAGCGTATAGTAATGTTTGGTCGTTCGGGTTGTATCGGTTCGGTCGTGGGTGGCACACACACACAAGCGGACACACGTATCAGATCTTATGTAGATCCAAGTACTACGAGTAGTCGTCATTGCTTATGACATCCTTGTAAAGATCACATTGTTATGAAAGATGACACTTGTTAAGTATTTGTAGTTTCAAATGGGTTGTCGGTAATTGTAAATGTTAGGTTTATTTCAATTGAAATAGTATGTGCATGTTGATAGCGTTGACTTTAATCTTTGGGGTCAAGCAATGACACTTTTACTGATGTTGCCTTATCATCATCAGACGTTCCAGGGAAATTCACACTAATCATCAGTCACACAACAGGACTAGACGCTCGACCCACGTTCCATTCGTACGAATCAACCTTCAATCGTGTGAATTAGCTACTTTCGTGCGATTGAACTTTCATTCGTGCGATTGGACTCAGTCGCACCACACAACACACACATTCGCACGACCCAACCTCCATGCGCACGAATCAACCCTCAATCGTGCGAATTAGCTACTTTCGTGCGATTGAACCTTCATTCATGCGATTGGACACCAGTCCTGCGAAACACGCACAATCGCATACACTTAGTCGGTCACCTGACTCAATCGCACACAATCATTCATACGCATGACTCAATCGTATACACTCATTCGCACGCATGACTCTATCGCATACAAACACCCAGTCGCACGACTCAGTCGCACGACATGCCTAGTCGCACAACTCAGTCGCACGATTGACTTAGATGCATGATTCAGTCGCACGACTCACTCAGTTGCACGGCTCAATCGAATGACAGACCCAGTCGCCTGAACTGCAGAATCGCGACTGTGGTCGGGCTGAGCAGCCCCCGAGCTGCTCTAACGCGAGTTTTATACCACGAGGACTTCCAGCAACACTCAACAAACATACCAAATATGAAACACAAGCAGAAAGACCTCACACGCACCCACACGACCTCATGTGCTCGGATGAACCCGAGCACCCAAAACCCTAGAAAACACAACAGTAAAACCAAGCCAAAAACGGGTCGAACAAGGTTGTCTACCTGCTAGGAACGAGTATACACGATGATACCCAAGATTTGGCAGTGAAAACGCAACAAACGTGACGGTTTTAGGTGGTAGATCGAGAGAGAAAGTGGAGAAAATGTTGAAGGTGAAGAAGATGGGGATGAGGATAAATGGCTGGGAATGGGGTTTATATACCCAGCCCAAGTTTTCAAAATTACAAGTTTAGTCCCTGCACTTCACCCTCGAGTTTCCCAAAATTTGTTTCGGTTGATTACGACCTTAAAATGTTCGTTATATTAAGGTTAAAAGTGTGTTTAATGTCATTTGATAGTCTAAAATGGTTTTATTAATGACAATGGTCGAAATAAAAGAAAAAAAATTATATATTTGGTGGTAATGGTGATGAAATTTATAAAAGTTTTATGCTTAACACACGTTCTCGAAGGAAGTACAGGCAGAAAGGAAAATAAGCAGACATGATTCCTTAAGCAGGAGTTCATGAAGAAAAGGAAGAATAATTAAAATATTTCTATGTTTATTTATGTCGTTCGACGGACCTTAAGACGACGGATGTCACAGTATCCCCCAGTTGAGAGAATTTTGTCCCGAAATTCAGCTGGAGTTAGGTCCAAGAGTGTCATCCACGAATAGGTGTGGGTATCTGAGTTTCATTTGATCTTCCCGTTCCCATGTAAACTCTGGCCCTCGTTTTGAATTCCACCTTACGCGAACAATTGGTATTCTGCTGCGCTTCAACTATTCGACCTTACGGTCCATGACTTCAATGGTTCCTCAATAAAATTAAGCTTTTCGTCATTTTGATATCGTCAATGGGTATGTGAAGTGATTTGTCAGCCAAACACTTCTTGAGGTTCGACACATGGAAAGTATCATGCACACCATTGAGTTCTCGTGGTAACCTTAATCGGTAAGCCACTGGACCAATTCTTTCTGTAATCTCGAATGGTCCAACGTATCTTGGGGCTAACTTCCCTTTCTTTCCAAACCGACAATTCCTTTCCAAGGGGAGACTTTCAGTAACACTCGGTCCCCAACGTTGAATTCTAGAGGCTTTCGACAATTGTCGGCGTAGCTCTTTTGACGATCTCTAGCAGCTTTCAGTCTATCTTTGATTTGCAAGATCTTGTCGGTTGTTTCCTGAATGATCTCTGGGCCTGTTAGCTGACTTCCAACAATCTCGGCCTAACAAACGGGTGATCTACACTTCTTTCTGTACAACGCTTCGAACGGAGCACACCCAATGCTGGTGTGGTAGCTGTTATTGTATGAGAATTCAATCAATGGCAAATGAGTATCCCAACTACCACCAAAGTCGATTACATACGCTCTCAGCATGTCTTCTAGCGTTTGTATGGTTCGTTCACTTTGTCCATCTGTTTGAGGGTGATAGGCGGTACTCATGTCTAATCGAGTGCCCATTGCTTTTGGTAGTGTCTGCCAAAATCGTGAAGTGAATCGGCCGTCACGGTCGGAGATGATTGACACCGGCACTTCGTGTCTTGTCACGACCTCTTTAATGTACAATCTCGCCAACTTGTCCATTTTGTACTCTTCTCGGATTGGCAAGAAGTGTGCTGATTTCGTCATTCGATCCACCACAACCCATATCGAGTCATGCCCGTTGCTCGCTCGAGGAAGTTTGGTAATGAAGTCCATGGCTATGTTCTCCCATTTCCATTCGGGAATCTCAGGTTGCTGTAATAATCCCGATGGTTTCTGATATTCGGCTTTAACTTTTGAACACGTCAAGCATCTGCTGACGTACGTGGCAATGTCTTTCTTCAGGCCTGGCCACCAATACAGATCCTTGAGATCGTGGTACATCTTGTCAGCGCCAGGATGAATAGAATATCATGTCTTATGTGCTTCATCCATGACCAAGGTACGTACACCTCCCCACTTGGGTACCCATATACGGTCCACGAAGTACTGCACACCATCGTCCTTGCACATCAGTTGTTTATCCAACCCTCGGAATTCTTCTCCCGCAAGGTTTTCTTCTTTCAACGCTTCACTTTGTGCAATTTGGATATGGGCTTTCAAAATTTTTGAATGGTCAATCCCAAAGCTCGAGCACGTAGTGGTTTCACGCGTTCTTTGCGGCTTAGAGCATCAGCCACCACATTAGCTTTCCCCGGATGATACCGGATTTCACAATCGTAGTCACTAAGAAGCTCTACCCAACGTTGCTGTCGCATATTGAGTTCCTTCTGATCTAGAATATGTTGAAGGCTTTTATGATCTGTGTATACGATGCATTTGGTTCCATACAGGTAATGCCTCCATATTTTAAGTGCGAATACTACAGCGCCCAACTCAAGATCATGAGTTGTGTAGTTCTTCTCGTGCACCTTAAGTTGTTGCGAAGTGTAGGCAATCACCTTATCTTTCTACATTAGCACACATCCCAACCCTTGATGCAAAGCATCACAGTACACCACAAAATCATCAGTTCCATCTGGGAGGGACAATATCGGTGCATTGCACAGCTTATATTTCAGCGTTTGGAACGCCCGTTCTTGCGCATCTGCCCAATCAAACTTCTTGTCTTTCTGAGTCAGCAACGTCAGCGGTTGAGCGATCTTTGAAAAGTTCTCAATGAAACGACGATAGTATCCGGCTAATCCTCAGAACTGACGTATCTCTGAAGGTGTCTGGGGTGTATCCCATTTCTTTACCGCTTCGATCTTGCCGGGATCTACATGAATCCCGTCTTTGTTAACCACATGACCTAAAAACTTCACCTCTCACAGCCAGAATTCACACTTCGAGAACTTGGCGAAAAGTTTCTCTTCTCTTAACAGTTCCAGTATTGCCCAAAGGTGTTCTTCATGGTCCTCCTTCGATCGAGAGTAGATAAGTATGCCGTCAATGAATACGATCACAAACTTATCCAAGTAAGGTTTGCACACCCGATTCATCAAGTCCATGAACACAGCTGGTGCGTTAGTCAATCCGAACGGCATGACCAAGAACTCATAGTGTCCATAACAAGTTCTAAATGCTGTCTTTGGCACGTCCTCCTCGAAAACTCTTAGTTGGAGATATCCAGATCGAAGGTCGATCTTGGAAAAATACGAAGCTCCTTGTAACTGATCAAACAGGTCGTCAATCCTGGGGAGAGGCTACCGATTCTTCACAGTTAATTTGTTCAACTCACGGTAGTCGATGCACATACGGAACGACCCATCCTTCTTCTTGACAAATAACACTCGTGCTCCCCAAGGTGAGTGACTCGGCTGAATAAAACCCTTCTCCAGTAGTTCCTGTAACTGGCTAGATAACTCTTGCATTTCAGATGGTGCCACCGATACGGTGTCTTTGCTACCGGTGTAGCTCCAGGAACCAAATCAATGCGAAATTCCACCTGTCGTGGAGGAGGAAAACCAGACAAGTCATCTGGGAATACATCTGGGTAATCCCGCACTATAGGGATATCTGCCAATTCCTGTTCCTCTTCTTTCTTTTCCACCACATGAGCTAGAAAAGAGTAGCACTGTTTTCGTAAACTCTGGCGTGCTTTCATGCAGGAAATAAGCTTTAATTTTTCTCCGTGGTCTTTCTCCTTGAACTCTGAGTACTCCCCTGTCTGACATAGGGATTCGCACTACTTTGTCTCGATAGAAAATCTCGGCCCCGTGTTTCAACAACCAATCCATTCCCACAATCACATTGAAACTTCCTAGCTCAAAGGGTATCAAGTCTATATCGAAGGTGTGGTTCTCTAATATTATCAAGCACTTTCTAATAATCCCGTTGGCCTGAAAAACCCTACCATTGGCCATCTCTACAGAGTAGCTAGTTTCTAGCCTACTAGGACTCAAATCGAGCAATTGCATAAATTCAGAAGATATAAAGCTATTGTCTGCTCCAGTGTCAAATAATACAGATGCAAAGTGATTATTGAGTAAGTGCGTACCCGTGACGACATTTGGGTCCTGACGGGCTTCATTGGCCCCAATGGCAAAAGCGCGTCCCCGAGCTGTATTCCCCTGATTGGTCGGGCCTTGATTTCCAGCTATAGCCATCACTTGCTGCTGGTTGTTTCCTTGTTGACCCGGTGCCCGATTCAGCCTGGGGCACATGTTTCGGTAGTGATCAAGGCTTCCACACTCATAACAAGCCCTTGCATTCCCGACGGGGTAACCGCGTTCACCGGTGCAACCATATTCGGCGTTGTTCTGTAGTCTCTTGCAAGATGCCCCGGGCGTCTACAGTTCGCGCACACCCGCACTGCTGCGTTCCTGGGGGATGATGATAATTGCACTTGTCACATTTGGGGTGCAGACCCACATAATCTCGCCTGCCTTGCGTCACTGCCACAAAGTTTCTGGTTGTCTTGGCTTTTTTATCAAACTCCCGGCACTCGACCGGCTCGTTTCCCCAAAATCCTTTCTCTTTTCTGCTCCTCTACCCGAAACTCCCGTTCTCACCATTTCATCAGTCAAAGCTCCAGCCTTTAGAATCGCGCTCTGAATAGTAGGAGCAGCTGTAGCGGTTACCATTGCCCGGATTTGAGGCGCAAGTCCCCAAATGTACCTTTCTATCCTTATTGATTCCGGGGTGACTAGATGTGGAACCAACCTTGCTAACTCATGAAAACGATCGGTGTAAGCTGCGTGCCCAGCCCCCACCATGGCATGATTCTAGAACTCACGCTCAAGTTTTTGCATCTCATTGAGAGGACAGTACTCCTCGGTGATTAGGGCCTTGAACTCATCCCACGACATTTGCATCGCAGATTCTCTTCCTCTAGCCTGAATCTGAGTGTTCCACCACGTTAGTGCCTTGCCCTGTAGTGAGCAAGTGGCATACTTAATCCTTTGACTATCGAGGCATTCGCTGATGTCGATCACGGCCTCCATCTTTTCAAGCCATCTTGTCAGAGCTATGGCTCCACCTTTGCCATCAAACTCTCGTGGTTTACAAGCCACAAATTCCTTGTACGAACATCCCCGTCTAGCATTCACTACCCCGGTCTCATTAAGAATTCCAGTTTCGTTACGGCTGTACCACCATTTTCGGTCTCCTGATTGCTTTCGTTCCCAGTCGGGTCCGTTATCCTCATTTTCATTGCCACCTTCCCCGTGGGGGTGAGAATTCTAAAGAGCATCACTCACTTGGGCCACGATGGTCGGAATTAGTGCGGCCAGCTGTTGAGCGATCAGGGCTGCCATATCCGCGTTCCCTGTTCCTTGATTGCTACTGGTTGGAGCATCACTTGTTCTTAGGGTTCTTCCCCTGCCTCTGCCTCTGCCTCTGCCCCTTGGGGCTTCAATTCCGCTACTATTACTACGAGTAGATCTTCGAGGCGGCATGTTCTATTCATAAAAGAGGTAACACATATAAGCTTTAGTCACCATAAGATACACAAGTATTCTGTTTATCAAGTTCCAATGTTCATGTTCCGGTCGGTCAAGATCACCATGCAGCCCATTTCAAGCATATTCTCGGTATACCGGTGATGTTTATATATAGGGTTCCCCGCAACGTTCCCACCACACCCACGATGTACCGAGAATGATGCCCGATCCGGTTACATGACATCCGACTTTCCTTTACATCATATCCATAACAATCCATCAGGTCAACTGAAAGCCCAAGCATGTAATCACGTATAGTCTGGTGGAGGTTGCCTATCTCGCATCCTTAAAGGACTCAGACATAGCCTCCTCGGGTCGGTCTCAGTATCCAAGGTGAAGCGCAGTATATGATCTGTGAAGATCTCTTCGGGTCTCAATACCCAAATTTGGTTATGATAACTTGGCGCGCAGAGGGAACAAAAGATCTAATAGGAGCATCCCATAAAAGAGTGAGCACAAGGCTCTCTCATAGGGTGAAAAGATCACGAAATAGATGGATAACGAACAAGTAATGAGGAACACGTATGAGATACAAAATGCACACACCCTGGCATGCAATCTACATGAAGGTTCCTAGGTTATAGTCTAGGTCAAGCGTATTGCCTAATTCTCTATAACCAATAGCTCTGATACCAGTCTGTCACACCCCCGCTAAGAGCGGAAATATGGGGTTGCGACGAGACGGGAATCGTCATAACACATGGTAAGCGATAGAGATGCAATAATAATAATGATGACATGTGTGTCATAACGACACCCGACAACAAGGGGACTTGTGTCGTGTTTACTCAGTATTCACGACAACATAGCCATAAGCATAAACATGATATAAGATAAACATAGGTAATAACATTGTATGCAATTCCCACAACCCGGGAACAAGTTACAAAGTATAATGTTGTTTGAAACAGTTACAACAATTGTTTTCAAAAAGACAAGTTCGGCCCAAAAAAATGCATCCTAGGGTCTTCACTAAGGCAGCACACCTAGAACCTCAGCTAGCATGATCACGTGAAAAGATATGCTCAAAATGGTCAACAAAATTGTTGGTGAGCTCGCAGGTTTAAGTAATAAAAGAGTAAGTGATGCTGTAAAAAGTAAATGATATGGAATACCGTGAATACAATTATATACACAAGTAAAATCACATGACATGAGCTTCGCAACCAAACCTAACGATGTACACAAAGAAATTGTCGGCATATATTCACCCAAGGCCCGTACCTGGCTATTGTTGTTACTAACTAGTATACCAACACGAGGGTGGGGGTGTCAACCCAGTAGTACTACCAATACCTAACCGTCGGTTCCCACACTGGAATTAATATTGCAAAGATAGAACCACACAACAGACCCAAGCATGTATGAGATAAGTACTTGCAACACAGTATCACGTTGATTCCTTGTATGAAAATTGTATGTATGTTGTACAACATAGAAAACGGGCGAGCATACCTTTCCCCCATGTTTGTAAATGTTTGTAAAAATAGTATAAGCATAAAAAGGGGCCACGAAACTCACATGTTAAGTGGTAAGTATGAAAGGTCGAGATTCCAACAGTTGATGTAATGATCGGTCAAACACCTATTGACAGTTATTGTCAAGCATTAATGACATGTATAAAGCGTATAGTAATGTTTGGTTGGTTCGGGTTGTATCGGTTCGGTCGTGGGTGGCACACACACACAAGCGGACACACGTATCAGATCTTATGTAGATCCAAGTACTACGAGTAGTCGTCATTGCTTATGACATCCTTGTAAAGTTCTCATTGTCATGAAAGATGACACTTGTTAGGTATTTGTAATTTCAAATGGGTTGTCGGTAATTGTAAAATGTTAGGTTTATTTCAATTGAAATAGTATCTGCATGTTCATAGCGTTGACTTTAATCTTTGGGGTCAAGCAATGACACGTTTACTGATGTTGCCTTATCATCATCAGATGTTCAAGGGAAATTCACACTCATCATCAGTCACACAACAGGACTAGACACTCGACCCACGTTCCATTCGTACGAATCAACCTTCAATCGTGCGAATTAGCTACTTTCGTGCGATTGAACTTTCATTCGTGCGATTGGACTCAATCGCTCCACACAACACACACATTAGCACGACCCAACCTCCATTCGCACGAATCAACCCTCAATCGTGCGAATTAGCTACTTTCGTGCGATTGAACCTTCATTCGTGTGATTGGACTCCAGTCGTGCGAAACACGCACAATCGCGTACACTCAGTCGGTCACCTGACTCAATCGCACACAATCATTCATACCCATGACTCAATCGTATACACTCATTCGCACACATGACTCAATCGCATACAAACACCCAGTCGCATGACTCAGTCGCACGACATGCCTAGTCGCACAACTCAGTCGCACGATTGACTTAGCCGCATGATTCAGTCGCACGACTCACTCAGTCGCACGGCTGAATTGCATGACAGACCCAGTCGCCTGAACTGCAGAATCGCGACTGTGGTCAGGCTGAGCAGCCCCCGAGCTGCTCTAACGCGAGTTTTATACCACGAGGACTTCCAGTAACACTCAACAAACATACACAAACATGAAACACAAGCAGAATGACCTCACACGCACCCACACGACCTCATGTGCTCGGATGAACCCGAGCACCCGAAACCCTAGAAAACACAGCAGTAAAACCAAGCCAAAAACAGGTTGAACAAGGTTGTCTACCTGCTAGGATCGAGTATACACATTGATACCCAAGATTTGGCAGTGAAAACGCAACAAACGTGACGGTTTTAGGTGGTAGATCGAGAGAGAAAGTGGAGAAAATGTTGAAGGTGAAGAAGATGAGGATGAGGATAAATGGCTGGGAATGGGGTTTATATACCCAGCCCAAGTTTTCAAAATTACAAGTTTAGTCCCTGCACTTAACCCTCGAGTTTCCCAAATTTGTTTCGGTTGATTACGACCTTAAAATGTTCGTTATATTAAGGTTTAAAGCGTGTTTAATGGCATTTGATAGTCTAAAATGGTTTTATTAATGACAATGGTCGAAATAAAAGAAAAAAATGATATATTTGGTGGTAATGGTGATGAAATTTATAAAAGTTTTATGCTTAACACACGTTCTCGAAGGAAGTACAGGACAAAGGAAAATAAGCAGACATGATTCCTTAAAGCAGGAGTTCATGAAGAAAAGGAAGAATAATTAAAATATTTCTATGTTTATTTATGTCGTTCGACGGACCTTAAGGCGACGGATGTCACAATTACCCCCTCAACCTCAGCATTTCCAAACTTATCAGCAGCCATCCTGCTCTTCTGGACCTTACATCACATTTCCTAAGACTCCAAGGTCTCAATAGGCTCAACACAACTCCTTTCAGGAAAGTTGTGCCTTTGTCTCAGGAAGTGGACACTAGGGTGATTTTCAATACTTCTTTGATGATCTTGAGTGTTTTAGTCCAGATGATGTAGAGTACGTGGACATTGTCCAACAGATGGCTCTTTTAACTTACAGAGCGAAGAAGTTCTCTAAGAGAACTGGAAGGAACTTCCCTCAAAACCCAACTACCAGCAAGTACGGGTTTGACAAGACCAAGGCAAAGTGTTACAACTGTAACCAACTAGGTCACTTTGCAAGGGAATGCAAGGCTCCCAAGACCAATCCGGGAACCCCACAAGCCTCCACGCATCCCTCAACCTCAAAGCCCGCTGAAAAGTCAACTGAAACAACTGCAATGGCTCAAGAAGTTGACTGGAGCTTCATGGTACAGGATGTGACTCCTGCTCAAGCTCTCATGGCCGGAACAGATGATGCCCATGTATATAAAAACCTCTCCACTCCAGCCTGTATAGCTAAAGTTAAACTCAATTAGTATTACAATATGGAAATCCGATCTGATATTGAGTCTTTAAATATCTTAAAATCTGATTTTAAAAGAGATGAATTTGACTATCAAAAGAAAATTGAGGAGTTGGAGAAAATTGTGCTCTTTTAAAACATGAGCACACCAACTACAAGACTCAAATCAAACATCTGATATCCAAATTGTCTAAGGCTCAAGCCCAGCTTGTCACTGCTGAGGCTCAGGCCAGGAAGCATGCTATCTCTGAGCAAAATTTCCAAGCTATTCTTGCATCATCCTCCCACTCCAAACTCTATTATTAAAACAAAGGAGGGTTTTGAACCAATGAAATTGCTCCACCACACTCCTATGAGTCTATTAGACAGCCTAGATGTGGTACTGAAGAGTAAGAGGTTCCCATTGCTGACCCTTCCTCACCAGAGTTAAAGGATGAAGCAATAATAGTGGTCACCACAGGGAAGGAATAGGTAAATGTACCCATCTCCTCCTGTGAAGAATATATCCTAACCACTAAGGCCAGAAGAAGTAGAGCTAAAGCTTCTAGGAGAACTGCCAAGAAGGTGGATGAGTCCAAGCTGATGATTGACCTCAAGCAGAAGGGTGTCTTTCTCTCAGCTGGATTCCAAGTGGTAGGTACTTCTGATTCAGGTAAGGAGTGTAATACCAGCACTTCTGTCCTACTAAAGGATCAAAAGTTGAAGGGAAAAGTTGCTGATGAAGAAAAGAAGCCCACGAAACAGCAACCCTCAAATTCCCAAAGAGCTAACATTGCATGCATAATGTGTGGTCTGCAAAACCACATGACAAAAGATTGTTACTACAATCCTGCAAGCACACATTATGCAAATAATGTTAGGAAAGAAGGAGTCAAGGAAGGTTTCATATTTGGACCTTTTCAAACGGTTCAAGTGATGAAAAAGGGAAAGCTAGTCTCGGGAGCCAGGTTGCTTTCGGAAGAAGCTCTTTCTTCCGAACGGAAAATGGCTTCGGAAGCAAAAGCTACTAAGGTTCGGAAGAACAAGAAAATTCCCTTGAAACCTCCCTAGAAGAAGACTGCTTCGGAAGAAAAGGTGGTGAAGACTTCTTCCAAAAAGAAAGAAGCTTTAGAAGATAGCCATGCTGCTAAAGCTTCAACAAGCTCATCCTCCAAGATCAACCAAAGGATGGACTGAAAGATCAAGGAAGATGATGCAGCCTAAACCTCTTCTTCAAAGACCTCTATTGAACCCCCATGCATAACATTTGGTTCAATTATGTCATTATCTTTGGAAGAACCAAGACCAGCAAGGCTTGGGCTTCCAAACAAAACTAACAATCTCATCTTATGTGCAGGGACATCCATATGATAAGAACAACAATATCTAGATTGTAGATAGTGGATGCTCTAGGCACATGATAGGGAATAGATCTCTCCTTCAACAGTTTCAGAACAATGATGGAGTTCCTGTCCAATTTGGAGGTGAGGCTGGAGGATATATTTCTAGCAAGGGAGTATATCCAATGGTAAATTAAAGGTTGACAAAGTTACTTTGTCAAACAGCTTGAACACAATTTGTTAAGTGTTTCTCAATTCTGTGATCAAAAGCACCAAATGCTTTTCATAGAACATGAGTGCATTATCCTCAAACCTGGGATGACAATTCCTCTGGAATTGGTGCTTCTTAGATCTCCTAAAAAAAGGGATATGTACAACCTTGATATGAACAATGCTTCCCCAATGGGTGAAGTATCATGCTTTCTTTCCAAAGCTGATAGTGATGAGTCAACACTGTGGCATAAACGTATGTGTCATGTAAATTTTAAGACAATGAATAAATTGGCTAAAAATAACTTGGTACATGGTTTGCCTAAAAAGGAGTTTTTTTTGCAATGATAACTGTGTTGCTTGCCTGAATGGGAAACAACACAGGACATCTCATAAATCCAAATGTGTTAACTCTATCACTACTCCATTACACTTATTGCACATGGATATTTTGGTGCCACAAGTATAATGAGCATTAGAAGGAAGTCATATTGCCTTGTGATAGTTGATGATTTTACAAGATTCACATGGGTATTCTTTGTAAGAACTAAAGATGAAACTGCTAAAACACTAAAATCTTTTATTCTTAAAATAGAAAATCAAATTGATCACAAGGTTAAAAATCATTAGAAGTGATCAAGGGATTGAGTTTAAGAACTTCATTCTTGACTCATTCTGTAAGTCAAAAGGGATTGCCAGACAATATAGTGCTCCAGAACTCCTCAACAAAATGGGTTGCTAAGAGGAGGAATAGGACACGTATTGAGGCTGCTCGAACTATGTTAGCTGATTCAAAACTACCTCTAACCATTCTGGGTAGAGGCAGTCAGCACTGCATGCTATGTGCATAACAGAGTTCTTGTAGTTAAGCCCCATGGAAAAACCCCTTATGAGCTATGGAACAAGAGACCACCGTTCATTGGCTTTCTAAGGTCCTTTGGCAGCAGGTGTACCATACTTAACACAAAAGACAATTTAGCAAAGTTTGCTGAAAAGTCGGATGATGTTATCTTTGTTGGATACTCTTCTAGCTCCAAAGCTTACAGAGTATACAACATTAAGAATCAACAATTTGAGGAGTCATCCAATATAGTTGTTAATGAGCACACTCCTTGTGTTAGGGGGAATGGCCCTGATCATATCTTTGATTTAGAATTGTTTCCAAACTATTCTAAACCGTCTTGTGAGAATGTTTCAGTTGGAACAGGGGCTCAAAATGACGTTGATGCTGCTGCTCATGATCAACTGTTTGAGCTACCCAGACCTAGTCCAAATTCTCCAAGAACTGCAAATGAAGTCTCCACCATTCACATATCTGATAGCTTAACTATATCAAGGAATGTGAAGCTTCTTCAAGTGAATCACTCACTGAGCCTCAAAACTCATCAGGTGATCCACCACAACACCAGGCATAAGGAAGTAGTGTTTTGAAGGGACATGAAACTATTAACACTACTTCACAACCAACCATTGATGATGTTTCTCACTCACTCAATCAGTCCTCATTGAATGATTTTTAAACAACAGCAGGACAAAGTGTTCCAGTTCCTGAGCTAAATATATCCCACTTGGATCTATCTCTACAACTAGAAGTGATTCCTCGCCTTAGGGTTCATAACACTCATCCTACTGAGAACATCATAAGGGATGTCACTGAGGGTGTGAGAACAAGACGACAGACTCATCATGGAAATGTCTGCTTGTACTCATGCTTTCTACCCCAGATGAAAGCCAAGAAGGTAGAAGATGCCTTAAAAGATAGTAGCTGGCTTGAATCGATGCAAGAGGAGTTGCTTCAATTCAAGAGACGGAAGGTATGGAACCTAAGTCCGCTACCATCCAGTCAAGTACCAATAGGCACTAAATGGGTTTTCAGAAACAAGAGAGATGATAGAGGCTTGATCATCAAGAACAAAGCAAGACTTGTAGTTCAAGGATACACACAAGAGGAAGGAAGTGATTATACTGACGTCTTTGCACCAGTTGCAAGACTTGAGGCAATTAGGATCTTCCTTGCTTATGCTGCATCCAAGGACTTCACTGTCTATTAACTTGATGTCAAGTGTGCATTTCTATATGGGGATATAGATAGGGAAGTCTATGTATGCCAACCTCCAGGATTTGAAGACCCACAACACCCCAACTATGTGTGCAAATTGGATAAAGCTCTATATGGGCTGCACCAAGCACCTAGACTGTGGTATGAGACATTGCCTTAGTTTCTTCTGAAGAATGGCTACACTAGAGGTACCATTGACAGACTCTCTTCATCAGAAAGTCGGAAAGGACATCTTGCTCATTCAAGTCTATGTTGATGACATCATATTGGTTCTTTAAATGACCAGATGTGTAAGGACTTTGAGAGCACTATGAAGAAGAAGTTTGAGATGAGTTCCATGGGAAAAATAGAATTTTTCCTTGGAATTTAGGTAAAGCAAATGAAGGAAGGGTTCTTCATTAATCAATCTAAGTATGTGTCTGACATCTTAGAAAGATTTGAAGTGAAGGATTGCAAACCTGCCAAGACACCCATACCCAGAAACCATAATCTTTGTCCTGACCTTGAAGGAGTGGATACTGACCAACATCAGTATAGGGCAATTATTGGTTCTTTGATGTATCTTACTTCTAGTAGACCTGATATCATGTTTGCTACTTGCATTTGTGCAAGATATCAGGCTGCCTCGAAGGTGTCTCACTTAGTTGCTATTAAGAGACTTCTCAGATCCCTCAAAGGAGCACCTAAACTAGGTCTCTGGTATCCCAGAAACAAGGATTTTAATCTTTATGGATACTCTAACAGTGTCTATGGTGGCTGCAATATTGACAAGAAATCAACATCAGGGGAATGTCAATTTCTTGGTGGAATGATCATCTCATGGCAATGCAACAAGAAATCTTGTTTATCTACATCAACTACTGAAGCTGAATACATTGCTGCTGCTAGCTGATGTGCTCAACTGCTATGGATTCAGAATCAGATGTTAGACTATGGATTCAACTTAATGAGTACTCCTATCCATATTGACAACCACAGTGCTATCTCCATTACTGAAAATCTGGTGAAGCACTCCAAGACAAAGCATATTGACATCAGGTATCATTTCATTAAAGATATTCATGAGAAAAATCTGATTAAGTTAATCAAAGTTGATTCAAATGAACAATATGCTGATTTGTTCACCAAAGCTTTTGATAAGCAAAGATTTAAATATCTCATAACAGCTATTAGGATGATAAACATTGATTAGTTCACCTCTTTTGAAACCTTTTAATGTGTAATGTCTTCTGTCAATACAATTTAAGCCCTATTACAAAAGATCTTTCTTTAAATTTTCTATGTGTAAATTTCTTCCGAAGAGAAATTAACCCTTGGAAGTTAGTTTTATATCTTTTGAAGCATAATTTCTCAAAGGATAATTGTTCTTCTCGGAAGAACTTTTGGTCTCGGAAGAAGCGATTGATTACACAATAGATCTACTTCCGAGGTTTACAAATTCTCCATTCGGAAAGCAACTCTAACCTTCGGAAGCAAATTTTTTCTTCGGAAGTAAGAATTGCCTTCGGAAGACAAATTACCTTCGGAAATGTTTTACATTAGGAAGAAAGATTCTACTGTTTAACATAAATCTCTTGGGCCCCACACTGTAAAAAGCAAAGATTTTGTTAATGATGTCGGATTATTTAACTGATTTTAACCTTACAGCCACTGTCATTTCATCCACTAAACCATCACATCACCTTATCCTAACCCCCATTACTGCCTTTCCACCCTCTTTTAAATAATCTCGGCTGTACAATTTCATCTTCTTACTTGCAATCTTTACTGCCCTAGAAAATTTTTCTCCTCTGTAACTTTACCCAAGCTCAAAATCATCCACATTCATCTTTCTCCAAATGGCACTTAACCCTTAGCACAACCAGGTCGCACTCCTTGATTCTTTAACGGATGCCGACTTCTCTGAAATCATCTCCTTTCTCACCCAATCACCTTACTACACTACACTTAGCGTTACCCTACTGTTTACTCCAATCACATGGCCGAATTTTGGGGAAATGGTCGAGCCAAATCCCTAAATGGGATTCGAGTACTGAGGTCCAGCATTTGTGGACAGGAGTTGATTATTACTAAACAACTCATCAGGGAGCATCTAGAGCTTCATGATGAAGGAGCTCCTACTGAGTTCCCAAAGGCAGACTTGGATAGCACCTACATCCTTATGGGGTATGGTGGCGACATCAGAAGGTCAACAGTATACAAATTCAAATTCTCTTACAATTGGAAGTTTCTCTTGCATGTTGTTCTCCACTGCTTGTCCAACAAGTCCGGTGGATAGGATCAAATCCCATATGAACTAGGATGCTTAGTTCATGGTTTGGTGAGAGGCTAGCGCTTCAACTACTCATGATTTATGTTCACCAATCTGATTGGGAAACATTCTATATGTATCCTAGATTCATACAACACATCATCAACTGTGAGTTGGACCAGAGTATGCATGTCTGTGCAGCTGCTATGACTGTCCCCCACGTGCGGCCTACCATCTTCAAGACATTGAAGAAGGTATCCACCAACTTCACTCAAAGGTATACCACTCTGATTCCAAGTATGATTGAGCGCATAGCTCCTAGTGACATCCCTATTCATCCCACAGGTGATGAACCCACACCAGCAACCACCACCACAATGCCAACACTGCCTTCTCCACCCATCACCATCACATATCAAAGACACCCGAAACAAATCCTTGTTCAATCTACTCTGATTGAACAAGCCCCTCCTGTTCAATCCAAAAAGGCTAGAGTGGAAACATGGGCTCTCACTCAGTCTGAGGTCTCTCCATCCTTCTCTTTTGACCTCAATATGGGTTTTGGGTCTCCCCAGTCTCAAACTCAGGAGCCCGACACCTAAGCCAACAGCCCTCAGAATGAGTATTTACACTCTTCTGAGTTGCCAACAAGGGATAGCTCCACTAGATGCGCAATGTCTGTAGACAATGACCAAAGTCCCAGGTCAGTAGGTTTAACTTCCCTATCTTTTACTGACCTTAAATTAAAAAACTGATGAAGAGATAACATCTCTCCATGGCAATGATTTTGATCTGCAACACCCTTTTCAAGATCAACAGAGCCCGGAGAAATCCCTTATCTCTAGCCCTCATCAGCAACCAATTACTGAGGTGAGTCCCACTGATATGGATGGGACTCATGCAGATTCAACTGCCACTACAGAACGTGCCTCAATGGACCTTGTGGATAGTGGTAACATATCTCAGACTGAATCTGTGGCAACCGAGCACTTTGATGACTTTGAAAGAGATATCATTGACTACGAGAAACCAGGGTGCCAAGAAACCACATCTGGTGGTAAGGCTAAACATACCAGGTATGTTACCCTATCTCCCAGTGATTCTTCAAAAGAAGATGAGGGAAGCATGAAACTCCTCATTCACAACCTTCTATCTAAAGTCTCAAACCTAGAATCTTTGGTTAGGACTTTAGAAGCAAGGTCCGCTACTCTGCAACTTGAGATTGACAATCTCAAGGCAAAACTAGGTAAGAAACAGACAGAGAGGCCTGTCAGGCATGTACCTATTCAGGTCTCATTGGCTTCTTCCTCTAGCTCATCTAGCTCTCAAGATGATGCTACCAAAAAGGGGGAGAATGTTCAGAGACAAACACTTGAGGACCCCCAACAGAGCCACACATCAACTCCAACTTCAACTTCATCTACTCATATCATCACTATGTCTGAGACATCTCAAGTCATTCTACAGATTGACTCAAAGATGCTCAGTGATCTTTACACACTCTTCACCATGTTTCTGATGAGATCCTCCATAGATCAGTCAAGCTAGATGCTGTAATGCTCTACTTTGGAGCTCAAGAGCTTTAGAGGCTGACTGCACCTTCTACCACTATGGATGAAGTTAGTCAACCTAAGGTCCACATGGAACCTAAGATTCATTTGGAAGGGGAAATGGGGACTGATGGCCTAGCAACTGAAACAGTTGGGATAGAATCTGCATCTCCTCTAACTTCCAAAGTTTTAAAGCCTCGGAAGAACAAGCTGAATCTTCCGAAGCTGAAATGGAACCTGCGGAAGGACTGTTTAAAATGTCTGAGGAACTGATCATCACAGATACAATCCTTGAAATGGCATTTGAGGTGAACAGCAAGGACTTTCTGAAACTTCCTCCATCACAGACACCATCTCTACCTGTCTCACAGTCAGAACCCTCTTTCCAAGAACCACCATAGTCAAGCACTTCAAAAGACAAAGGCAAAAGAAAATTGACCGCGGAAGAGCTTCAGGAAGTGGAGAAGATTGAGAAACTTAAGAAGAAAGGATGACTTCCAGCTGAAAAGTTGCTAGCTGCCAGTACAAAAGCAGCCGCAATCAATCAGGAGGCGGTCAACAACAAAAGAAGAGAAGAGATCATTGACCAGCTTATCCAAATGGGAGCTGCCAATAAAGAGACACTCCTGCTACCACTAGAGGAGTTGGTGGATCTGGAGAAGGCAACCCGGCTGAAACTTGAAGAAGAAGCCAGGATGGCCTTGGAGAAAGAATAAGAAAACCAGAAGGAGGCTGAGCTACAGCTGGGGAGAGACAGGATAAACTTCCTACTCTCTAGAGGCTTTAATCTTCAAGAACTTTCTCCACACAATGATGATACGATCCTCTGGCTCTACAACAAAGAGCAAGACCAAACAGAGAAAGAAAGGAAGAGGGCTGCAAGAGAGAAGGAAAAGGAGAAGAAGAAGAGGAAGAAAAGGCTAGGGACACTGCAACCAAGAAGCTTACTAAGAAAGCCTAGATGAAAGACTAACTTCGGGCCCATGGCTTCTCTGGCAGACAGGTGGGTCCTATGTCTGAAGAGACACTTCAACGGATTGTTAGTGAAATCAAGGCTGACATCCGGATGGGGAAGAGAATAGAGATGTACAGAAGGGTAAAGGGGATAACCTTCACTGCAACCACTCCACCTTAACCTAAACCCTCACCCTCACCTTTCACTATTAAAACCAATCCTTTCACCCCTGAACCCACACCATTACCCACAGCTTCTCCCTCACCACAAGCACCCAATCTTCCAATTCTTCAACCCAAAACACTAGCCATAACCTCTGAACCTCCACCTACCCAATTACTATCCACACCATCCCCTCAGCCTTCTCAACATATTTCTATTGAGGAGTTTAAGGTAATCAAGACCAAGCTCATCAACTGCACTAGTTTGAGCGAAGTCTCATGTGATGATGATTCTGTCAACATTACCTATGTTGATGGATCCTCTTGTTCCCTCACAAGAGATCAATATCTTGATTTACCTAGAGGAACACTGGACCAGGCAGCTAGACTTGTAGACCTCAACTCAGATTCATTAAATGATGAAGAGAAGAAACTTAGAAGGAAACTGGTGACTCTGCTAGACACTAAGAAAGAGGACAAGATTCCCGGTCAGTCTCTTATGCCTAGAAAGAAAATAGTCCAGTGGAGGTTTGATGAAGCTTCTCAAACTTTGTTGTGGAAAGGGAGAATGGCGAAGCCAATAGATTTAATGCAAGCACTCTACTACACTCCAGCAGGTTTGATATTGCTAAGTTAGCAGATAAGCCATTCTCCAATCCCTCCAACTCTGAAGTTGTTGCTCTCATTAGAAATCATCTTAGCAGCGTTCACCTAGCCGAGTTAACCGGAAAGGACAAGATTGAAGAAGAGTTGAGATTGAGAAGACAAGAAGACAAGGAAAGACCTCCCACCAAAGGTACTGCCTTTCTACAGATGGTGGAGGGTCCAGAATTGGAACCTATAGTCAGATGGTAATATGATTACAGTTCCTATCAACTAACTCTTTTTAGAGGGCAACAACAGAGGGTACATGTTATCCAAGGTGACAGACTGGATTTCCTGTCCAACAAGGATCTATACAAACTTCTCAACACCACATTAGGGAAGAACAAGGAGACAGACAAATATTTACTCTCCTTGGTGCTGAAAGTTTTGAGAAGCAGAAATAAGTGAAGTTTTGGTAGCATCATCCTAGCGCGAGTTTGTTGGATCAAGAAGAAGGCTAATGCAACCAAAACTAAGTCACTTAGATAGTTTTGGTACTAAATACAAAGGCTTCCGACGCTTAGCATGGAACTTCCGAAGGTTGTAGAGTTCTTTTGAAGACAAAGTAAAAGATCAACTTCCACAGACAGAACTCTATTTCCGAAGTCAAGTGTATACTTCCAAAGTTCAAGCCTTAGAAGAATGAACTGAAGACCACTTCCTAAGTATGATGAAAAGAAGACGTCTCCTAGCCTTGGAAGAAGCAGCCTCTTCCGAAGTATAAATGGCCTTGGAAGAACTTACTCTTCCGAAGCCATTTAATCTTCGGAAGACACTGCTATGACCAGTGGACACAAGTATGGTCTCTGACACTCCACTGCAGACCTCTGATACTGTTTGGCTTCTTCCTAAAGAGACATGCAGTTGACCATACTTTATTCCATTATTCACCTTTTCATGATAGTACATGTTACCAACTTTAGTTGGTGACAAAAGGTAAGTCAGGGACATGTTCTGACTACCAAATCTTAGATAAGAATTTATCCGAGATACCTTAAACTTTAGTCTTGTAGTATAGACTTTAGCTATAGGATCCCAGCTGGTATCAAAGAATATCCTGCTGTAGGTAGTAATATATATAGGTTCTCTTTCAAACTCATGGTAACAACAACAACAACTACTGCTTGTAAGAGTCTTGTATTTTGAGTTGAGAAGCAATATATAAAAATACCTTGAAAATTACATCCTATGTTCTTTATTACTTTCTATATTGTGATCAACTCTTACTGATTCTATCTTAACCCGAGTGTTGTTCTAGGTGAGTTTGATAGAAAAACATGGGGCTGAGCCATCCTCTTCTTAGGTGGGGGAGTAGGAGTGGATGGTGAAGGACTGGTTGTGGTAGTATTAGTCGGAAGTGTGGTAGTGATGGTAGGAGGTGTGGTAGTGGTGGTGGTAGCTATGGTGGATGTGGTGGTAATCAATGTAATCCTCCTCCTCTTGCTCTTCATCCCAAGGGGCTGAGCCATCCTCTTCTTCCTCGAGCTCTTAGAAGAGGATGCTCCCCCTGGGCTGATAGGATGGTCCAAGAAGTGTGATGGATCAGTATCAGCAGTAGCGCCATCCCCAGACTTACCCTGGCGTCCACCAACCGCCGCAAGCCCTCTCTCAGTGGCAACAACCTTGCTACCCAGTATCCTCACTAGTGGCTCCTCATCCGACTCTTCTTCCTCATCTATCTGAAAGTTGGGGTGGATTGGAGCTTGCTCGGGTCCACCCGGAGCCTCACCACCTTGACCATCACCATGGTCGTCATCGTCATTAGAATCATCAGTAGGTATCTCAATAGGCTAGACGTCTGAATCACTCTCATCGTAACACCACTTCTAGTGAGAAGGCGCCACATAATCAACACTAGCGAAGTGCCAGAACAATCTCCGGACAGGGGGTTTCACTTGCTTCCCCCTGTACACCTTCATCCTCCAAAGGGTAGTCTCATCCATAACCTCTAACATCACTGCATTGTCGTTTTCCTTGGGCAGTAGAGGGAGCTTCTCATCTATGATCATTTGCAAGAACCTTGGATACGTGCAGAAGCTCTCCTTACCCTTGGCCTCAATTTTCTCGATCAAGTAAGAGAAAAACATGTTGGAGAAGCTGAAGGGGTGATTCAGCACCAATGCCATGTAAGCATTCTAGATTTGGTCATATAGATCATCAAATCCACCCCTTCGTGAAGCAATTCACTTTAGAATGACATGCGCTAGGTAATTGAACTGGGGACATAGGTTACTTTTGTTCAGCACTCCTAGTTTGATGTCCCCAGTGTACTTCATCCGTAGAAAACATCCCCTTATGGTCAGAGGATGTAAACTGGTTGGGTGGGCAGCATCATCACCCAGGTCCGATACCCGTCGAATGTCTGCTGCAGTAACCTCAATCACTTGCCCAAAAATGATGCTCTGAATGCAGTAGGGCTCAGTAGATCTTTCAACTAACGGACCTTCCCAGAAGACCTGCCGTATAGACCGGTAGTGTGTGAATGGAGCAGATATAGCTCTGTAGATCCTTGATATCCTCAGAAAAGCAATAATACCAATAAACTCAGCAGCATTCCGAGTGGTGGCATCCAAGTGAGCACAAATGTTATGCTTGGTGTTGATGATCCACCTATCTGCCATGTTTTTGTAACACAAGACACATAAACATGAGATTTGTCCATAATAAAAACTGTTGAAATTTAAACTAGTCTGAGATCAGTTTGGTTCAATCGTGTGATTGAACCATACTACTGAGTTCAGTCATGCGATTGAGCATGCGGCTGAGTTCAATCGGGCAATTGAGCATGCGGCTGAGTTTAGTCGAGCGATTGAGCATGCGGATGAGTTCAATCAGGTGAAAGAGCTCATACGCCTTGTTCATTTTGTCGATTGAGTCATTCGCCAGCTCAATGGTGCGATTGACGTTCATTCGAAGTGTATATTCGTATAACTCTCTGTTCGACACTCCAACCTTGAATCCAGATAAAAAATTGATGTTAAACGTCGTGCTTAGACTCGTTTAAATTCGAAGGGACCCTCAGTATCACTGTATGTCCTTCATTTTAACGATTATGCAGATTTAAGTGGTCTATTTGAAAGTTTTTACAGATTTCTTGATTCTAATCAATTTGGTCAGTTAGGGTTTGATTACTCCATGCATTTTGTGCGATTTCATTCACTAAGTACCTCTAAATGGTGAGAGTACACGTTAGTAACACAATCTTAGTGCGAAATCAACAAAATCAAATTTTGGCAGAGTATGTTTGCTTTCGTGCGATTTGGAGCGATTGAAGGGTGGTGAGAATGTGTGACCGACTTCACCCTATTTATAATGAATTTATTTTCAATCGTGTGACTTGGGAGCAATTAAAGGGTGGTGAGGATGTGCGACCGAATTCACCCTATTTATACTGATTTTATTTTTAGTCGTGTGACTGGACCTATTCGCATGCTTCATTCGTGCGACTGGGGCTCAGCCGTGCGACTGGGTGTAACACCCAGTTATTATTTTTTATAAAAAAGAAGGATTAGAAATGAGGAATAAAAGAAGGAAATGCAATTAAACCCAAGATGAGGGGTTAAAAGTGTCAAAAGGACAAAATCTTTCAAAAGTTGGTGTAAAGGTGGGCATGGCCGCCCACCCTCCCTTCACATCACTTTTCATTTGGTTAGAGAGAGAGAAAGAGAGAGCAGAAACTCTTGGTTGAAGAAGAAGAAGAAGGTTGAATTTAAGGTAAGAATTCATGGTTTTAAGTGCTTATGAAGGCTTTTATCTCGGTTATATGCTTATGTGTTAGGGTGTGTGTGTTTGGTGGGGCTTTTAGGTGTTTGAAATCATTTGGAAAAGGGTTAGAAGGAAGTTACACCCAAGTTGCACCAGGTGAGTTTCTAGACCCCGACTTTTACTTGTTTTAAACTCTTTGGGGCTGAAAAGGTATTTAATGGATTTTTTACAATGTTTATATATGTATACCCGTATGTGTGTTTGTGAGTGTTTACGGGTGGGGTTTGATTTTGGGCTATGTTGTGTAAGATGATGTTTTGGTTGTACTCCTAAAGTGTGGGACGTATGATATAAGCTTAGAACACCATAGATGATGATTGGGAACTGAGTTAGGATGTTTAAGTGTGTTATAGTCTGCCCATGCGCCCAACAAAATAATGGCCTAAGTGCTCCCATGGGCCCAAAACTCATGCGCCCAAATAGTACCCATGCGCCTAGAATTAGGCTGGAATTGACTAAGTGTTCGGACGTCCAGGATTCCCATGCGCCTAGACACTCATCCGCCTGCATAGTGCCCATGCGCCTAAGTGTTTCCCCTATGCGCCTGCATAGTGCCATTGCGCCTGAAAGTTGCCCATGCACCTAATTGTTTCCCTCATGCGCCTAAGTGTTTCCCCCATGCGCCTGCATAGTGCCCATGCGCCTGAAAGTTGCCTATGCGCCTAAGTGTTCCCCATGCGCCTGCACAGTGTCCATGCGTCTAAGGACTTAGAATATTTCCTGATTTTGGGAAAAAAGTGTAATGTAGGCTTTGACTTGGTAGGTTCGCAGGGGCTATGAAAGTTGTCTTTTTGAAGTCATAACTATTGTGATGGGTGATGTATGATGTGATATAAGATGGCGGATTAGGCATGATGATGTGTGATTGATGATGTTTGATGGCTATGCATGATTGTATGATATGTTCCTTATGATGATGTATGTTTATCTTTCTTATGGCTTACGTGTCATGTTAATGAACGAATGAAGCATTATGTAACATAAAGTGAAAGATAATGACAAAGGAACATGAAGTAAGAATGCATGCATTATTGAATGATGAATGAGCGAAGGAAAGGCTTGCAAGCACATATATGAGGTGAGCAACCCTGTTGTTGCAACAGACTTGGATAGCGTGCAATCATTGAGATTTCCTATGAGGTGAGCAACCCTATTGTTGCAGCAGACTCAGATAGCGTGCAATCGTTGAGATTGCCTATAAGGTGAGCAACCCTGTTGTTGCAACAGACTCGGATAGCGTGCAATTGTTGAGATTGCCTATGAGGTGAGCAACCCTGTGGTTGCAACAGACTCATATGGCATGCTATCGTGGAGTTGCCATGAGGTGAGCAACCCTATTGTTGCAACAGACTCGGATAGCGTACTATCGATGAGATTGGCAATGAGGTGAGCAACCCTGTTGTTCCAACAGACTCGGATATCGTGCCATCGTTGGGATTGTTAATGAGGTGAGCGACCCTGTTGTCGCAACAGACTCGGGAGAACGAAAGTATAAAATGAATGAAGTTAACGAATGTAATAGAAGATAATAATTATATTATCTATGTGTACGTATGATGTATGCTCGCATGAAAGTAAAGTACGGTATTAACGATTAATATGTATGTTTTATTATAAAACTAGAACTCACTCAGCAACGCTTAGTTTTATACATATTCAGTTGGCAGGTAAACATTGCTGAGGATGGCATGAGGGTGAAGCTACTTAGTAGGGGAAAGACTGGCATCCATTAATACTTGTTATCGTTGTTGTTTTGTAATGCAATTAAACAATTCTTTTGTATTCGGTTAAACTAAAGTGTATTGCCCAGCAACAGTGTTTTTAATTAAATGAATGGTTTTTGTTAAAATAATTCCGCTACTTACACTCATTAATTTATAATGTCTGATGTATTTAATGTTGTGAATGACCAACTGTGAGGTCTCCGGGAACGGGGTCTTACACTGGGGCTCAGTCGTGCGACTGACTTAGTCGGCCACCTTCATTCGTGAGATTGGTTCATTATAATGATTCAATCGCATGGATTGACCCATGATTATGGTACAATCGTACGTCTGGTCTATATGTATGGTTCATCGTGCAATTGGGTCATACTCATGATCCAATCATGCGATTGGTCCACACTTATGGTCCAGTCGTGCGAATGGCTGAGACTTATGAGTTTGACCTCATGCACTCTTAAACACTTAACTTGTTAATTATTGATAAGAAATTATGACCGTTGATCATCTTAGACATGACCTTTTCAATTTGAAAAACGGTTGATCACCTCAGACGTGATCCTTATAACTTATAACCCGAGTGGTCACCTCAGACGTGACCCCTTTAGTATGTGATTCACAAATTGAATTAAGATGAGTGGTCTCACCTTTACCTACCAAATGACTAAAATAAATAAATAAAAACTACTAGAAATTTAAACAAATCCAACACATATTTTTGTATTTTTGAATGGAGATGGATTTAAACCTATTAGAGTACTTCTAACCTATTTTACTTCCTAGACAGCACAACTTCAATTCTATTTTATAAAATTCCGTACCATTCATTATGGAATCATACAGGTATATCAGAATCATTTGGGACATTTTAATAAACACTTTTGTTGCTAGATTCTTGTTTTGACCGAGAGTCAACGACAATTTTAGGAAATCATACTACAGCTACAAGATGCACACAATGATTTTGACTTTCAAGAACCGTAGCTCACGATGATTGTCAGTATACTTATCCTCTTAAATCCATACACAGATTTTTGACACATATTGGTGATGAATTAAGGTTTAATTAGTTCAACAAGCATTTGTGGATCCCACAGTTATATGGTAATCAACGTTACTCAGAATATTTTTGAGCGGTCTATGGGTATATCTCAAGAAGAGACTATTCTAAGAGCTTTCAAAGAGATGCCAAGCCTCAGGTCAGTGCCATCGCACAATAGAGAGGCGCAAAAAACAATGAATTCTAGAATATTTAGATTATGATTATCCACAGGTCAGTGCCACCGCACAACAGAGAGGTACACAACCTATCTTCTTGTTAGAGCATTTAGTTTTTTTTGCACATAACACAACAACAACATAAGTTATTAGCTTGATTGCATTTTGCATTTTTCCATGTGCTTTGCTTATTTTATAGGGTCGTCCACACACATTTGTGGCCTTTATTTTGCTGTTGACCCCTTATTGGAACTGCGTTGATTGTGTTAACCAGGGATAAGATGGAAAGCCATAGCAAGTTGAACAACTTAGTTTGAATTTTATACCCAACGAGGTCTACTTATCTATTGTGTTGAATCTACCGACAAATCATATAATGAACTAGCAGCCTCTAGGTCTACTTTCTCTAAGTTACATGGGTAGCATACTAGTTTTACTATCATTTTTCCTTTTATTTTGCTTAGACTTTTCAGACTCTTTTGGATTTTGCATCTTAATTAGTTAAACTCTTTTGAAGTCCCAAACAATCTGTTCCCTGTGTACTATCATTTTCCATAAACGTTGAATCAGTGTCACAGATTTGATTACTTTCCTTTTAGCTAAGTTGTCGTTTTCCCTCGCTTTTTTTCTTTTTTATAAGTAATTAAAATAAGTATCTAATTTAATACTAATCTAATCTATTCTCCCCCTAAAATTCTAAAACCGAAAATATTTTTGTGTTTTTGGATTTTAATAAACAGAAAAATAAAATAAAATAAAAAATTTGTCGGACTAGGCATTTTCTTCCTCTGAAATCACATCACTTTTCTTTTTCATGCCATTAACCTCTAATAGATATAAAAACCTCGGTATATCAAATGCTTTTGTGTAGAGGGCGACGCGTTGATAATCCATATTTATGTTAACCACATTGATTAATTGTTTTTCAAAACAATCACGTATAAAGTGATACTTAATACTGATGTGTTTAGTTTTAGGATGTTGAACTGGATTTATTTTTATGGCTATAGCAGCAGAATTATCAACATAGATAGGAGTGTTAGAAAATTGCAAACCGTAGTCTCGCATTTGCTGTTGAATCCATATGATTTGTGAACAACAACTTGCAGCAACAACATATTCAGGTTCACATGTTAACAGAGCAACGGAGGTGTTGGACCAAAAGAACCAATGAGCCTGATCAGAAAAACCTCTAAGTCCCACAGACATTACAACTGATGAAGAAGATCACAACAGCTAAAGACATCAGCAGATTACAAGGTCTGAAGACAAAGTCTGAAGACGAGATCTGAAGATTTCGACTGAAGACAAAGTCTGAAAGTAAAGTACTGAAGACAAAGTCTGAAAGTGAAGTATTGAAGACAAAGTCTAAAGCTATCAGCTGAAAACAACGTCTGAAGTAAAAGTTTGAAGAACAAAGACTGAAGACAAAGACTAAAGACCAGAGTGATCAGTAGTTGTCACAACAGCTGAAGTTATTAACTTCAGTAGTTGTGATGGTTTTCCTTTTCAGTACTTGTAATTTACCTTTCAGTAGTTATAGTTTCAGTAGTTTTAGTTCAGTAGTTTTATGTTTTCGTACTTATCACTCTGAGATGTGATCAGTTGTTGAGAACATTCTCAGTAGTTTGCATAGTTTCAGTTGTTTGTATAAATCTGTTAGATGTCAATATCAAGTGACATCAACAGACGTCACATTCCTTATATAAGGAATGTTGACCTAGTTGTAACGTGTGACATTCAGCCACCACGAAAGCATTTGAATGAAATATTCCTTTTGCAGAATTCTCTCTCTCTCTCTCTCTATAACCGTGTACTATTCCATTCAATATCAATTGAGTTATTGTTAAATTGTCTAATTCATTATTCGAATTCGGCTGCAATCTACTCTCATTGATCAAACTTAGATCACTGATCCTAACAAATGGTATTAGAGCTGGTTAATCATTTATCGATCTAACAATTGATCATTGAAACTGCTATTTCGATATCTAAGTTTGATCAAATAAGTATATTTGCATGAATTGGTTATAGAGATTGAATTTCTGCTGCTTTCGGTTATTTGCTTTGAAATTTCTCTTGGTTCATATTGAGTTTGTTGTGTTTTGCGCTAAATCAATTAAAACTTAATTGAATTTGATTGAATCTGAGAATGACTACTCCTTCTAATGACCCTCACAATACTGGTTCCTCAACCAAGCCTCCGATGCTGGTTAGGACTGAGTATAACATATGGAAACGAAGAATGCTCCATCACCTGTCTGTTAACAGTTCAGGTTGTTGGACATTTGTGGTACATTGTCCACACAAGCCTATGGTGAACAATCCGGAAACCAACCAAATGGTTCTAAAGAAGAAGGAACAATACTCAGATGAGGATCGAAAACTGTTTGAGATTGATGCTAAAGCACATGGAATTCTGGCCATGGCACTGCCGAACGAAATCTATTATGGGCTTATGCATCATGAAACTGATCATGACCTCTGGAATGCATTGAAAGAACAATTTGGTGGAACAGATGATGTCTTAGCAAACAACAGAAAAATCCTTGCCCAACAATACGAGACATTCTCTCATAGGAAGGGTGAGACACTCACTCTACAGTTTGAGCGTTTTTCCTGTTTAATCTCTAAGCTGAAAATGGTCAAACATGAATACACTAATAGCCAGATGAATAACAGATTTCTCGGATCACTGCCTGAGAGATGGGACACATATACCATTGTCCTACGCTCCAGTGCAAATCTAGATAGCCTATCTCTCACCCAACTCCATGGGAAAGTGCTTACATTTGAAGAGAGATAGAGCAGAAAAGGAAACTGGCATCATCAAGAAAGCTCACCGATGACTTTAGACTAGAGCACACTGCCTTGGTTGGTCATGAGTCAGAATATGCTGCATCAAAAAGCAATTATGATGAGCATATAGATTTCTCTTGAAACAGTTCTGATCATGCATTTGTTAGTGTTGATAGTCAGTCAGGCGTAATAGTGACAATTTGTGCTTCATTATGAATGATTTGAAAGGTATTGCTGATGATGACCTAGAAGAGATGGATATTCTAAGCCAAATGGCCTTGATTAATATCAGATCTCAAAAGTTTTACAAGAGAACTGGCAGGAAATTTCCAGGACTCTCTGGCAAAACCAAAGTTGGTTTTGACAAGAGTATGTTGAGGTGTCACAAATGCCACAGGCTTGGGCACTTTGCAAGAGATTGTAGATCAACTGGACCTAACTCCTCTGCACCCTTTGTGACTTTTCCAAGCAATAGTTCACAAAACAGAGGGCAACATCCTGCTAGTTCTCATCATCACTCAGAACCTATATCTCCCGCATATTTTGTCCCTCAGGGTCCAATGCCATATCCATATCCCTGCTATTACATGCCACAACCAAATCAAGTTCAAGTTCCTATTGCATAACAACCTCAAACCTTACCTGAGCCTCAACCATCTCACTCATCTCAATCACAACCTCATCACAGCTTCTTCACCCCTGGTGCTATTGACTGGAGCAGTCTACCAGATGATCTTTGGTAATGAGCATTATTTGCTAGTGATTGTCAACATGGTGGTGAACATCCTTTTGGGAATCTTGCTCTAATGGCCCTGGAGTCTACTGAGGGTTCATGCTCCAATGCATCTCATCACAGGTAACCCAGGTATCCTCTAAGGCTAAGGCAAGCTATGTTCTAAATCTTGCATAGCTGCATTTATCTCTATTAGAGAGCCAAATGTAGTTTTAATAAATCAAAATCTTGAGCTTGAGCAAACCCTTTGCCAAGAAAAGTTGAGTATGACTCTGTCCTTAAAGATAAAGATGATGAGATTCATAAGCTTAAATGCCAATTAAATGATGAAAAGGCTAAGCTAGAGGTCATTCTTGAGAACTACAGAGATTTCAAAGAAACACTTGCAGCTACCCAAGTTGAGTGTGACCGCTGGGTATCCTCCTGCAAGGGATTTGAAATGCTTCTCAGCAAGCAAACTACTTCAAATGTGAAGTTTAGAATTGGTTACAATCACATTGCACCACCTACAGATTTTACTCCAAAATCAATAGTAAAACCTGAAGGTGAAAGTAATTTCCAAACCACATCATCATGTGTATCATCCTCAAGTGATCACCCAAGATCAGAAGATGACATCAGTGTTGATACCTCAGCAAATCAATTGCCTGATGGGTTAACTACTGATAAGCACATGAAGCTGAGTACTTCAGATGTTGTCCCTCAAAGTACCTCATGTATTGAAGGGCAAGTCACAACATCTGAAAAGCATTTCAAATCAACTGAAATAAAAGTGTTAACAACTGCTGAGGAATCAATCATACGGTCTTTCAGGACGGATAGAGAATAGCTAAAGAACAAGTCTTCAGTTGTTACAGATCCTTCAGTACTTAACACTAGTACTGAAAGGAGGAAAGTACTAAAGATCACACCTTCAGTAGTTTCCACTTCAGCAGTTGATCAATCCAAATGAAGAATAAGCCATGTGTAATATGTGGTAAATTCAATCATCTTTCTGATGAATGTTGGTACAAAAAGGGTTCCAAACTCAACAGAGACAAGGTCATTAAAATTCAGATGGATAAAATGAAAAATGAGTTTAAGACCAAGTTTGTACCACAGTCATCCCAATGTGATAAACCCAGGCTTCACCCAAATCCAAAAAGAAGGATAGGGTTATCATAAAACAACTGATAGTGTTCCTCATGATAAAATTAGACTAAGTCTGTGAATTTCAAGGAGGAATGGTGGGCCACAGGAACTCATCAAAAACAAGCACTGATGTGTCACAAGAGCTGAAAGCTTTAGCTACAAATCAGAAACAACTTGTTATGATGGTTCAGCATTTGTTGTGGAGAGTTAACCAACTAGATTCACCTGTGATCAAACCACTGAAAAGGTATTCCAAGCCCAAATCCAAGGAATCCATTTGCACCATCTCCACCTTCATCAGCTGTTAATCATGAGAACAAGTTATGGTTAAATATGTTGATGAAACAGACCTAAAACCAAAAAGGTTTGGGTCTCAAAACCTAACTAGTTCCTTGTGATGAATGCAGGGTTCTTCAGCATGCCAAAGGAGCATCTGGTATGTAGACAGTGGAGGATCTATGCATATGACAGGGAGCAGTTCTCTTCTTAATGACTACTCTCAAGGAAAGAAGGGATTTGTTTCATTTGGAAATGATGCTAAGGGTTACATCATCGGGAAAGGATATGTGTCTAATGGAGAACTCAGATTTGATGATGTTAACCATGTGGAGAATCTCAAGTTTAATCTACTGAGTGTCAGTCAGTTGTGTGATAAAGGGCATGTTGCATTTTTCACAATCCAGAACTGCAGGATTCTGTCTTCCCAAGTTCTGAGGCTGATTGACAAGGTATTGGATGAACATACTCTCCTGAAGGCCAACAGGATTGGAAGAGTATATGCCCTGGATTTGTCAAAGAAGATTGATTTGAAGGGTCATCCTTGCTTGTTCTCCAAAGCCTCTCCTCAGGAATCTAAACTGTGGCACAGAAGGCTGGGTCATGTAAATCTCAAAAACATGAATCAGCTGATCCACAATAGTTTAGTGAGAGGTCTACCAATAAAGGAGATCCATTTTGATGAAACCTGCACTGCTTGTTTGAAAGGAAAACAGCACAAAGCCTCATTCCCTACTATTGAAGAACCTAAGTCCACTGCCTACTTGCAGTTACTGCACATGGATCTATTTGGTCCTGTGAGAGTGATGAGCATGGCAAAGAAGAAATACTATCTGGTAATTATGGATGATTACTCCAGATTTGTATGGACTTTTTTCTTGCATTCAAAGGATGAGGTTGCTCAGATGATTATCAACTTTGTGTTGTATGTTGAGAAGCAGTATTCCTTATTAGTCAAGTGTATAAGGAGTGATAAGGAACAGAATTCAGAAACCATACACTTGATGATTTTTATCTCTCAAAGGGAATCAAGAGGCAGTTTAGCATCCCAAGGACTCCAGAACAAAATGGAGTAGTGGAGAGAAAGAACAGGACCCTAATTGAAGCTGCAAGGTCCATGTTGGCTGACTCTGGTTTGCCATTGACCTTTTGGGCCGAAGCTGTCAACACAACTTGCTATGTGAAATAGAGTTTTAGTAAATCAGAGGTTGATGAAGACTCCATATGAGTTCTACATCATTTGGCTCCTCTAATTTCATTCTTCAAAGCCTTTGGGTGTCCTTGTTTCATTCTCAACAAAAGGATCAACTCCACAAATTTGATCCTAAGGTGGATGCAGGGTATTTTGTAGGATATTCATCCACATGCAAAGCTTACAGAGTCTTCAACTGCAGAACAAAGATAGTTGAAGAAACCTTGCATGTGAAGTTCAATGAATCTCCTAAGGATAAAATTCCACAAAACCCTGTGGAGTTGTTTGATCTGGATATACTGCAATATGTTCCTTATCAACCTCCAGCTGTTGCAGATCATGTTAATAATCATCATCTGCAGCAAATCTTCCACCTGGTGGTACTGAAGATGATGATGATATCAGTACTCACCTTTTCAAGTTTAGTGATCAACTGCCTGAGTCCACTAAACTTGATGTTCCTGTAGCTTCAGCAGCTCTCCCACAACAAATGCTGATGAGATTTTTGACCTCCTCTACATCATTTGAATTGCCATCTCATACTTGGTTTCCAGAGTCTGGATCAACATCTGCTGCTGAACCTGCTACAAACACTTGCACTGATCTTATAGTGTACCAAGAGCTGAAGAATCACCCCAAGTCTCAAATCATTGGTGATATCAATGCTGGTGTCTTAACCAGAAGTCAATTGTCCAACTTCTGCTTCTATGTTCTCTTCATCAGTCAGCTAGAGCCAAAGAACTATCATGTTGCTTTAAGAGACAATGGATGGGTTGAAGCCATGCAGCTTGAGCTACTTCAGTTCAAAAAGCAGCAAGTTGGGAACTAGTTCCTCTACCCCCAGGTAAGTGTGCAATAGGCACTAAGTGGGTGTTTAGGAATAAAACTGATGAAAATGGGCTTATTGTCAAGAACAAAGCTAGACTGGTTGTACAAGGGTTTTCACAAGAAGAAAATATTGATTATGATGAAACCTTTGCCCCTGTAGCCAGACTGGAAGCAATTAGATTGTTCTTAGCCTATGCTGCATTCCACAATCTTAAAGTTTTTCAATGGATGTCAAAAGTGCTTTTTTATCTGTAAAAATAAAAGAAGAGGTTTGTATGTGTCAACCACCAGGTTTTGAGGACAATAAACATCCTGATTGGGTGTATAAACTTGATAAGGCTCTTTATGGGTTGAAGCAAGCTCCTAGAGCCTGGTATGAAACACTTTCAATTTTCTTCTTCTTCAAAATAATTTCACTAGAGGTTCCATAGATAAAACTTTGTTTGTTAAGAAAGTGGATTAGCATAAGCTACTTGTTCAAATTTATGTTGATGATATAATTTTTGCATCCTCTGTCCCCAGTTGTGTGATGATTTTACAAGTTTAATGAAACAAAAGTTTGAAATGAGTGCAATGGGAGAATTACAGTTCTTTCTAGGCTTGCAAAACAAACAAAAGGCTGATGGAACCTTCATTCATCAGTCAAAATATACAAAAAATCTTTTGAATAAGTTTGATTTACAAAACTGTAAGCCCTGTTCTACTCCCATGTGCAACACCACACAACTGGATGTAGATCAGGAAGGTAAATATATTGATAAAACACTTTACAAATGTATGATTGGGTCCTTGATGTACTTAACAGCTTCTAGACAAGACATTATGTTTGCAACTTGTGTTTGTGCTAGATATCAGGCTGCTCCTAAAGAGTCTCATTTGATTGCAGTCAAGAGGATCCTTAGATATCTGCAAGGTACACAATCTCTAGCTTTGGTATTCTACTGGACACTCTTGCAAATTAGTTGCTTTTTCTGATAGTGACTATGCAGGGTGTAGTTAACGAGAAAGTCAACTTCTGGTGGATGTCAATTCCTAGGCAGCTGTTTGATTTCTTGGTAGAGTAAGAAACAAACATCTGTTGCTACATCCACTACTGAAGCAGAGTAATTGCTGCTGCAAGTTGTACATCTCAGGTACTCTGGCTTCAGACCAATTACTGGATTATGGCATTACAGAGACTAAGGCTCCATAATTAATGGATAGTGCTTCAGCTCTGTGTATTGTCAAGAATCCAGTCCAGCATTCTAGGACCAAACATATAGAGATCAGACACCATTTTATTAGGATTGTTTTGAAAAAATCTGATTGATCCAAAGTTTGTGCCAAGTGCTGATGAGCTTGCAGATATATTTACTAAGCCTTTGGATAGTTCAACTTTCCAAAACCTTGTGTTAAGGCTTGGTATGTTGCAGCTAGAATAAGTGACAACTACTGATGATCTCAGTAAACAAGTACTTAGTAAACATGTCACAAATATGTACTGATTCTATTAAAAGAAACTGATGCACTTACAAGCTACTGATGTAGTTATAACTACTGATGTCAGTAAAAACAGATAAGTACTGATGTCCTATGAAACAACCGAAAACATCTAAAACATCTGATGAGTAAGTGTTGAGGACAGTTTGAAACAGCTGAAAGGCTAAGAATTGACGAAAACTACTAATGAGAATTTTCTCTTCAGTGGTTTCCACAAACTGCTGTTTCACCTTAAACAACTGATGACAAAACCATGTCTTTAGTAGTTTCACAACTACTGATGACTAACACCAAGTTCTCAGCTGTTTTCCTACATCTGAAGACAAAACCAAGGTTTTCAGTAGTTTCATAACTACTGATGACTAAAACCAAGTCTTCAGTTGTTTTCGAATGTCTGATAGTTAAAACCAAGTCTTTAGTTGTTTTCACACAACTACTGACAACACCAACACTTTCAGTCGTTTTCTTTTCACCTTTTCTTAACCTATAAATACATGCACTTATAGCCGAACGTTTCATTAGCCGTTTTCTATCCTTTTCTATCTCAACAATGGCGACCATGAAACTCAAACCTAGACACAACTGTGTTGCCTACCTCTCGAAATCGGCCTTCTGGAACAAATTTGATAATGCCATCGATCTTATGGTGGATTCCCAATACAAACCTCTTTTCTTTTGAATCCTACCACGTACCCGATTCCTTACACCAATTCTGGACCAACGTCTCTGTCACAACTGGTGAAAATGATAGCCAAATCAATCTCTAGTCATTGGTTAACCACAAACAGGTGGTAATCACCCCTGACATCATTCGCAAAACCCTAAATTTGCATGATGCCACCTGTATTATAGAATACCCGAAAGGCACCATTGATATGTCTTTCATCAACAACGGGTATGAAGGAGACTTAAGTGCTACAACTATTCTCAAAAAGCACTTCCATGATGCTGAAAGACTTATCTTCCACATGGTGAATGTCTGTCTTGCTCCAAAGACATCTTCATGGGATCAGATGTCCTCAAGATGGCAACAGGTATTGTACTCTATCTTTGAACGACAAAATCTGAATTTTTCTAGATAGTGTTTATGGAACTAAGGGATCTGGCTCAGAAACCTGTGACAAACAGATGGCTACTATATCCCAGGTTTCTGATGGCCATAATTTTAAATCAATTAAAATCTGACGGCCTTGTTGGTCTTGGAGTCCCTGCTCCAGCTGTTTTAGCTGAGGTATACTCCAGACATAACTCTGACCCTACTCTCAAAGGGGCTGCCCGGCTGCTCAAACCCAAGCAGAGGGAACCCACAGCCTCCACCTCCAGATCCAAAGTCCCCACCAAAACCAAACCTCAAAAGCCCAAAAGGCTACTCAGGGAGATGAGTCCCTGCGATGCCCCTGTACCACCAATACAGGAACACATACTGGTTCTAACCCCCCAGTCATATCAAGACTCAACCAGCTGAAACTGCCTGGTATCCTCTCCACAGGATCTGTTGCAACCAAATTAGGGATACCACATTACTGGAACCTATCTCAGTGAGAAGGTTACCATTGAAGAGCATGTCTCACCCGGGTGCAATCTGCTTCTGACCAATCTCCAAATTCAACCGCCCCCCAAAGCCCAACCTTTAGAGTTGCTAAAGTATTGAGTCAGCTGCATTCCTCACCCCTTCCCCAGAAACAATTAACACTGGGAGTACCTCAACAATTGAGGGGGAGGACCAAAATGTTGCTGATAACCCATAGCACAGGGGTTATAGTGTTCAATCTCCAAGTGTAGAAGAGGAGGATAGAACATCTAGTCAGGCTGCCACTTCTACTGATTCAGCAAATGAACAGGATGAAGTTGGTACATATATAAGACCTCACCAGAGGCAACTGCCAATGAAGGACAAGTCCTGAGGCAGGAAGTCCCCAGAACCAAGGACAAGGGGCACATGCATATACTGATTTACACTCAGGGCATGTACATCTGATTTAATCAGGAGGTCAGATGATTCAGCAAAGACTAATGATGACCTGGGCTTTTTCTTTGATGTCTTAGCCCATAACACAATCCTAGAGACTGAGGTGAGCAGACACAAAGAGCTGCTAGCCAAAATGTCTCAGGATGAAAGTCCATCTATCCCCATTGACCACTGATGGCACCTTCATTTGAAGGTTCCAAAACACACAGCCAATACACTTAACTAAGCCACCAGCCACTGATTTTTGGCACCACCTCTCAGGGACAGAACCCCTCTGAGCAGATGGTTGCAACCTTTAAAAACTCCTTACCTCTCATCACTCCCATCATCACTGAGATAGTACATAAAGCCATTGATGAGAGAATCTCCTCAAATCTCCACACACTATTGATGATGTTGTTCACAAGTCACTTTCTGCATTCAAGCCCCTGATCCCATGCATCCAAAAAAGGGGAGACTACTAAGTCTAAGGCAGTGAAAGAAAGGAAAAGGAAGAGAGTAGAAGATGAGAAAGAACCAGAAAAAGAAAAGGAGTTGGAGAAAGAACAAGAACTGATCTTAAAGAAACAGCTGATCACAGTGCAAGAGTTGAGCACAGACAAAGAGCAGAAAGATCAGCTGATCACTTACAAAAGAAAGAAAAGTGCTTAATCAAAACTGATGGAGAAAAGTCCTTAGAAGATCTTGTCAAAGAAGCTGATGAAGCTCACAGCAGATCTATGGACAAAATAATAGATCAGCTCTTCAGACAGGGTCATGACACAGCCACCTTAGATGTTGAGATCAGAAGGCTAGAGATAAATGAGATTCAAGCAAGATGGGCTAGTTACAGTGTGATGGATAGGAAAGGTTGGAGATTATGATAGATTTATTGCTAAATATCTAGGAAGATCATTGATAGAGATGAAGTCTTGGTCCAGAGACAGTATATTGGAGATAACCAAGAAAATCTGTTCTGCTGGAAGCTACAAATAGGGGTTGATCATCGAAGCACTGGATGAAGCAGGTGTTGGAAGAGAACTGAGATGGCAAAGCTCTCAAAAGCCAACTCACCACTAAACTTCTAGATCAGCCTTCTCATACTCCCACTCAAAACAACCTTCATAGCAATCATCTCTAAAATCTGCCAAGTCTATCCCTAAACCAAAACCGCCACAACTCAACCCACAAAACCAATTCCATTACCCAAAAACCATCTCAAACCACACCCAGTGATACACCTAGAAGGAGGAGAAGGGTGTTGAGGGTAGAAGAAGAAGAAGAGGATGATGATAATGAAGACAGTCTGCCAATCTCTGTTGTTCTCAAACTTAAAACACCTGAGCCCAGAAGTCAACAGATGATCACACCTGACTTGCAAATACAAATGGTGAAACTGAAGATTAAAGAAGCAGAACAGTAGAAACATGATGTGCAATTTCTCAAAAAGGTTGACAAGGACTTCCCTTAGTCCTCATCCATTCAAGAATGAAGAAACAAGCTCTGAGGCTGTACACTCTTAGGCATACATTCCAACATCAAAGAGAAAGAGTGAGATTTGGCCAGACCCCAGGGTAAGTTCCAGAATTCACAAGAAGAACATACCAAGTAGATATCATGGCCAAGTGAAAAAGACTTTGAATGCTGCAATTATGTTGGCTATGGTAGTCTCACCCTGGGAGATTATAGAAGAATTCAAGAGAGCACACAACTCAAAGACAACCCCTCAATCTATACTTGAGAACAAAATGATCAAGAAAGGGCTGTTATACAAGAGACTTGAAGATCTTCAAAAGAGTGAACTCCAGTTGTTGCTAGAAGGCTCTCATCCAGATGAATTCGCATACAGAGAGATCAAACTGTTGAGTTTAAAGAATGGGAAGACAGTAAGATATCTGTCTGAATATTATGGCCCAAGTTCTTCTTTGAGGGAGAAGCAGAAGAACTCACCAAGGAGGAACAAGTTGTTCTCCTTGAGGCCTATGCAAGAGAGTCTTATAGACTCATCAATGGGAATTAGGTTTCATGGTAGGGACAAGACTCTGTGTCCAGTTTCCCCAAGACAGAGTTCCCTTCCATACTTAGCCAATCAAAGATCAGAAACCTTTCCCGGCCTGTGCTTACATGATTACCTCTGAAACTGATCAAGAGGGTGTTCCTGCCAAGAATAAGTGGGATCATCAATAAACTTAGAGGTTTTGGCTACATGGTTCAGGGGAGTTTGTTGGACCAAAAGAACCAATGAGCCTGATCAGAAAAACCTCTAAGTCCCACAGACATTACAACTGATGAAGAAGATCACAACAGCTGAAGACATCACCTAATTACAAGGTCTGAAGACCAAGTCTGAAGACAAGATCTGAAGATTTCTACTAAAGACAAAGTCTAAAAGTAAAGTACTGAAGACAAAGTCTGAAAGTGAAGTACTGAAGACAAAGTCTGAAGCTATCAGCTGAAGACAAACTCTGAAGTAAAAGTCTGAAGAACAAAGACTGAAGACAAAGACTAAGACCAGAGTGATCAGTAGTTGTCACAACAGCTGAAGTTATTAACTTCAGTAGTTATGATGGTTTTCCTTTTCAGTACTTGTAATTTACCTTTAGTAGTTTATAGTTTCAGTAGTTTTAGTTCAGTAGTTTTATGTTTTTGTACTTAGCACTCTGAGATGTGATCAGTTGTTGAGAATGTTAGGATCTCAGCCTCTTGGTTTAATCGATGAACAGATATAGCAGCGGAATAGCTCAGAATTAGACAAATTCAAACAAGAACATTCGATATAAAACGATAAAAGAATTTTGTTATAGAGAGGAAATATCCGACAAAGGAATATTGCATTAAGATTGTCGGGCTCAAAGGCGCGATTACAGGTGAGTCATCTTTCTTATAAAGGAAAGAATGACGTAGGCTGATGTCACCTGAAAGTGACATGTAACCGTTTTATAACTACTGATGTTTAACAACTACTGAAGATGTCAACAACTGACATCTTCTTACAAATGTTCCTAAGTGTTAAAATCTTATTTACACTACTGAAAAACATAAAACTACTGATACAAACAACTGAAGAACAACCTCTTCAGTTGTTTACAAGTACTGAAAAGAAAAGTAAACAAACTACTGAAAGGAAAAGAAAACTACTGAAGAAGAAAAACCATCACAACAACTGAAGAAGCCCTCTTCAGCTGTGTCATCAGCTGTTAACATCAGCTGATGTCTTCAGTACTTGAACATCAGACTTTGTCTTTCAGCTGTTGTCTCAGTCTTTGTCTTCTGTACTTCAGACGTACTTCAGCAGTTGTATTCTTCAGACTTTGTAGAACAGCTGATCAGGTCTTCTTCAGCTGTTGTGATGTCCTGTGGGACTTAGAGGTTTCTCTGATCAGGCTCATTGGTTCTTTTGGTCCAACAAACTCCCCCTGAACCAATGCAGCCAAAACCTCTAAGTTATTGATAAGTCCCACTTATTTTGGCATATAGATTGGTCTTTTTATCCTCTTGATCAGATGAGAAGTGACCCTTTTTCAGCACCGGCCTGGGAAGAAGTCTCTGATGATATGTTTGGCATGATATGGTTGGGAGCTCTGTATTGGGGACTTGGACACCGAGCTGTTACCCCAACCATGAGATCTACTTCCCGTGTATCAGCCTATATGATTCCCTGGTGTAAGCCCTTAGAAACATGATTTGCTCATCCATTGTCAGCACCTCGGGCACACCATCAAATAATCCTTCTCGGCCATACACTTCAGATATGTACTTGGCCTGTTTTCCATTCTTGAGCTCAACCGTGGTTATTTGTCTATAAGCAAGCTCATCTGGATGAGTCCCTTCTAAGAGCAGGTTGAGCTCTTCTTGTTTGAAGTTTTCAAGTCTTTTGTAAACCAATCCCTTCTTTATAATTTTGTTCTCTAACATCTTTTGAGGTGGTTGTTTGGCTTCATAGGCTTTCTTGAACTCTTCAACAATTTCCCAAGGTGACACTACAAGAACCACAGTGATGTCTTCGTCGACAACCCTCTTCACTTGGCCCTTGTATTTTGAAGGAATTTCTTTCTTGACAATCCGGTGTGCCACCCTAGGATCAGGCCATATCCTTACTCTTCCCCTTTGGTATTGAAAGGTATTAGCAAGGGTGTACAATCTTAATACTTCTTTCTTCATGCTAATGATGGAAGAAGATGTGGCATATGCTTTGTCAATGCTTTTCAGCATTTCCTCATCATGTCGTTGCATCTGTTCCTCTTCAATCTTTATCATTACATCATGCATTTGAGAAGCAGGAGTGATGGACATTGGTTTAGCCTTAGGCAAAGTAATAACTGCAGAGAGTGGCAGTCTGTCTTCATCCTCCTCTTCATCTTCATCAGGCCTCAGTACCTTCTTTTCTTTTGCTAGGTACATCACTGGCAGTGGGTTTTAGGGGTAAAGGATTTGGTTTTGTGGGTTGGATGGTTGGTTTAGAGGGTAAAGGGGTTGTTTTAGTGGTTGTGGAGATAGTGATTTTGAGGATTGAGGCTTTTCAGACTGTTTTAGCATTTTGGCTGTAAGGGAGGCTTTGGTAAATTTTGTCAGTTCTTTTCGATTCCCAACCCCAGCTTCATTCAATACCTCAATCACTAAACCTTTGAAGTATTCTTCAGACGAACAAATCTTGGTGGTTATTGCCAAGATGTTGTCCCTGGTCCAGGCCCTTATTTCAATGAGAGATCTTCCCAAATATTTGGCTATAAATCTGATCATTATCTCCAGCCTTTCTCTTTCTAAGGCATCATAGCTAGCCCATCTTGAGTTGATCTCCTCTGTTTCCAACCTTCTGATCTCGGAGTCTAGTTGTTTGATGTCAAAACCCTGCCTATATAACTGCTCAATGATTTTATCCATTGAACGGTTATGGTAGGCGTCAGCTTCTTTCACCATATCCTTGAGCTCCTTCTCCTTCTCAGACTCTCCTTTTCTCTTTTGATATGTGACATGAAAATCTTTTTGACTTTCATTCACTTCAGCTCCTTCTCACTCTCCTTCTCCTTCTCAGTTACCTTCTCTGATTCTTTCTCCTTCTCCCCATCTATCCTCTTCCTTTTTCTTTAACTGACTGACTCTCCCCCTTTTTGGTTGCATTGGGGGCAAGGGTTTGAGCAGTAGAAAGGGATTTAGTCACCAACTCCGCCACCAAGGGTTGTATTATTGTAGGAAGCCTCTCATCAATGGCTTTGATCACTATATCTGTGATCATGGGAGTGATGAGAGGTAGGGATTTTTGAAGGTTAGCAACTGATTGATCAGGATGGTTCTGTTCCTGAGAATCAGTGCCAAAAGCAGAGGCTGGTGGCTTGGAAGTATATATTGGCTCAGTGTGTAGGGAACCTTCAGAAGAAGGTGCCATCTGTGGGTGTATTGTGGTGGCAGATGGACTTGCATCCTGAGACATCTTGGCCAACAGCTCTTTGAGTCTGCTAACCTCATCCTCTAGAATGGTGTTTTGAGCAACTACATCATAGAAGAAGCTCAGGTCATCATCAGTTGATACTGAATCACCTGACCTCCTGACAGAGTCAGAATGAACATGCCTTGAGTGTAGATCAATGATAGCATGTGCCCCTTGTTCTCGGTTCTGGGGACTTCCAGCCTCAGGACTATGTCCTTCATCAGCTGTTGCCGCTGGTGAGGTCTTAGAGATTACCAACTGCAGCCTGGTCATTTGCTGAGTCAGGGGCAGTGGCAGCCTCACCAGAAGTTCGCACCTCCTTATCTACACTAGAAGATGGAACATGAACCCCTGTGCTGTGGGTTGACAGAAGCATTGTGATCCTCCCCCTCAGGTGTTGAGTTATCCCAGTAGTGATTGGTGTCTGGGTGGGGGGAGAGGAATGCAACTGTGTCAGCACCTTTGCAACAATTATTGTAGGGCTTTGAGGGGCGGTTGCATCAGGAGAGGGTGTGGAAGCAGTGTGCACCCGGGACAAGTGGTGCTCTTTAATGGTAATCCCCTCAAGTGAGGAGGATCCCAGCAGTGTGGCTTCCCTTTGAGTGGTTGCTTCAGGTTCCTTTTGAGAGGAAACCTGAGCAGCTTCGGGTGGTGGAGTCATAGTCTCTACTAGGGGGTTATTTCCAGCAGAGATAACCTGCGTTGGTGCAGCAGGAGAATCCACAGGGGACTCAATTCCCTGAGTAGCTTTCTTAGGCTTCTTCTTTGTGGGTTTGGAGGGGACTCTGGATGTGGAAGTGGAGACTGTGGGTTCCAGCTGCGTGGTTTGCGCAGCTTGGCAGCCTGTTTGAGAGTTGGTCAGTGTCGTGTCGGGAGTATACCTCCGGCAATACAGCCAAAGCAGGGACTCCCAGAGCAACTGGTCCCTCAGCATGAAGCTGATTCTCTATTATGGCCATTATAAACCGAGGATATAGTATCCAACGGTTAGAAAGTGGTTTTGTGGCCATATCCTTGATTTCAAGAAAAATGATTTCAGAAAAGTTTAGTGGTTCTTGTTCAAGGATAGAGAACAGTACCTGTTGCCATCTGGAAGACAGTTGATCCCAAGAGGAAGTCTTCGGGGCCAGGCAAACATTTACCATATGAATATCACGTTTCAGCATCTGGAAAATGTTTCTTCAGGATTGTTGAAGCACTAAGATCACCCTGATATCCATGTTGTCCAAATGAAAGATCAAGTTGGCGCTTAGGATATCCAACAGGGTAGGCAGCATCATCTAACAGTAATATCTGACGGATGGTAGCAGTAGAGATGACCACCTTATGAGAGTTGATGGACGAATGGATAGATTCTCCATTAACGGTCGCATTCGTCCAAAACTGATGTAGCGAATCGGCATAAATGATTGGATTTAAGAGGAAAGCCGTTTTCAGTGGGGATTGGACCATAAGATCTATAGCATTATCAAATTGGTCCATAAGGGCGATTTTGTGAGGTACGCGACACAGTTGTGTCGAGGCTTGAGTTGCATGTCGCCATTAATGAAGGTGAAATGTTTTCAGAGCTTTTGAAATTTTAGGTCGTGAAGAATGAAAAACTCTGAAAGAGGAATCAGATATATATAGGGTACGGGTTATGAAACGACTGAAGGTTTTGGTGTTAGTCATCAGTATTTGAAACAACTGATGACGTGGTATTAACTTTCAGAGGTTTGAAACGACTGATGGTATTGGTGTGGTCAGCAGTTATAAAACAACTGAAGACATGGTGTTTACAATCAGACGTTGAAACAACTGAAGTCTCTGATGTAGGCATCAGTAGTTTTAAAAACTACTGAAGACAAGTTGGACTTCAGATGTTGAAACATTGAGGACTTGGTATTAGCCATCAGTAGTTGTGAAACTACTGAAGACCGTGTTTTGCATCAGTTGTTGTAAACAACTGAAGACTTGGTGTTAGTCATCAGTAGTTGTGAAACTACTGAAGACATGGTATTGCTTCAGTTGTTTATGAAGAAACAGCAGTTTGTGAACTACTGAAGAGAGAGTATCTCAGTAGTTGTCGTCAATTCATAGCCTTTCAGCTGTTTCATACTGTCCTCAACACTTACTCTCAGCCTTTTTGCTGTTTTCAGTTGTTTCATAGGACATCAGTACTTATCTGATTCTACTGATTTCAGTAGTTGTAACTACATCAGTAGTTTAGAACAGATAAAGTACAGTACTTAAAGCATTTAGCCTTCAGTAGTTATAAAAACTACTGAGGGTAAAATAACTCATCAGTACTTATATGTGACATGGTTACCAATGATCATCAGTAATACTGAGATCATCAGTAGTTGTCACTTATTCTAGCCGCAGCATACCAAGCCTTAACCCAGGTTGTGGAAAGTTGAACTATCCAAAGGCTTAGTAAAAATGTCTGCAAGCTCATCAGCACTAGGCACAAACATAGGTTTAATTAGACCCTTTTCAAAACAATCTCTTATAAAATGATGTCTAATTTCTATATGTTTAGTCCTAGAGTGCTGGACTGGATTTTTGACAATGCAAAGAGCTGAAGCACTATCCATTAATAATGGAGTCTTAGTCTCTGTAAAGCCATAATCCAAAAGTTGATTCTGAAGCCAGAGTATTTGGGATGTACAACATGCAGCAGCAAGTACTACTCGGCTTCAGCAGTGGATGTAGCAACAGATGTTTGTTTCTTACTCTGCCAAGAAATCAAACAGTTGCCTAGGAATTGGCATCCACCAGAAGTGATTTCCTGGTCAACTTACACCCTGCATAGTCACTATCAGAGAAAGCAACTAATTTGCAAGAATGTCCAGTGGAATACCATAAGCCTAGAGATTGTGTACCTTGCAGATATCTAAAGATCCTCTTGACTGCAATCAGATGAGACTCCTTAGGTGCAGCCTGAAATTAGCACAAACACATGTAGCAAACATAATATCTGGTCTAGAAGCTGTTAAATACATCAAGGAACCAATCATACATCTGTAAAGGGTTTCATCAACACCTTTACCTTTCTGATCAACATCCATTGTGTGGTGTTGCACATGGGAGTAGAACAGGGTTTACAGTTTTGTAAATCAAACTTATTCAAAAGATCTTTTGTGTATTTAGACTGATGAATGAAAATTCCATCAGGTTTTGTTTGATTTGCAAACCTAGAAGAACTGTAATTCTCCCATTGCACTCATTTCAAACTTCTGTTGCATTAAGTTTGGAAATCATCACACAATTGGGGATCAGAGGATGCAAATATAATATCATCAACATAAATTTGAACAAGTAGCTTATGCTGATCCACCTTCTTAATAAATAAAGTTTTATCTATGGAGCCTCTAGTGAAATTATTCTGTAGAAGAAAGTTGATAAGGTCTCATACCAGGCACTAGGTGCTTGTTTCAACCCATAAAGAGCTTTATCAAGCTTATATACCCATTCTGGGTGCTTATTATCCTCAAAGCCTGGTGGTTGACACACTAAACTTCTTCTTTTATTGTACCATATAGAAAAGCACTTTTGACATCCATTTGAAAAACTTTAAGATTGTGGAGTGCAGCATAGGCTAAAAACAATCTAATTGCCTCCAGTCTGGCTACAGGGGCAAAGGTTTCATCATAATCAATACCTTCTTCTTGTGCAAACCCCTGCACAACCAGTTTGGCCTTGTTCTTACAATTAGCCCATTTTCATCAGTTTTATTCCTAAACACCATTTAGTGCCTATTGCACACTTACCTGGGGGTAGAGGAACAAGCTCCCACACTTGATGTTTCTTGAACTGAAGAAGCTCAAGCTGCATGGCTTCAACCCATCCATTGTCTCTCAAAGCTACATGATAGTTCTTCGGCTCTAGCTGAGTGATGAAGAGAGCATAGAAGCAGAAATTGGACAACTGGCTTCTGGTTGAAACACCAGCATGGATATCACCAAGGATTTGAGACATTGGGTGATTTTTCAGCTCTTGGTAAACAATCAAATCTGTGCAAGTGTTTGTAGGATCTTCAGCAGCAGCAGATGTTGATGCAGATTCTTGAAACCATGAAGATGGTGGCAACTCAAATGAAGTTGAGGATGCAGAAATCTCATCAGCATTTGTTGTGGATGGTGCTGCTGGAGCTACAGGAGCATGAGGTTTAGAGGACTCAGGCAGTTGGTCACTAAACCTGAAGAGGTGATTACTACTATCATCATCATCTTCAGTAGTAACACCAGGTGGTGAACTGTTGACAGGAGCAACAGCAGGAGATTGATAAGGAACATATTGCAGTATGTCCAAATCAAAGAGCTCCACAGGGCTTTGCGGAATCTTGTCCTTTGGAGATTCATTGAACTTGACATGTAGAGTCTCTTCAACCATCTTTGTTCTGCAGTTGAAGACTCTGTATGCCTTGCAAGTTGATGAATAACCAAAAAAGTACCCTGCATCCACCTTAGGATCAAATTTCTGGAGCTGATCCTTTGTGTTGAGAATGAAACAGGGACACCCAAATGCTCTAAAAAATGAAATGAGAGGGGCCAAATGATGTAGAACTTCATATGGAGTCTTCATCAACCTCTGATTTATTAGCACTCTATTCTGCACATAGCATGCTGTGTTGACAGCTTCAGTCCAAAAGGTCAATGGGAGTCCAGAATCAGCCAACATAAACCTTGCAGCTTCAATGAGGGTCCTGTTCTTTCTCTCCACAACTCCATTCTGTTCAGGAGTTCTTGGAATACTAAACTGTCTCTTTATTCCCTTGGAAAGGTAGAACTCATCAAGTGTATTGTTCCTGAATTCTGTTCCATTATCACTTCTAATACACTTGACTGAGAGGGAATACTGCTTCTCAGCATACAACACAAAGTTTATGATCTTCTGTGCAGCTTCATCCTTTGAATGTAGAAAGAAAGTCCATACAAATCTGGAGTAATCATCCACAATTACCAGACAGTATTCTTCTGTGCCATGCTCATCACTCTCACAGACCAAAGAGATCCATGTGAAGAAGTTGTAAGCAGGCAGTGGACTTTGGTTCTTCAATAGGTGGAAATGAAACCTTGTGCTGTTTTCCTTTCAAACAAGCAGTGCAGTTGTTTTCACACTTGAACTCCTTCATAGGCATTCCCCTTACTAAACTATGGTGTATCAGCTGATTCATGTTCTTGAAATTAACATGTCCCAGCCTTCTATGCCATAGATTAGATTCTTGAGGAGAGGCCTTGGAAAATAGGCAAGGATGACCTTTGAGATCTATTTTCTTGGAAAGATCTAAGGCATACACTCTTCCTGTCCTGTTGGCCTTCAGGAGAGTGTGAGCATCCAATACCTTGTCAATCAAACTCAGAACTTTGGATGACAGAATCCTGCAGTTTTGGCTTGTGAAAAGGGTAACATGGCCTTTGTGACACAATTGACTGACACTCAAGAGGTTATACTTGAGATTTTCCACATGGTTGACATCATCAAACTTTATTTCCCCATTGGAAACAAAGCCCTTCCCGATGATGTAACCTCTTGCATCATTGCCAAAGGAAACAAACCCTTCCTTCCTGGAGAGTAGTCATTAAGAAGTGAGTTGTTCCCAGTCATATGCATAGATCCCCCACTGTCTACATACCAGATGCTACTTTGGCATGTTGAAGAAGAACCTGCATTAATAAACAATCAGTTAGTTTTGGAGACCCAAACCTTTTTGGTTTTGGGCCTGGTCTCATCAATAGATGGTAAACTAACAGGTTTATTGGACACAACAGCTTGAGGTGAAGGAGATGGTGTAGAAGAGGAATCCTTGGCTTGGATCTCCTTTTCTGGGGTTTCAACACAGGGCCATCAAGTTGGTTAACTCTTCCCAACAGATGTTGAACCATCATTACCAGCTGTGTCTGATTCTGGGAAAGAGCTTTCAGCTCTTCAGACACTTTGGTATTGGTGTTTGATGATGAGTTCTTGTGTTGCACCATCTTCTTTTGAGCAACCTCAGCTATTGCCTGTTGCACTCCTTCCTTTTAGATTTTTTTGGACATAGGAGTAACAGGATTTGATGCTGCTGGTACAAACTTGGACTCAAACTCAGTTTTCATTTTAGCCAAGTTTTCTTTAATTTCTCCTTTTGTTTGAGTTTGGATCCCTTTTTGTACCAACAATCATCTGTGAGATGATTGAATAGACCACATATTTCACATGGTTTCTTCTTCATCTTCTGTTGATCATCAACTGAAGAAGATGAAACTACTGAAGACTTGCTCTTCAGCAGTTTAGAAGCACTTTTTGCCTTCTTGTCAACTTCCTTAGTAGGCTTCAAATCCTTCCTACTGACAGTTTTCTTCTCTTCAGTGTTGTCAGTTATTAGGATTTGAACTCCAGATGTATCCCCTGCTCTCCAGTACCCTTAGTACTTCTAGGGATAACACTTGGGTTGATCAACTCATTGATCATGTGAGTGTCAGCACTTGAACCATCAATATCAGCTGATAGGTTCACAGAGGGATTACTACTGACTTCAACTACTGATGGTGCTTTATCAAGTAGTGAATCACATGATGAGGTGGATTGGTCATTACTTTCTCCATCAGATTCTGCTCCTGCTCTTGAAGCAAAAACTGTAGGAGGAGCAGTGTGATTATAACCAATTCCAAACTTCACATTGGAAGCTGTTTGCTTACTAAGAAGCATTTCAAAGCCCTTGCAAGATTGTACCCATCGATCACACTCTACCTGGGTGACAGCAAGAGTATCTTTGAGGTCTTTGTACTTCTCTAAGAGTACATCCTCCCTAGCCTTATCATCAGAATTTGGCATTTTAATTTGTAAATCTCATCAGTTTTCTCTTTTAGCACAGACTCAAACTCAGCTTTATTTTTGGAAATTTTTTGTTCTAGCTCTACGTTTTTATTGATTAAAGCCACATTTGCTTCTCTAATAGAGGCAAATGCTGCTATGCAAGTTTCAGAACATAATTTGGCCTTAGCCTCAGAGGATACCTGTGATACCTTTGTTGAAGAGGTACTTGAAGATGATCCATCAGAGGATTCCAAAGCCATGAGAGCTAGATTTCCAAAAGGATGCTCACCACCATGTTGACCAGCACCTGAGAACAGTTGTTCATTACCAGATACATCATCTGGTAAACTGCTCCAGTCAACAACTCCTGGTGTGAAGAAGCTGTGTGTTGAGGTTGATTAGGTTGATGAGATAGGGATGGTTGAGGCTCAGGGAGTGCATGTGGTTGCTGAGCAGTGGGTGCTTGAACCTGGCCTGGTTGTGGCATGTAATAGCAGCGGTATGGATATGGCATTGGCCCCTGTGGAACAAAGTATGCAGGAGATTGTGGTTGATGATGATAACCAGAATTGACAGGTTGTTGCCCTCTGTTTTGTTGACTATTGCCAGGGAAAGCCACAAAAGGTGCAGGAGAGTTAGATCCAGATGATCTACATTCTCTTGCAAAGTGCCCAAGCCTGTGGCATTTATGGCACTTCAACTTACTCTTGTCAAAACCAACTTTGGTTTTGCCAGAGAGTCCTGGAATTTCCTTCCAGTTCTTTTGTAGAACTTCTGAGATCTGATATTTATCAAGGCCATTTGGCTCAAAATATCCATCTCTTCTAAGTCATCATCAGCAATCCCCTTGAGATCATCCATGATGAAACATAGATTGTCACTATTACTACCAGCAGAATAACTATCAACACTCATAAAGGCAGGCTCAGAAGTGTTTGTAGAGAAATCAATATGCTCATCATACTGGCTTTCAGATGACGCATATTCTGACTCTTGATGTCCAATCAGGGCAGTGTTCCCTTGGACAAAATCCTCAGTGAGCTTGCCAGATGAAACCAATTTCCTTTTCTGCTCTATCTCTCTCTCGAATGTAAGCAGTTTCCCATGAAGTTGGGTGAGAGATAGGCGATCAACATCAGCATTTGAGCGTAGAACAATGGTATATGTGTTCCATCTCTCAGGCAGTGATCTTAAGAATCTATGGTTCATCTGACTCCTGGTATATTCATGTTTAACCATTTTAATTCAGAGATTAAACATGAAAACCGCTCAAATTGTTGAGTCAGAGTCTCACCCTTTCTATGAGAGAAAGTCTCATATTGTTGGGCGAGGATTTCCCTGTTGTTTGCTAAAACCTCATCAGTACCACCAAGTTGTTCTTTGATGGCATTCCAGAGGTCATGAGCAGACTCACAATGCAGAAGCCCAGAGTAAATCTCATTAGGAATAGCCATAGCCAAAATTCCATGGGCTTTTGCATCGATTTCAAACAACTTCTTGTCCTCATCGGAGTATTGCTCCTTCTTCTTTGGAACCAACTGGTTTGTTTCTAGATCATCACCATTGGCTTATGTGGTCCATGTACCACAGATGTCCAACACCTGAGCTATTGACAGACAGTGATGGAGCAATCTTCTCTGCCAAATGTTATACTCATTCCTCACCAAGATCGGAGGCTTGGTAGAGGATCCAGTATTGAAAGGATCATTCGAAGAAGTAGTCATTGTGGAATATCAGACAGATTCAAGTAAAATCACAATAAATTTAGCTCAAAACCACACAGAACCTCAAATAAAACGGCCAGAAGCGATACACTCTCAATCTCTATAACAGATCCTGCGAATTTGCTAATTCGATTAAACTTAGAGCGATTGAACAGTTTCAATGATCAATTGTTAGATCGATCAATGATTAACAGCTCTGATACCATTTGTTAGGATCTCAGCCTCTTGGTTTAATCGATTGAACAGATATAGCAGCGGAATAGCTCAGAATTAGACAAATTCAAACAAGAACATTCGATATAAAACGATAAAAGAATTTTGTTATAGAGAGAGAAATATCCGACAAAAGGAATATGCATTAAGATTGTCGGCCTCAAAGGCGCGATTACAGGTGAGTCATCTTTCCTTATAAAGGAAGAATGACGTAGGCTGATGTCACCTGAAAGTGACATGTAACCGTTTTATAACTACTGATGTTTAACAACTACTGAAGATGTCAACAACTGACATCTTCTTACAAATGTTCCTAAGTGTTAAACATCTTATTTACAACTACTGAAAAACATAAAACTACTGATACTATAACAACTGAAGAACAACCTCTTCAGTTGTTTACAAGTACTGAAAAGAAAAGTAAACAAACTACTGAAAGGAAAAGAAAACTACCGAAGAAGAAAAACCATCACAACAACTGAAGAAGCCCTCTTCAGCTGTTGTCATCAGCTGTTAACATCAGCTGATGTCTTCAGTACTTGAACATCAGACTTGTCTTTCAGCTGTTGTCTCAGTCTTTGTCTTCAGTACTTCAGACGTACTTCAGCAGTTGTATTCTTCAGACTTTGTAGAACAGCTGATCAGGTCTTCTTCAGCTGTTGTGATGTCCTGTGGGACTTAGAGGTTTCTCTGATCAGGCTCATTGGTTCTTTTGGTCCAACAAGAACATTCTCAGTAGTTTGCATAGTTTCAGTGTTTGTATAAATCTGTTAGATGTCACTATCAAGTGACATCAGCAGACGTCACTTTCCTCATATAAGGAATGTTGACCTAGTTGTAACATGTGACATTCAGCCACCACGAAAGCATTTGAATGAAATATTCCTTTTGTAGAACTCTCTCTCTCTCTCTCTCTATAATCATGTACCATTCCATTGAATATCAATTGAGTTCTTGTTAAATTGTCTAATTCATTGTTCGAATTCCGCTGCAATCTACTCTAATTAATCAAACTTAGATCACTGATCCTAACAGGAGGTCTGCTTCTTACATTGCCAGGTGACTAACCGTCTACCAAAGAACTGACATCCTACAGATGTTGACTTGTAATTCACTAAGCAACCGCCATAATATGTGTCACTATACGTTGTAAGCTCAAAATCATCATCATGAGGATACCACAACCCGAGTGTTGGAGTACCCTTCACATAACATAAAATCAGTTTAACACCTATGAGATAGTTGACCTTCGGTTTCGCCACATATCTGCAACACAGACATGTCACATACATGATATTAGGACGAGACGCTATGAGATAGATAAGGGATCCAATCATTCCTCTATACATTGTAGCATCAGCCAGATCACAATTTTAGTCGGGTGCCACATCGTGGTTCGTGGCAAGTGGAGTTCCAGCAGCTAATGAATTCTCCATGTCAAACTGACTGAGGATGTCCCCTACATATTTAGTCTGATGAAGGAAGATTCCTTTTGGTGTCTGATCCACCTGTAATCCTAGGAAGAACTTCATCTACCCCATTGCATCATCTCAAATTTTGCTTTCATGACAGATTCAAATTCATGACATACTCTTCGTTTTTGGAACCGAAGATTATGTCATCAACATAATCTTTACTTGCAGTAAATCGCCATCCTTTTCTTTGAAGAAAGTGTGCAGCCAATAAGTCATCTGCGAAAGCCGTGTTTCACCAGATGAGTTAAGAGTTTCTCATACCATGCTCCTGAGGCTTGATGGAGCCCATAGAGAGCCTTATCAAGCTTGTAAACTCTGTCGCAATGATAAGGATCCTCAAATCGTTCGGGTTGACCGGCATAAACTGTCTCACGGATTTCACTATAAAGGAATGCACTCTTGGCATCTAGTTGATAAACTTTGATCTTCATGTAAGATGCATAGGCTAGGAAGATACAGATTGCTTCCATTCTAGATACAGGTGCAAACACTTCATTGTAATCAATTCCTATAACTTGTCTAAAACCTTGAACGACAAGTCAAGCCTTGTTTCTGATTATGACCCCTTGGTCATCTTTCTTGCACTTCAAGACCTATTTGGTGCCAATTACTTTAGCAACTTTTGGTCATCTTTCTCGCACTTCAAGATCCATCTTCTTGCATGGCACTAACCCATGCCTCATCATTTAGGGCTTCACTTACATATTTTGGCTCAAACATCGATAAGCACCATCATGAAGATAGCCTTTTTTCCATGACTGAGGCATAATCAGCTGACTATAGCTGATTTGTTGTTTGTACTCCCGATTGTACATCCCCTATGATGTTGCCCAGAGGATGATATACATTTAGTCGTGATCTGGGAATGGTGGGAACAACTACATTGTAATCCAGATTTGGAATTCCTAGTTCAGTATCTGTAGCCATTGGAGTGCAAGGTTCCAAAGTGTTAAAGGCATCAACATATGATGCTTGTGTACTTTCAGTAGCAGAAACCTATTCCTCCTGATCCACCTATTCAGTCTCCACTTTTTTATCATTAGAGGAGGAGTTTCTACCTCAAGTGCTCCCCCTAAAGGACTAGAAGATTCACCTTGTGAACCTGATGTTGTCGTGTCTAGTAACGGTATGTTTAAAACATCGTACATCATTTTGTTTGATAACTCATCATGAGGAAGGGAAAGAGGGATGTTGAAGGACTTATAGAATCCATCATAGTCGAAGAAGAATGCGGATCCCTTTCTAGCAGGGGGTGGTGTATCTATGAATGTCAACGTTTCACCACACTTCTACTTGACCCGTTGAGTTGTTATAAACTCTCTTCTTTGGTGTATTGTATCCAAGGAAAATCTCTTCTTCAGCCTTCTCACTAAACTTCCCCGACTGAGTTTTCTTCAGCAGCGTACATGGTCCACCAAGTGGTTTGAGGTACTCCAGATTAGGTTACATCGCTGGAGCAACTCATAACATGTTTTACTATGATGTTTGACCACCAAGACTCGATTAAGGGTGTAACATGCATTGGCAACTGCCTCGTTCCAAAATTGGATGGGCAGTTTCGAGTCGGCTAGCATCCTTCTTGTTGTCTCTATCAAGCTCCTTTTCTTTCGTTCAGCAAATCCGTTCATTTGTGGAGTGTTGGTAGATGTGAACTGGTGTACAATTCCTTTCTCTTCGCAAAATGCCTCCATCCACTGGTTCTTGAACTCCGTTCCATTGTCTGAGCAAATCTGTCACACTTTCTGCTTGTAGAGAGATTCCAATGTAGTCACCAGTTGTTTGAACGATTCAAATGTCTCTGATTTGGATTTCAGAAACATTACCCAAGAGAATCTTGAGTAGTCATCAATGACTACATAACAGTACAAATCACCAGCCATGCTCTTGGTGCTCACATGACCAAACAGATCCATGTGTAGAAGTTCGAGAGACAATTCAATGGAATTTTCTTTTTTTGCCTTGTGAGACTTCTTGGTCTGTTTACCTTTCTTACACGTTACACAAAATCCAGAAGTTGAAAATTCTTGACATTTACTCCATTCACTAAATCATTCGGGATCAGATGATTCTTTTTCTATGGATTTATGTGTCCCATTCTCCTATGCCAGGAGATCGAGTCCCTCTCAGTTGCCTTTGACAAGAAGCATTGAACTTGATGATCGGTTGTTGAGGCCTTTATAGATCCATGACATGCAAGTCATTATATCTTGATGCTGACATTAAGATTTGGTCCTCTGGGATAATGTAATCGTTCTATAATACATAGCACTTCTTATTGTCAAAAACAACTTTGAATCCTTTGTCACATATATGGGATATTGAAATCAAGTTATTATGTAGTTGTTGAATGTGATTGACCTTATCAACCTTCACTTTCTGGTTTCCCACTTCGCCTTGAGTGGTGATGTATCCTCCTTTATTTCCAGCAAACGATACGTGTCCCCCTTTAATTTGTTTGACATTTGAAAGGAGAGACAGGTTCCCGATCATGTGCCTAGACGCCCCACTATCAACAATCCAGGTATTTGGGATAGCACTGTAATGGACACCCTGCACATATAAAAGAAATTATCAGTTTAGGTTTTGGACCCAATCCTTAAATGGTTTGGGAACTTAACCCACTATCCATTTGAGGGTGAGGGCATATCACTTTTCTCATTGTTCTCATTATCAAACACGGGGCTTGACTTTTCCTTCGATAAGCCAGTTTTGTCTGTTTGTGATAAACAAACGACTAGCTTACGGTTTGAACTTTAGGTTCATTAATTCTTTTTGGTGGAGTAATAGAACTCCTTTTCAAAGAACTTGATTTAGTATCATAAAGTTCAATTTTCTATCTAGGGGTCGGATAATAAGGACAAATAGAAGAGATGTGTCTTTCTTTCCACAACTGTAGCATGATCTCCCTTCTATATGTTGAGGAAACTGTTTATGTGGGGTTGAGAATGATACTGGGGTGACATGTGTTTGGTTGGATTTAGTCACTTCTCGTATAGGTGTATCACCTTTATTAACAAATTAATTGTTTTGACGTTTTTAACATCTTTAACATGCCCTTTGGTTGGACTTTGATGACTAGCATGTTTGTGGTTAACTGGATTAGTCAGTTTGGGTTATGCAAAAACTTTGGTGAACCTGACCTTACATTAACCTTTTTAAATTCATCATTTAAATTTTCAAAAGTCATCTTTCCTTTTGATTTCAAAGGAGCCTCCTTCTCTTTAGTAACAGATTCCACCGGCTTACTTGTCGAATCAGGATCACTAACCAAAGGAGTGGACACCACATGATCCTTGATTGGGTTGTTATTTATAGCTCTACAATTTGTATTAAATAGGATCTCATATGGTGGTGGAACTACTTTGTAACCCAACCCTTCCCTATTATTTCGTTCTTTCACTAAGTGTTGAACTCTGTGAGAAGAACCGGTCCAACTATGCAGTTTTTGTTTTAAGGAGTTGACTTTGACCTCTAAAACTGCTTTTTCTTTCTTTGTTTCTTCCAATCAATTTAAATAGAACTTTATATCATTAGCTTGATTAAAGACAACAACCTCGTTTCCCTTAGTTGTTTACTTAAAAGTTTTATTTTTTCATTATAACTGCACTTATTTAGTTTCAGAATCCCATTAGCTTCTATGCATAGTTGTAAGTCATTTACTAAGCTATCATTGTGGTCAAATAACCAATCAAATTTTAAATCTATGCTTTCTCTAAATTTGTTACATTCAATACATGCATGATTTTCAAAGAGTTGATCTTTTGTACTTACCTGTGTAGACTCGGTTGAATTAGCCATCAATGCAGAGTTTGACCCTTCAGATGCTGGAGATTCTGAACATGTCCTTCTGAGTACTTCTTCAATCAGGTGATTGACCACATTCACAGCTCCTTCATTATCTGACGTTGCTTGTTGAACTATGATTTCACCTTCACTCGCTAAGCCATCCTCTAATCCCTCGACACATGGAATATTTAAATCACCCGGATACGTAAAGCTGAAGGTCCAATCCTATCCTTCATCACCTTGAGCAGTAAAGGCCTTTGTCTATTTGCTTGAAGAGGTAGCTCCACTTGTGGGTTTGTCTTGATGGTGGAAGGTTGAGAACGGATTTCCGTTACCTGTTTTCGTGGGCTTTACATATTCACGTTTGAAATGCCCTTTTCACCACAGTTAAAGCAGGTAACTTGGTTTTGTCGAAACCAAAGGTTGTCTCTTTTGTGGATACCAAGTTTTGTCTTGTCTTTTCCACAAACTTTTTCGCCCTTCTGATAGCACTAGCCAACACCCATATGATATCCATCCTCTCTAGTTCATTTTCATCCACCTACTCATAATCTTCATTTGCAAGATGGCAATTCCGATGTTCCCTGCCACTAGACTATCATAGGAATGGACAAGAGCTGCTAGGAGATCTATATGCTCCTTTCCTACTTCCACAGTGATATTATTGAGATTCTCGGTCTTCAACTTTGTAGTAATGCTTCAGGTACTATATATTGGGTAGCGGATGACCCTGATGTTTGTGGTCCTGAAGCTGTAGTTTGGAAGGAGCTACTAAACTAGACACAAAGGCATTTTGAAGTGGTGCTCCTGAACTGGTTGGAGTGGGAGATAAGTTATAAAGTGAAGGATTCTAGTCGTAGGATCCTTTCTATGACCTCTATTTCATCCTTAGTTCCTCCTCCCCCAATTTCAGGATGAAGTCATTTATGTCTATCTTTGCAAGTATATTGTTCTGTCTCAAGTTAGACACAAACGAGTCCTATTTCTCCGGCAAAGCATCGACAAAGCTTGACACTTTATCTTCCATAGACGATGGAACCCCATGAGTGTGCAACTCACTCATCAGATGGTAGAATCTATCGATAATGTCGTCCAAGCTTTCTTTCCCTATTGAAGAGAAATTATTAAACTCCTTTCTGAGAGCCTTTGCCTTCAATGCCTTTAACGTTGCATTCCCATCGTATCTTTTCCCCACATCCTCCCACAACTTTTTTGCTTCCTTGTTCTCTGAGAACTGATGAAAAATATCTTTTGGTATCGACTCGGTCAGCACGGCATACACCTTCTTTTCAACATTGTAGATAGCTTTCTGACTGTCAGTCATACCTCCCAACATTAACTTTACACCATTATCACCAACTTGCATACTATAACCTATCTCAATTGATTCCTAAAGATTGGGATCAACTCCATTTATATAGATCTTGAATCACTGCTTCCATTATGGGTAATCATCTAACGTTATAATTTTAGGTGCTTTATTGTGATTCCCAATTTCATTTTCCTGAAGGAGAAGGTTCTGGATGCGAGAGTCCCTTCCAGCAGTAAAAGCAGAGTACTGATCTTCCATATCAATAAAATTTGAACTTTAGAACACGTCTGGTTCACTTGTGCAAATGGACAAATACAAATGAGTCAATCGTGCGATTGGGCAAATGCGGATGAGTCAATCGTGCGATTGGACAAATTCGGATGAGTCAATCGCGTGATTGGACAAATACAGATGAGTGAATGGGGATTACTCAGTCGTGCGAATGAAAGGTGCAAATGAATTCAATCGTGCGATTGGATTCAGTCGTACATATGGAGTTTGCGATTGGAGACAAGCGAATGGGGTTGTTTAGTCGTACGAATGAGTAAGCGACTGAGTTCAATCGTGCGAATGGGGTGCGCGATTGAGTTTAGTTGTGTGATTGAGCCAATCGTGCAACTGAAGGCTGTTGCTTTTGCAAAATCAATGGTTTTTGACACTTTGACATAAAAACACGATTTTTCAAGAACCTTAATATGCCGTATGCCGAAAAATGTAAACTTTGAGAACTGGAGACGTCGAAAACATTGTTTTACTCAAAAGGTGTCTCTTTTGAATGAATAACATCATTTTTACACCAAAACTAATTGAATCACATGCAAAATCAAGAGCAAACGCTCTGATACCACTTGTTAGGACCGTGTACGTACGGAGTACTAACTGATAATGCGTGAAACCAAATCAAATAGTGCAGAATCCTATTTGATTGGAGATCCAATCAGTGAGAACGCAATCCCAATTAATCTAACGATTAAAGAAATGTTAAGAAAGAGTAGAACAAGATCAGATGAAAACTATGACCTTCGAACAGGCTTTCTGGATGCTATGGACGGCTAGGGTATGAGTATGTGTCGAAATTCTTCAAGTGTCTCGAATTCTTATAATTAGGTGTATTTAAATGTTATGGGCTTTCATTCGTACGACTGAACCACTCGTGTGACTGATCATGTGATTGATTCATACGCACGACTGAAGTAATATACAGATGAGCACCAAATGCCTACGAAATTTCTTTTACACATGTGTGTAAACCCCTCACAAAAATCACTAAACACTTGGCGATTTATATGTATAAGTAAATCTCTCAATGCTAAATAATGATACAAACATCATAATAAGATTGCAAAGAGGTAAAATCTCCACAAACTAACCATGAAAAATAAATAAATCAAGTGGACTATAACGGATTGTAATGGGGATTGGGTGAAAAAAGTATCAAGTTTCTGGTAACAATGGTTAAGGAAATAAAAATTCCAAAAATCTAGATGCTAAATATGATACTATACGGGTTATATGTGTTGATACATATGTACCAAGTTTAGGAGCTTAATGTAAAATGTCTATCATGTCTTAAATATATGTAATGAATGAGTTGAATGAAATACAATATGTGATTGATGCTTATAATGTTTAATATTTTATTGTTTATTGTGTAATAAAAATATTAAACTAACTATATATGTTTGTGGTTGTTTGCATAGTTCTTAGTCAATAATGATTGAGAAACGTGTTCAAACTTAATCGGATGAAGTCTTCATGCGAATGGACCATGCTAATGGACCATATGCAAGAATTCTTCATGCGAATGGACCAGTCGCACCACTGAACCAGTAGACTAGATCAGTCGCACAATTGAGGCATAAGATTGGCTCAGTCGCACGACTGAATCTTCAATCGTGTGTATGAATCAATCGCATGATTCAGTAGCAGGATTGAACAATGCTAATGGTTCAGTCGTAGGATTGACAAACCCTATCCTATAAATACCACTTAATTCGTGAAAACTTAGAACAACAAAAAGAATTTTGACTAATATTTGTACCCTAGCCATCCAGAGACTCTAGAGAACCTGTTCCAACTTCATAGTTCGTAGTTGATCCTGTTCTAATCGTTCTTAACGTTTCTTCCATTGTTAGATTGATCTGAACTGAGTTCTCACTCATTGGATCACCAATCAAATAGGATTCCGCACTATTTGATCTAGTTTCACGCATTATCAGTTAGTACTCCGTACGTACGCGGTCCTAACAAGTGGTATCAGAGCTTTGTCTCTTGATTTTGCGTGTGATTTGATTAGTTTCATTGCAAAAATCACCTTTTTCATTCAAAAGAGTCAACATTTTGAGTAAAACAGTGTTTTCTAAGTCTCCAGATCTAAAAGTTTATGTTTTTGGCATACAGTAGATTAGAGTTCTTGAAAAATCGTGTTTTTGTGTCTAAGTGTCAAAAACCTTCGAATTTTCAAAAAACAGCAGCCTTCAGTCGCACGATTGGCTCAATCGCAGGACTGAACTCAATCGCACCTCCAATACGCATGACTGAACTCAGTCGCACATCCATTCATATGACTGAACATCTTCATTCGTCTGTCTCCAATCGCACACTCCATACGTACGATTGAATCCAATCGCACGATTGAATTCATTCGCACCTCTCATTTGCACGACTGAGTCATCCACATTGGCCTTTCGCATTTGTCCGATCGCACGATTGACTCATTCGAATTAGTCCAATCGCACGATTGACTCATCCGTATTAGCCCAATCGCACGATTGACTCATCCGCATTAGTCCAATCGCACGAGTGACTCATTCACGCAAGTTGAGTTCTAAAGTTCAAAGTTAAAGAAATGGAATATCGATTCTCTACGTTTACTGCTGGTAGGGACTCACGGATCCAAAAACTTTTGCTTCTGGAAAATGAGATTGGGAATCACAACAAACCATTTAAACTGATAACATTAGATGATTACCTATAATGGAAATAGTGATTCAAGATTTATCTCAATGGAGTTGATCCCAACCTTTGGGAATCTATTAAGACAGGTTATAGTATGCTGGTTGGTGCTGATGGGGTTAAATAACCCTTGGGAGGTATGACTGATAGTCAGACGGAAAAGTATAATGCTGAAAAGATGGTGTATGACCTTTTGACTAAATCGATACCAAAAGACATATTCCATCAGTTTTCTGAGAACAAACAGGCAAAGAAGCTATGGGAAGCCTTGGAGAAAGGATACAATGGGAATGCAACATTGAAAGTTCTAAAGGAAAATGCCTTGAAGAAGGAGTTTGATAACTTCTCTTCGATGGCTAAAGAAAGCTTTGCTGATGTCATAAACAGGTTCTACCATCTCATGAGTGAGCTACACACTCATGGGGTCACAACGCCAATGGATAATATGGTCTTAAGCTTTGCTGATGGTTTGCCTAAGAAGTGGGACTTGTTTGTGTCTAACATGAGATAGAACAATATACCGGCTAAATTAGACATAAACGACTTCATTCTGAAATTGAGGGAGGAGGAACTAAGGATGAAGTATATGTCACAGAAAGGATCCTATGACCAGAATCTGCCACTTTATAACTCCTCTTCCAATCCACCCAGATCAGGAGCACCTCTTCAAACAGCATTTGTGCCTAATTCAACTGCTCCTTCTCAAACCATAGCTTCATGATCTAAAATGCCAGGGTCATCTAGTACCCAATATATTGCACCTGAAGCAAATGCTACGAAGTAGAAGACCGAGAATCTCGGAAATATTACTGTGGAGGTTGCAAAGGAGCATAAGGACCTTCTAGTAGCAGTTGTCATTCTTATGATGGTCTAGTAGCAGGAAAGATCGGAAATTGTCATCTGGCAGATGAAGATTATGAGCAGGTGGACGAGAATGAATTAGAGAGAATGGATATTATGTGAGCTTTGGCAAGTGCTGTCAGAAGAGTGAAAAACTTTGTGAAGAAGACTGGACAGGACTTGATAGCCACAAAAGATACTACCTGTGGTTTCAACAAAACCAAAGTTACATGTTTTAACTATGGAGAAAAGGGGCACTTCAAACGTGTATGTGTAAAGCCCAAGAAGACAGGTAACGAGAATCCATTCCATCCTTCAACTGTCAAGAGAAATCCACGAGTGGAGTGACCTCGTCAAACAAAGAGACAAAGGCCTTGACTCCTCAAGGTGAAGAAGGACAGGATTGGACCTTCAGTTTCGTGTCTCCAGGTGAATCAAACTTTGCCAATGTCGAGGGTTTGGATGAGGACTCTGCAAGTGAAGGTGACATCGTAGTGGAAATAGTAATCTAAGATAGTTAAGATACTACAAACATGGTCAATCACCTGATAGAAGAAGATCTCAGAACAACATGTTCAAAATCACCAGCACCTGAACAGTCAAACTTTGCTATGATGGCTGATTTAACTGAGTCTTCACAGGTTAGTACCAAAGACCAACTCTACAAAAGTCATGCTTGTTATGAATGTAATAAATTTAGAGAAAGCATAGATTCAAAATTTGCTAGGTTATTAGACCACAATGATAGCTTAGTAAATGACTTACAACTATGCACAGAAGCTAATCGGATTTTAAAACAAAATAAGCATAGTTATAAAGAGAAAATAGAACTTTTAAACAAACAACTAAGGGAAACCAAGGTTGTGGCTTTTAATCAAGCCAATGACATAAAGTTCTATTTAAACTCCCTGGAAGAAACTAAGAAAAAAAGCAATTTTGGAAGTCGAAGTCAACTCATTAAAACAAAAACAACACAGTTGGACTAGTTCTTCTCACATAGTTCAACACTTAGTGAAGGAACGAATCAACGGGGAGGGGTTGGGTTATAAAGTGGTTCCACCACCCCATGAGGTCGTGTTAAATGTTAAATGTAGACCAGTAAATAACAATCCAATGAAAGATCATGTGGTGTCCACTCCTCTAGTTAGTGATCGAGATTACATGAATAAACCGGTGGAATCTGTCACTAAACAAAAGAAGGCCACTTTGAAATTTAAATGTAAGATGCCTATTGTGAATTCGAATGAACAATTTGAAAAGGTTAATGTAAAGTCAGGTTCAAACATGTCTATTTCTGAACCCAAAATGACCAAACCAGTTAACCAACCACGTGCTCCATGTCACAGTTTAATAAACAAAAGGCTAAAGATATTAAAAACGTTCAAACAATGATTTTTTTAAAGAAATTAAAACATCTAAACAAGAATTTTCCAAACCCAACCAGACTAAAGTCACACCAGTATCACACACTTCCCCACAGAGACAATTTTCCCAACATGTAGAAGATAGATCATACTACAATTATCGAAAGAGAGGACACATCGCTTCTTATTGTCCTTATTATCAGACACCAAGAAAGAAAATTGAACTTTATGATACAAAAAAAATTTATTCTAAAAGAATTTTTATTACTCCACCAAAAGGAAGTAATGAACCTGAAGTTCAAACCGTAAGCCAGTCGTATGTTTGTCACAAACAGGCCTTACACAAACCTAGCTTATGGAAAGAAAAACCAAGTCCAGTGTCTGATACTGAACACATGAAGAAGAACGATATGCCCTCACCCTCAAATGGACAGTAGGTTGAGTTCATGATGTGTGATTCCTCTAGGTCACCCAAGCTAGTTAAGGCTTGGGTCCCAAACCTAAACTAATAATTTTCTCTAAATGCGCAGGGTGTCCGTTACAGTGCTATCACAAACACCTGGATTGTTCATAGTGGGGCATCTAGGCACAAGATTGGGAACTTGTCTCTTATTTCAAATGTCAAACAAATTAAAAGGGGACACAAGTCTTATTTGCTGGAAATAAAGGAGGATACATCACCACTCAAGGCAAAGTGAGAAATCAGAAAGTCAAGTTTGACAAGGTCATCTATGTTCAACAATTACAAAATAACTTGCTTTGTATATCCTAGATCTGGGACAAAGGATTCAAGGTTGTTTTTGACAACAAGAAGTGCTATGTGTTAAAGAAGGATTACATTATCCCAGAGGACCAAATACTAATGTCAACTTCAAGATATAATGACTTATATGTCATGGATCTATCAAAGGTCTCTACAACCGATCATCAAGTTCAATGCTTCTTGTCAAAGGCAACTAAGAGGGACTCAATCTCCTAGCATAGGAGAATGGGACACATAAATGCACGGAAGATGAATCATCTGATTCAGAATGATTTAGTAAATGGAGTAAATGTTAAGAACTGTCAACTTCTGTATTTTTGTGTAGCTTGTACGAAAGGCAAATAGACCAAGAAGTCTCACAAGGGAAAGAAAGTCAATTCTATTGAATTGCCTCTCGAACTTCTACATATGGATCTGTTTGGTCCTGTGAGCACCAAGAGCATCGCTGGTGATCTGTACTGTTATGTAGTCACTTATAACTATTCTAGATTCTCTTGGGTAATGATTCTGAAATCCAAATCAGAAACATTTGAATCGTTCAAACAGCTGGTAACCACATTGGAATCTCTCTACAAGCTGAAAGTACGACAAATTCGCTCAGACAAGGACACAAAATTCAAGAACCAGTGGATGGAGGCATTTTGCAAAGAAAAAGGAATTGTACATCAGTTCACATCTACCTACACTCCATAAATGAAAGGAGTTGCTGAACGAAAGAACAGGAGCTTTATAGAGATAGTATGAACAATGCGAGTAGACTCGAAACTGCCCTTCCAATTTTGAAATGAGGGAGTTGCCAATTCATGTTACACCTTAAATCTAGTCCTGGTGGTCAAACATCATGGTAAAACGTGTTACGAGTTGGTCCAATGACGTAAACATAATCTAGAGTACCTCGAACCGTTTGGCGCACCATGTACGCTGAAGACGAAAAATTAGTCAGGGAAGTTCAGTGAAAAGGTTGAAGAAGGAATTTTTCTAGGATACAACATACCGAATAAGAGAGTTTACAACCACTCAATGGGTCAAGTAGAAGTGTGGTGCAACGTTGATGTTTAGAGATACACCACCCCCCTGCTGGAAAAGGACCGACATTCTTTTTCGATTATGATGGATTCTTTAAGTCCTTCAATATCTTTCTCTTCCCTCCTCATGATGAGTTATCGACCAAAATGACGTACGATGTCTTAAAACACCGTCACCAGACTTGAAAACATCAGGTTCATAAGGTGAGTCTTCTAGTCATTCAGGGGGAGCACTGGAGGTTAGTGACTCTTCCTTTGACGATGAAGAAGTGGTGTAACACCTGGTTAATTTAAAGTCAAAAAAGAAAAGAAGGAAAATAAATAAAACCCAAGTCTAGGGGTGAAAAGTGTCCAAAAGGACAAAATGTTTGAAAAGTTGGTGATAAGGTGGCATGGCCGCCCATCACCCTTTCTACAGACAAATTTTCATATTTTAGAGAGAGAGAGCATCAAGAAGCAGAGAAACTCTCGGTTGGAAGAGAAAGAAGAAGAAAAGTGTGAATTAAAGGTAAGAATTCATGTTTTTATGGTGTTCTTAACCGGTCATGTCCTCGGGTTTATGCTTATATGTGTTTAAATGTGTTTGGGTATGTTTTTAGTGGGTTCTAGGTGGTTGAATTCAATTTGCAAACAAGTTTGGAAGAAATCCATACTTAGGAGCTGCAAAGGTGACTTCTAGAGCCCCCCCATTCTATATGTTTTTAATCGATTTTTAGGGCTGGAAATGCATGAATGTATGTTCTCATTAAACAGGGTTTCGAACCCATATGTTTGATTTTGGGTATGTTGAGTGTATGATGTGATGTATGGTTATGTTCATGCTTGATAATGTATGATGGGATTTTTAAAGCATAGAGGGTAAGATTTAAGCTTAGAACATGATGAGTCTTGTATGGGGATGTAATCTGTGTTTTAGGCTCATGTGTTAAGTTTTGAATCTACCTAAGTGTTGAAAAGTAAATGCGGATGAGCCATGGGAAGAAATGCCGATGAATAGTTAATGCGGATGAGCATTGACAAAGTATGATAAATGCGGATGGCTCATGTGGATGAGTAAGGTCAATGCGATGAGCATTAACTAAGTATGGGAAATGCGGATGCCTCATGCGAATGAGTAAGGTCAATGCGGATGAGCATTTACTAAGTATGGGAAATGCGGATGGCTAATGTGGATGAGTAAGGCTAATGCATATGAGAAAGTCTAAGTGTGAATGAATGCGGACGGCTAATGCAGATGAAGCATGGGGGAATGCGGATGAAGCATGGGAGATGCGGATGAACAAAAGGCAAATACAGATGAACTATAGCAAATGTGGATGAACCCTTAGACTGTTTTCTGACTTCTTGGAAAAGGGTGAAATGTAGGCTTGACTTGGGAGGTTCCCGGGGCTATGTAGGTTAACTGTTTGAGGTTCTAGTTGTTATGAAGGGCATGTTATGATGTATGATTGGTGCATATGTATGATAATGATGATGATGTTGCATGATTATTCATGTTATGTCTGTATCATGTTGCCCTGTATGATGATGTTGACTGTGTATGTTATGTTCCTTGTTATGATTTATGTTTATCTTTCGCGTGACTTTACGTTGAATGTTAATGAATGAAATGAAAGTATTATGTAACGTAAAGCGAAAGATAATGAAAGAGGAACATGAAGTAAGAATAAATGCATTAATGAATGATGAATGTAAGGAAAGTCTTACAAGCCTTGTATGTCCGGACACGCATTAAAAGGTGTTAGCCCAACGGTGTGCGGGTTCGCTACCCCTGGAGGATGCACATTGGGGTCTTTCTTTGTGATTGACCATATGTATGGAACCATTGTTGCTTGCCTTAGGTACTGTGACCAGGGGTGCTGGGCACCGTGAATAAAGGTCTATTATAGGCTTAGGTCTAGTACCATGAGCATGAAGGGCATAGCACATGGCAATGGTATAGGTGAACTTTATCTTAGGTACTGTGGCTAGAGGTGCTGGGCACCATGAATGAAGTTTTATGATAGGCTTAGGCCCAGTATTATGAGCATGAAGGGTAATGTTCATGGTTATAACGAAAGGAAAAGATGTGATGATGAACGAACGAATGAAAGAATGAATGAATGAATGAACGGAAGTTAACGAATGATGAAGATAATAATGATATTATCTATGTGTACGTATGTTGTATGATCGCGTGAAAGTAAAGACCGGTTTTAATGAAAGAAAAATATGTTTTATTTTATAAAACTAGAACTCACTCAGCAATGTTGACTTTTATGTATTTCCAGTGGCAGGTAATGATTGCTGAGGATGGCACGAGGTGGCTACTCAGCTCTTTTGGGATGGCATCCATTTATATAATGCTTTTGTGATGTAATGCAACAATGTATATTGTAACTGATTAACGATGTATTATTCTGCAAAAGCTACTATATTGAAATGAAATGTCATTTTTAAATGTTTCCGCTGCGGTGCTTTATGAAATACAAATGTAATTATATGTTTTATGTGTTGGATTCTATGTGCCCAAGACAAATAGAATATCGATGCGGTTAGTACGTTATGATCCAAGTCGGGTTATACCCAATAACAAGCTTAGCAAACACCAATTAATATTTAATTGGTGATATGATCATGCAATTAAATATTTACACCAATTTAGAAAATGGGTTTCTAAGTAAGTTGCATATGAAATAGAACAAATTATGAGGATAATTTGTTGATGGGTTTATTGTTAATTTGTTATTTAAAAGGTTAAATAACACAAATAACATGAGAGCATACTTTAATTAAATTGTTTAATTAGAGAAGATATGTCACATTTAATATGCCTAGTAGATGACTTATTTAATGTGTGACAAAAAGGGCTTATTATAGAGAGTGTGTTTGTGTGTTAGATTAGAGAGGGAAAACCCTTTTAATCTAAAATTTGCGGCCGCCCCTTGGGTGTTTTGATTGGCCCTTTTTTTTGAAAACAAAACACACACTCAACAAGTCTCACACTCTTCAAAAATCTGATCCATCTCTCATATGCATGTAAGACACACAACCTTTCTCTCTCTCTCTCAAAACTTCTCGCAAAGCAGCTGAAAGAAGAGATTTTCGGTTTTTGAGTGTTTTTGGGTGTGCTCTCCCTAGCAAGAGTGGTGTTTACTTCAAGGGCTTGGGGTATACAAGCTTGAGGATCTCTAATCTTGAAGTCTCGGTCATTTTCAGCATCAACACCTCCCTTCTGTCGAACTTTCAGCTGTTGGAGAAGGTATCCTGGCAGCCCTTTTGTGGTTGTCATATTGAGTTGCTTGTGCTTTTTCATAGCTTGTCTATTCACATAATATGATCCTTGTATTATGGGTTTGTTTCATATGCTTAATGGCCACTTAAAGAAATATATTTCAGCTTTCAAAATCATTCAAAAACTAATATTATCCGCTGCGTTTTCTGAAAGTTTAAATGGTTAAACTACGTTTTATGTTCTTGCAAACCCTACAATGGCATCAAGAGCCGGTTATGTGGATGACTTGCTTGTTTTGTCCTTTAAAATTGGTTTTAAGGATGATTATAGACTTGTTATAGGCTGTTTTGGGCTGCTATGTTTTGTTTGAATGATTCCCCAACTTTCAAAGTCATATCACACATGCTAGTGATTAGATCTTGAAAGATATATATCATGATATGTTGATTGTTTGGACAATGTTTAAAACCAAAAATTTCAGTTTATGTTGGCTGAAATTTGAAGGTTTTATGTGGGGTTTCATTATATGTTTTGATGATATGATCATTGGATGTTAGTGTGCATAACCTAGCCTTTGACCTTGTGTTGTTCGGATGCTTGCAATGTTTGTTTTGGTTGTTTTCTCTTGGGATTGTAATATTATTCATTTGTGCTTTGTTTAAAAATGTAACTTGTCTATTTATTCATTGGGATGTAATAATAAATTAGGAGCCTTTTTTCTTTTACTAGAAATATGTATTAGGATATATATTTTGTAAAAGAAGATGCTCGGGATGGAAGCACAAATGGAAGACACAAAAGAAGGACTTGAAGCATATGGATGCAAGTTCAATTGGGAGTCCATCAAGACCCCTATTTTGTGTTGTTTTCAACCTTAGGAAAGACCTAATGACCACACTTGTGATGGCAAACAAGTGTGGTCACAATAGTAGCTAAGTTTATGCACATTATGGTTGTTTATGCTTATGACTTGTTTGGATGTTTGTTATTTGTTTGTGTGGTTGATTTTTGACATGCATTGCAAACTAATTAACAAACTTAATAAGTTATTAAAATGATGGTTCTTAATCATTAAAAGGTAATAAAAGGTTATTAAATTGATTTATGGTTTTAAAGATTAGAATGGTTTTAATCAAAGGACCCTAGGGTACCTTGTATTTGAAAGCATGCAAATACAAGTACATAGAGTTTTCTAAACTAATATTATGAAACCTCTTTATATTCATATCAAACAAGATCGACACCGTCCTTTTATACAACACTTGAGTCACTTGGGAACTCTTAATGGGATAAAGGTCACCTAACCATTTTGAGGGAACTTGTGATTTGAGGTGAGAATGCCTTATTTGTGGGATAAAGGTCACCTAACCACTAATTTTGGCAAACTCACACGTGTGTGTAAATAGGATGTCTTGATTTGAAAACCATGTTAAAAGGATCACGTACAATATGGTTTCCAAATGGTGTTGATGGGATTAACGTGCCGACTTTACATATGATGTTTAAAGGTCGATCCCATACATCTAGAAGTTTCAAATGGTTGCAACCGTCAATCGTTGACCACCTTATTAATTTAAATCGTGGGATAAAGGTCACCTAACCACAATTTAAATGTAATGTTAGGTTCTAGATTTTAATATAAAAATGGCCTTAAAAGGCATTAATTATTAAAATTGGCAATATCGAAATTACTAAAATAAAACTTTGTTAAATTTTGTAGATGGCCTCACATAATGATAATTCCGATAACTCATCCGCGTCCAACCAATCTCTACGAGCGATCCTCCAAAAGGAACGTCTAAATCATAACAAATTTATGGACTAGTATCGAAACTTGAGAATGTTTTCAAGCAAGAGAGAAGATTGTATGTTTTAGACGACTCTATCCCCGATCAACCTAGCGAGGATGATGAGGAGGCCTACAACGATTGGCTGAAGTACACTGAGGACTCCGTCCAAGTGTCTTGTCTCATGCTAGCGAGCATGACTCCGGATCTCCAAAAGGAGTATGAACACCACGGAGCTTACGGCATGATAACCCAGCTGAAGGAAACGTTCCAACAGCAAGCAAGGGTTGAGCGCTTCGAAACGGTTCGAGCACTCCATGCATGTCGTATGGACGACAACCAATCTGTTTCATCTTATGTACTTAAGATGAAAAGTCACATTGACCGCCTCGAGAGGCTTAATTGTCCCGTCTCGAAGGAATTGGCCACGGATTTGATCCTCAATGGCCTTACCAAGAGGTTCGAGACATTCGTGTTGAACTACAACATGAATGCTTGGGACAAAAGCATTGGTGAGCTTCACTCAATGCTCAAAACTGCCGAGGCGGCCATGGGTAAAAGGGTTTTACCCGTTCTCACCATCAATGAATGTGGGAACAATAAAAGGCCTCATCCCGCACCCAAGGCAAAAGTTGCCAAGGGCAAGGGACCCACTTGGGGAAAAGGGAAAGGGGTGGCAAGGGTGCCACCTAAACCACAAGAGAAAAAGCAAAAGGTTGCTACCAATGACCCATGCTTTAAGTGTGGGGAGATTGGACATTGGGCAAGGAATTGTCCTGTCCATCTCCAAGAGTTGAAAGCAAAGAGGGATGCCGGGCAAACCTCAGGTACAATATACATGATCCATATTGATTTAAACATGATATCCTCTAACAAATGGGTATTAGATACCGGATGTGGAACTCACATTTGCAATTTGTTGCAGGGGTTCAAAAGAAGTAGTGACTTCAAGAAAGGGGATGTAAGCCTCTACATGGGCAATAGGGCTAAAGTTCAAGTTGAAGCACGTGGTGACTACATCTTGAAACTTCCAAATGGTTTGGAAGTGATTTTGAACAATGTTTTGTATGCTCCTAGTTTGACTAGGAATATTATCTCTGTAGCCCTGTTAAAACAATTTGGATATGTATTATCCTTTATTGAAAATGATATTCATGTTTCTTTAAATGGTATGTTCTATTTTAAAGCCATTCCCATTAAGGGTATTTATGAATTGGCTCATGAAAATACTCTAAATACCTCATTGTACTAAACTAACACCAAGAAACTCAAGTTGGACTTGAGTGATACCTATCTTTGGCATTGTCGTCTTGGTCATATAAACAAGAAACGTATACAAACAATTCAAAAGAATGGTCTTTTAAAAACAAATGAATATGATTCATTTGATGTGTGTGAATCTTGTTTACAAGGTAAAATGACTAAGTCACCCTTTAGTGGAACTAATGAAAGGGCAAAAGATTTATTAGGAATCATACATTTGGATGTATGTGGTCCTATTAAGCCAATGACTAGGAATGGTGAAAGATACTTCGTTACCTTTACCGACGATTATAGTCGCTATGGGTATGTGTACTTATTAAAGCACAAAGATGAAGCTTTTTGAATTGTTCAAAATCTTCAAGAATGAAGTAGAAAATCAACTTAACAAGTCAATTAAAGTTTTCCGTACCGATAGAGGAGGTGAATACCTAAGTGATCCTTTCAAGATCATCTTAGGAGTTGTGGATTGTCTCACACTCACTCCACCTGGAACACCCACACCATAATGGTGTGTCTGAGAGAAGGAATCGACCTTATTGGATATGGTCCGATCTATGATGGCTAGAAGCTCATTACCTCTATCATTTTGGTTCGCTCTGCTCTCCGCAGCCCGTATTCTAAATAGGGCCCCAACCAAAAAGGTGGAAAGGACACCTTTTGAGATTGGCATGGAAGGGTTCCATCTCTATCATACTTAAGGGTCTGGGGTTGTGAGGCTTATGTTAAGACTCCCACCTCAAACAAGTTAGAAGTCAGATCCACCAAGTGTATCTTTGTTGGATATCCTAAGATTCTATGGGATATATTTCTATGATCCACTGGAACAAAAGGTGTTGTTGCCAGAAAGGGTGAGTTCTTAGAAGCAAAATTCCTTATGGAAGGAGCTGGCAGTAGAATAGTGGATCTTGAAGAGGATCAGAACCACAACCCGATGCACATTTGGTTGAAACTAGCACCACAGAGGATGTTGAGGATGATCAACGGCTTGATCAATACACAAGACGTTCGTAGAAGTGGAAGAACTAGAATCCACCTGAAGATACGGATTTTTCGTGTGGGTGCTATGTGGTAAATTCAGATGACCACCAATACCTAATGCAGTGCCAATCGGATTGTGACAAATGGCTTGAAGCCATGAACTTTGAGATGCAATCCATGTCTGACAATCAGTTTGGACTTGTGAACCACCTCTTAACCCAACATAGTTGGAAGTAAGTGGTTTTTCAAGAAGAAACCGATATGCAGGAACTTGATACTTATAAAGCTGGACTTGTAGCAAAGGGTTTCACTGCAACTCAATCAAGGGGTTGATTATGAGAAACCTTCTCACCTGTTGCGAATGCTAAGTCTATAAGGATATTTTTGCATAGCTGCCTCATTATGATATGAGATTTCAATGGATGTCAAGCCGCTTTGCTAAATGGATATCTTGAGGAAGGAGACCAAGGCAGGGGATTCTATATGGTTCAATCCTGAAGATTTGGTCGATCCAACCTCCTACAAGTATGAAATTTAATGAATCATCTATGGATTGGAACAAGCACGAGAACTGAATCACCGTTTTTGATGAGGAAGTAAGAAATTTGGCTTCATCAAAACGCTTAATGAAGCTTGTGTGTATAAGAGCTAGTGGTATCACATATCTTCCTAAAGTGTTACTGTTGATGACATACTGACAGGATCAGTGATCACAAGTTTGATGTATCAAATAAAGCAGCGGAATACAAACACGAATTAGACAAATTGTAGCAAGCAATCGATTTTGTAAGCATTAAGATCGCATACGGTTATAGGGAGAGAATATGTATTTCTGATTTCTAGGAATGTTTATAGATGTAGAATATTTCTAATCAAATCATCATTCATTCCATTCAATTACTCATTTCATCACTGATTACAATAGGTTGTCACTCCTTATATAGAGTGCAACAGTCACTGCTGTTATCACGGAAAGTGACAACTGGCAGATCCAATACAGAAATAACTATTCTTAACAACTACTGAAATGTTCACAACTACTGAGAACATATCAGCAAGTTAAGTACAAAATATAAAACTACTGAAACTACAACGACTGAAGAACAAGCTCTTCAGTCGTTTTACAAAACTACTGAAACATAAAAATAAAACTACTGATATCACAACTACTGAAGAAGTACTCTTCAGCAGTTGTGACAAACTACTGAGGCTTCAGTACTTGATCTTCAGACTTTGACCTTCAGGTGTTTCATCAGCTGATGACTTCAGTAGATATCATCAGCTGATGTCTTCAGTCTTTGTCTTCAGACTTTGTACATCAGTTGTTGATCTTCAGCACTTGTGAACTCTTCAGCTGTTGTACTTCAGTACTTTGGTCTTTCAGCTTCAGCACTTGTGTTCTTCAGCTGTTGTACTTCAGCACTTTGGTTCTTCAGCTGTTAAGGTCTTCAGCACTTGATCTTCAGCTGTTGAAGTCTTCAGCACTTGTCAAACTACTGATGAGGCTTTCAGCAGTTGTTGTGATACCGTGTGGGACTTAGAGGTTTTCTGATCTTGGCTCATTGGTTCTTTTGGTCCAACAAACTCCCCCTGAACCAATGCAGCCAAAACCTCTAACTTATTTATACTCCCACTTATTGATGGCAAAATGTTGGTCTTTTTCCTTCTTGATCAGTAGAGAAGATGACCCATGTAAGCTCCGGCCTGGGAAGAAATCTCAAATATTTGTTTGGCAGAGTATGAATGGGAACTCTGTTTTGGGGAACTGGACACAGAGTTGTTATCCCATTCATGAGATTTACTTCCCCATAATGAGTCTGTATGACTCACGAACATAGGCCTCAAGGAGAACAACTTGTTCCTCTTGAGAGAGTTCTTCTGCTCCTCCTTCGAAGAAGAACTCTGGACCATAGTACTCTGATAAGTACTTCATGGTCCTGCCATTTTTCAGCTCCACCGTAGTTACCTCCCTATATACAAATTCATCAGGATGGTTGCCTTCAAGGAGTAACTGGAGCTCATTCTTTTGGATGTCTTCAAGCTTTTTATATAACAACCCCTTCTTAATCATCTTGTTTTCTAGTAAGGCTTGAGGTGTCTTCTTTGCTTGGTGAGCTTTCTTGAATTCATCAATGATTTCCCAAGGTGAGACTACAACGGCCAACATGATGGTAGATTCTATTGTTTTCGTACCTGGCCGTTGTATCTGTGGGGATAGTTCTTTTATGGATTCTAGAACTCACCCTGGGGTCTGGCCATACTCTCACTCTCTCCTTCTGATACTGAAAGTGTGCCTGAGAGTGTACAGCCTTTGAGCATGCCCTTTCATGGCTTGAATAGATGATGACTGAGGAAATTCCTTGTCAACCATCTTCAACAGTTGCTCATCGTGCTGTTTCTGCTGTTCTTCTTCTTCTATCTTGACTCTGACCATTTCCCTTTGAGAGTCAGGTGTGATCATGGATTGACTTCGGGTTTTGGTAGCTTCAGAACAGCAGAGAGTGGCAGACTATCATCTTCATCCCTCTCTTCTTCTTCTTCTTCCATCCTCAGCACCCTTCTCCTCCTTCGGGGTACATCACTGGATGATGGTTGGGTTGGTGAAGGAATTGGTTTTGAAGATGAGGATGTTTGGATTTTGGCTTAGAGGTTGGTTGGGAGATTTGAGGGATAGGATCTGTTTGAGTGGGTGGAAGGGAAGGTTGATCTAGCATCCTTGTAGTTAGTTTCGCCTTTGTGAGTTTAGCCATCTCTAACCTTTTGCCAGCCCCAGCCTCATCAAGGGCTTCCACAATAATCCCTTTGTTAATTGCTCAGACAGACAGATTCTGGTGGCTATAGCCAGAATGCTGTCCCTGGTCCATGCGCGGATCTCCATTAATGATCTTCCCAAGTATTTTGCAATAAAGCGGATCATTATTTCCAACCTCTCTTTCTCAAGAGCATCATACCCTGCCCATCGGGTTTGTATCTCTTGTACTTCTAACCTTCTGATCTCACTATCCAGTGTGGCTGTGTCAAACCCCTGCCTGAAGAGTTGTTCAATTATTTTATCCATGGAGCGGCTGTGTGTGGTGTCAGCTTCTTTGACCAGCTCCTCCAAGGATTTTCTTCAGCAGTGTGATCATCAGCACTTCTCTTTCGCTTGTACGTGAGCAGAGGTTGCTTTTCTTTTTTCTCCTCTTGGACTTGCTTCTCTTCCTTTTCCTCGGATCTTTTCCTCTTCCTTTTTCACTGCAGTACTCTCCCCCTTTTTGGTTGCATTGGAGGAAGGGGTTGTACCGCAGAAAGAGTCTTTTGGACAGCAGCATCAACCAGGGCTGTAATGTTAGGAAAGCCTCTCATCAAGGGCTTTGATCACTATATCAGTGATTATGGGGGTGATGAGAGGGAGGGAATTTTGGAGTACAGCACCTATTTGCTCAGGAGGGTTCTGTTCCTGAGAAGTAGGGCCTGAAGCAGAGGCAGGTGGTTGATTTGGGGTGGCTCTGTGTTTGGGAACCTTCAAGGGAAGGTGCCATCTGTGGGTGTATGATGGTGGCAGATGGACTTGCATCCTGAGACATCTGGGCCAGCAGCTCTTTGAGTCTGCTAACCTCATCCTCTAGAATGGTGTTTTGAGCAACTACATCATAGAAGAAGCTCAGGTCATCATCAGTTGATACTGAATCACCTGACCTCCTGCTTAGAGCAGGATTTACATGCACTGGGTGTAGACCAGTTGGTGCATGTGCCCCTTGTGCTTGGTACTGGGGACTTCCAGCCTCAGGACAATGTCCATCATCAGCTGTTGCCTCTAGGGAGGTCTTAGCAATGTTACCAGCCTCACTCTGGTCATGTGCTGAGTCAGAGGAGGTGGCAGCCTCACTAGATATTCTAAGCTCCTTGTCTACACCAGGAGATAGAATTGGGAAACCCCTGTGCTGTGGGTTCTCAGGTGCACTGTGTTCCTCCCCCTCAATTGTAGAGGAATTCCCAGTAGTAAGTGTTTTCTGGGAGGGGGTGAGGAGTGCAATTGAGTCAGCACTTGTGCAACTATTAAAGTTGGGCTGTGAGGGGCGGTTGTTTGGGGTAAGGGGTTAGAAGCAGTGTGCACCTGGGGTGGATGGTGCTCTTCAATGGCAATCTCCTCAAGTGAGGAAGATCCCAGATAAGTAGGTGCCCCTTGGGTTGCTGCAGGCTCCTGTTGAGAGGAAGCCTGAGCGGCTGTGGCTGGAGAGTCATTGTATCCACTAGGGGGTTTGGACTAGTGGATATATCCTGCGTTTGTGGTGCAGGAGCATCCTCAGGGGACTCAATTCCCTGAGTAGCCATTTTGGGTTTCTTTTTGGTGGTTTGGTGGGGACATTGGATTTGGAGGTGGTGGCTGTGGGTTCCAGCTGCGTGGGTTTTCGCAGCTTGGCAGCCAGTTTGAGTGTCCGGTCAGAGTTGTGCCGGGAGTATACTTCTGGCAGAACAGCCGTAGCAGGGACTCCCAAGCCAACAAGTCCCTCAGCATTAAGCTGGTCTATAATAATGGCCATTATGAACCGTGGATAGAGTATCCAACGGTTGGCAGTTAGTTTTTGAGCCATATCTTTGAGCTCTGAAAATATTAATTCTGAAAAGTTCAGTGGTTGTTGCTCAAGGATAGAATACATTACCTGCTGCCATTGGTGGACATTTGATCCCAAGACGACGTCTTAGGGGCCAAACATACATTGACCATGTGAAAAATCAGGCGCTCAGCGTCATTAAAGTGTTTCTTCATGATGGTGGTGGCACTGAGATCACCTTGATATCCATGCTGAGCAAATGATAGATCTATGGTGCCCTTCGGATATCCAGCAGGAGAGGTAGCATCACTCAGTTGAAGAATTTTACGGATTGTTGCAGGAGTAATGACTACTTCTTTGTTGTTGACGACTGACCGGAGGGATCGTGTGTTGCTCTCCTCAGTTGTAACAGTAACGTTCATCCAAAATTGGTTCAAGGATTCGGCATGTAAAACGGGGTTCAGAAGGAATGCCTTGTTGTATTGGGACTGAACCATAAGATCGATAGCAGTATCGAACTTAGTCCAGATCGGCGATTTTGTGAGGTAGGCAACACAGTTGTGTCGCGGTTTAATTTGCATAGACGCCATGGAGAAGTTTTTGGAGAGGAACGTTAGGTTTGAAGAAGATGAAGCATGGAGAGCTCAGGTTAGGGGTATTTATAGGGTACGGGTGAGGAAACGACTGAAGGATGTGGTGTTAGTCATCAGTAGTTTTAAACGACCGTTGACATGGTATTATCCTTTCAGACGTTGAAACAGCTGAAGTCGTGGTGTTAGGCATCAGTAGTTTAGAAAACTACTGAAGACCGTGGTTTTGACTTCAGATGATTGAAACAACTGAGGACATGGTGTTTGTCATCAGTAGTTATGAAACTACTGAAGACAGTGGTTTTGTCATCAGCTGTTGTAAACAACTGAAGACTTGGTATTAGTCATCAGTAGTTATAAAACTACTGAAGACGTGGTTTTGCTTCAGTTGTTTAAAATGAAACAGCAGTTGTACAAACGACTGAAGAGAAAGTTCTCTTCAGCTGTTTTCGTCAATTCTTAGCTTTTCAGCTGTTTCAAACTGTCCTCAACACATTCATCAGTCTTTATGGCTGATTTCAGTTGTTTCATAGGACATCAGTACTTATCTGTTTTTACTGATTGCAGTAGTTATGACTGCATCAGTAGTTGTAACTACATCAGTAGTTTAGAACAGATGAAGTACTTCAGTACTTGTGAGACATTTAGCCTTCAGTAGTTATAAAAACTACTGAGGTTAAAAGAGCTCATCAGTACTTATATGTGACAGGCACTCATGATCATCAGTATGAATTACTGAGATCATCAGTAGTTGTCACCTATTCTAGCTGCAGCATACCAAGCCTTAACACCAGGTTTTGGAAAGTTGAACTATCCAAAGGCTTAGTAAAAATGTCTGCAAGCTCATCAGCACTAGGCACAAACTTAGGATCAATCAGACCTTTTTCAAAACAATCCCTTATAAAATGATGTCTGATCTCTATATGTTTGGTCCTAGAGTGCTGGACTGGATTTTTGACAATGCAAAGAGCTGAAGCACTATCCATTAACAATGGAGTCTTAGTCTCTGTAATGCCATAATCCAAAAGTTGGTTTTGAAGCCAGAGTACCTGAGATGTACAGCTTGCAGCAGCAATGTACTCTGCTTCCGCAGTGGATGTAGCAACTGAGGTCTGTTTCTTGCTCTGCCAAGAAATCAAGCAGTTGCCTAGGAATTGACATCCACCAGAAGTTGATTTCCTGGTCAACTTACACCCTGCATAGTCACTGTCAGAAAACAACTAATTTACCAGAATGTCCGTAGAATACCATAAACCTAGAGATGGAGTGCCTTGCAGATATCTAAAGATCCTCTTGACTGCAATCAGATGAGACTCTTTAGGTGCAGCCTGAAATCTAGCACAAACACATGTAGCAAACATAATATCTGGTCTAGAAGCTGTTAAATACATCAAGGACCCAATCATACATCTGTAAAGTGTTTCATCAACCACTTTACCTTTCTGATCTGAGTCCAGTTGTGTGGTGCTGCTCATGGGAGTAGAACAGGGCTTACAGTTTTGTAAATCAAACTTTTGCAAAAGATCTTTTGTATATTTGGATTGATGAATAAAAATTCCATCAGCCTTTTGTTTGATTTGCAACCCCAGAAAGAACTGTAATTCTCCCATGGCACTCATTTCAAACTTCTGTTGCATCAACTTTGTAAAGGCATCACACAACTTTGGATCAGAGGATGCAAAAATGATATCATCTACATAAATTTGAACAAGTAGATTATGCTGCCCAGCTTTCTTAATGAATAAAGTCTTGTCTATGGAGCCTCTAGTGAAATTGTTTTCCAGAAGAAAGTTTGATAATGTCTCATACCAGGCTCTGGGAGCTTGTTTTAACCCATAAAGAGCTTTATCAAGCTTATACACCCAATTAGGATGTTTATTGTCCTCAAAGCCTGGAGGTTGACATACATAAACCTCTTCTTTAACTTTTCCATACAAAAATGCACTTTTGACATCCATTTGAAAGACTTTAAGTTTTTGATAAGCAGCATAAGCTAAAAACAATCGAATTGCTTCCAGTCTGGCTACAGGGGCAAGGTTTCATCATAATCAATACCTTCTTCTTGTGCAAACCCCTGAACAACCAGTCTGGCCTTGTTCTTAACAATAAGCCCATTTTCATCAGTTTTGTTCCTAAACACCCATTTAGTGCCTATTGCACACTTACCTGGAGGTAGAGGAACCAGTTCCCACACTTGCTGTTTCTTGAACTGAAGAAGCTCAAGCTGCATGGCATCAACCCATCCATTGTCCTTTAAAGCAATGTGATAATTCTTTGGCTCTTGCTGACTGATGAAGAGAGCATAGAAGCAGAAATTTGACAATTGACTTCTTGTTGATACTCCAGCAGTGATATCACCAATGATTTGAGACATAGGGTGATTCTTCAGATCTTGATACACAATGAGATCTGTGCAAGTGTTTGTAGCCGGTTCAGCAGCAACAGATGGTGATGGTGAATCATTTCCTTGAAACCAATCAGTGGATGGTAATTCAAAGGAAGTTGAATTCGAAGAAATCTCATCAGCATTTGTTGTGGATGGTGCTACTGGCGCTACAGGAACATCAGGTCTAGTTGAGTCAGGCAGCTGATCACTAAACCTGAAGAGGTGAGTACTGCAATCATCATCATCATCAGCAGTACCACCAGGTGGTGAACTGTTGACAGGAGCAACAGCAGGAGTTTGATAAGGAACATATTGCAGTATGTCCAAATCAAATAACTCCACAGGACTTTGTGGAATCTTGTCCTTTGGAGATTCATTAAACTTAACATGTAGAGTTTCTTCAACCATCTTTGTTCTGCAGTTGAAGACTCTGTATGCCTTGCAAGTAGATGAATAACCAACAAAGTATCCTGCATCCACCTTAGGATCAAATTTGTGGAGTTGATCCTTTGTGTTGAGAATAAAACAGGGACACCCAAATGCTTTGAAAAATGAAATCAGAGGAGCCAAATGATGGAGAACTTCATATGGAGTCTTCATCAACCTCTGATTTACTAAAACTCTATTTTGCACATAACAAGCTGTGTTGACAGCTTCGGCCCAAAGGTCAATGGCAAACCTGAGTCAGCCAGCATGGACCTTGCAGCTTCAATGAGGGTCCTGTTCTTTCTCTCCACTACTCCATTTTGTTCTGGAGTCCTTGGAATGCTGAACTGCCTTTTGATTCCCTTTGAAAGATAGAAGTCATCAAGTGTATGATTTCTGAACTCAGTTCCATTATCACTCCTAATACACTTGACTGGAAGGGAATACTGCTTCTCAATGTACAGCACAAAGTGGATAATCTTCTGAGCAGCCTCATCCTTTGAATGTAGAAAGAAAGTCCATACAAATCTGGAGTAATCATCCACAATTACCAGACAGTATTTCTTCTTTGCCATGCTCATTACTCTCACAGGACCAAATAGATCCATATGCAGTAATTGCAAGCAGGCAGTGGACTTGGACACTTCAATAGGAGGAAATGAGACCTTGTGCTGTTTTCCTTTTAAACAAGCAGTGCAGTTTCATCACAGTGGAACTCCTTTATTGGTAAGCCTCTGACTAAACTATTGTGGCTAAGCTGATTCATGTTTTTGAGATTAACATGACCAAGCCTCCTGTGCCACAGTTTAGATTCTTGAAAAGAGGCTTTGGAAAATAGGCAAGGATTGCCTTTGAGATCTATCTTCTTAGAGAGATCTAAGGCATACACTCTTCCTGTCCTGTTGGCTTTCAGGAGAGTGTGATCATCCAACACCTTGTCAATCAAGTGCAAAACTTTGGATGACAGAATCCTACAGTTTTGACTTGTGAAAAGGGCAACATGGCCTTTATCACACATTTGACTGACACTCAAGAGGTTGTACTTGAGATTTTCCACATGATTAACATCATCAAATTTGATTTCTCCATTGGAGACAAAGCCCTTACCGATGATGTAACCCCTAGCATCATTGCCAAAAGAGACAAATCCCTTCTTTCCTTGAGAGTAGTCATGAAGAAGAGAGATGTTCCCAGTCATGTGCATAGATCCCCCACTGTCTACATACCAGATGCTACTTTGGCATGTTGAAGAACCCTGCAATAATAAACAATCAGTTAGTTTTAGAGACCCAAACCTTTTTGGTTTTGGGCCTGGTCTCATCAATAGATGGTAAACTAACATGTTTATTTGTAACAACAGCCTGAGAAGAAGAAGATGGTGTAGAAGAGGAGTCCTTTGGCTTAGACCTCCTTTTTGTGGTTTCAACATAGGAGAATCTAGTTGGTTAACTCTACCCAACAGATGTTGTACCATCATCACCAGCTGTGTCTGATTTTGTGATAAAGCTTTCAGCTCATCAGACACATTGCTAGTGGAGTTAGATAAGGTCCTATGTTGCACCTTCTTCTTTTGAGCACCCTCAGCTGTCACCTGTTTAACTCCTTCCTTTTTGGATTGCTTTAAGGACTTAAGGGTTACAGGATTTGATGTTGCTGATACAAATGTGGTCTCAAACTCAGTTTTCATTTTTACCATTTTCTCATTAATTTCTTCTTTTTGTTTGAGTTTGGAACCTCTTTTGTACCAACAATCATCTGTAAGATGATTGAACAAACCACATATTTCACATGGTTTCTTCTTCATCTTAGGTTGATCATCAACTAAAGATGGTGAAGCAACAGAAGACTTGTTCTTCAATGCTTTGGAAGCATTGGTTGCTTTCTTGACAGCCTCTTTAGTAGTCTTCAAACTCTTTCTACTGCCAGTTTTCTTCTCTTCAGTGCTGACAGCAGTTGAAGTTTGAACTTCAGGTGTTAAATCCTGCTCTCCAGTCCTTTCAGGACCTTCAGGATTACTCCTGAGTTGATCAACTTATTGATCATGTGAATGTCAGCATTTGGACCATCAACATCAGCTGATAGGTTCAAGGAGGACTTGATGCTGACTGCTACTTCTGATTGTGCTGTATCAGAAGGTAGATCACATGATTGATGGATTGGTTATCACTCTCACCATCAGATTCTACCTCTGCTCTTGGGGTAAAATCTGTAGGTGGAGCAGTGTGATTGTAGCCAATTCCAAACTTCACATTTGAAGCAGATTGCTTACTAAGAAGCATTTCAAAACCTTTGCATGATTGTACCCATCTATCACACTCGACCTGGGTAACTGCAAGGGTTTCTTTGAGATCTTTGTACTTCTCTAGAAGTACATCTTCTCTAGCCTTATCATCAATTATTTTGCAATTCAGTTTATAAACCTCATCATTTTTATCTTTGAGCACAAACTCAAACTCAGCTTTGTTTTTGGAAATTATTTGTTCTAGCTCAATGTTCTTATTAATTAAAGCTACATTTGCTTCTCTAATGGAAGCAAATGCTGCTATGCATTGTTCAGAACATAATTTGGCTTTTGCCTCAGAGGATACCTGTGATACCTGAGGTGTAGAGGCATTGGAAGATGAAGTATCAGCAGACTCCAAAGCCATAAGAGCTAGATTCCCAAAGGGACTGTCACCACCATGTTGACCAGCACCTGAGAACAGTTGATCATGACCAGACAAGTCATCTGGTAAACTGCTCCAGTCAACAACTCCTGGGGTGAAGAAGCTGTGTTGTTGAGATGAAGGTTGTTGATGAGATAGGGAAGGCTGAGGTTCTGGTAATGCATGAGGTTGTGGTGTCATAGGAACTTGAACTTGATTTGACTGTGGCATGTAATAACAAGGGTACTGATATGGCATTTGACCCTGAGGAACAAAATATGCCGGAGATTGTTGTTGAGGATGATGACTAGATGTGACAGGTTTGCCCTCTGTGTTTTGTGACTATTGCCAGGAAAAGTCACAAAGGGTGCAGTAGAGTTAGATCCAGTTGATCTACACTCTCTTGCAAAGTGTCCAAGCCGTTGGCATTTGTGACACCTCAACTTGCTCTTGTCAAAACCAACTTTGGTTTTGCCAGAGAGTCCTGGGAATTTTCTTCCAGTTCTTTTGTAGAACTTCTGAGATCTGATATTTATCAAGGCCATTTGGCTCAAAATATCCATCTCTTCTAAGTCATCATCAGCAATCCCCTTGAGATCATCCATAATGAAACATAGATTGTCATTATTACACCCAGTGAACTGACCATCAACACTTACAAATGCAGAATTAGAAGTGCTCGAAGAGAAATTAATATGCTCATCATACTGGCATTCAGATGAAGCATATTCTGACTCATGACCCACCAAGGCAGTGTTGCCTTGTATAAAGTCTTCAGTGAGCTTTCCAGATGAAGACAGCTTTCTCTTCTGTTCTATCTCTCTCTCAAAAGTGAGCAATTTCCCATGGAGTTGGGTGAGAGATAGTTTGTCCAAACTTGCACTGGAGCGTAGGACAATAGTATATGTGTCCCATCTCTCAGGCAGTGATCTGAGAAATCTGTTATTCATCTGAATATTGGTGTATTCAAGTTTGACCATTTTTAGTTCAGAGATCAAACAAGAAAACCGCTCATATTGTTGAGTCAGTGTCTCACCCTTTCTATGAGAGAATGTCTCATATTGTTGGGCAAGAATTTCTCTATTATTTGCCAAGACCTCATCTGTTCCTCCAAATTGTTCTTTCAAAGCAATCCAGAGGTCATGGGCAGTTTCATGATGCATTAGCCCAGAATAGATTTCATTGGGCAAAGCCATGGCCAGAATTCCATGGGCTTTTGCATCAATCTCAAGCAACTTCTTATCCTCATCTGAGTATTGCTCCCTCCTCTTCGGAACCATTTGATTGGTTTCCGGGTTATTCACCATAGGCTTGTGTGGACCATGTACCACTGATGTCCAACACCCTGCGCTGTTAACAGACAGGTGATGGAGCATACGTCTTTGCCATATGTTATACTCATTCCTAACCAGCATAGGAGGCTTGGTTGAGGAACCAGTATTGTGAGGATCATTGGAGGGAGTGGTCATTTTCAGTTCAAAAACAGTTTAGTTCAAGTTTTAAAAAGTTTTAGACAAACCACAACAAACTCAATGAGAACCAAGAAAAGATCTCAGGATGAATGAGCAGAAATACAGAAAATTCAATCTCTATAACCGTTTCTTGCAAAAACAAAAGCTAATTCAATCAAACTTGGATCTTGAATAGCAGTTTCAATGATCAATTATTAGATCGATCAATGATTAACCTGCTCTGATACCATTTGACAGGATCAGTGATCACAAGTTTGATGTATCAGAATATAAAGCAGCGGAATACAACACGAATTAGACAAATTGTAGCAAGCATCGATATTTGTAAGCATTAAGATCGCATACGGTTATAGGAGAGAATATGTATTTCTGATTTCTAGGAATGTTTATAGATGTAGAATATTTCTAATCAATCATTCATTCATTCAATTATTCATTCAATATCATTCAATTATATATCAATCATATGATTACAATTCTCTCAGATGATTACAATGTCACTCCTTATATAGAGTGCAACAGTCACTGCTGTTATCACGGAAAGTGACAACTGGCAGATCCAATACAGAAAAACTAATTCTTACAAACTACTGAAATGTTCACAACTACTGAGAACATATCAGCAAGTTAAGTACAAAATATAAAACTACTGAAACTACAACGACTGAAGAACAAGCTCTTCAGTCGTTTTACAAAACTACTGAAACATAGAAAATAAAACTACTGATATCACAACTACTGAAGAAGTACTCTTCAGCAGTTGTGACAAACTACTGAGGCTTCAGTACTTGATCTTCAGACTTTGACCTTCAGGTGTTTCATCAGCTGATGACTTCAGTAGATATCATCAGCTGATGTCTTCAGTCTTTGTCTTCAGACTTTGTACATCAGTTGTTGATCTTCAGCACTTGTGAACTCTTCAGCTGTTGTACTTCAGTACTTTGGTCTTTCAGCTTCAGCACTTGTGTTCTTCAGCTGTTGTACTTCAGCACTTTGGTTCTTCAGCTGTTAAGGTCTTCAGCACTTGATCTTCAGCTGTTGAAGTCTTCAGCACTTGTCAAACTACTGATGAGGCTTTCAGCAGTTGTTGTGATACCGTGTGGGACTTAGAGGTTTTCTGATCTTGGCTCATTGGTTCTTTTGGTCCAACATACTACTATTTTGAAAGACATTTACCCATTCCACCGTGGAAGGTTTAAAAAACCTGGCTTGGAAGTTGTTTTTCCATTAAGGATCGTTGTGAGCTGCCTATATTCTGTGAATAAAGATCGCTAGGGATAGATAAGGCGGTTGCTTGGTTTGAATCAAAGTGCTACATTGATAAGATCTTGAAAAGGTTCAAGAGGAAAACTCTAAGAAAGGTACCGTACCCATTCAAAGAGACAATATGGAGTACGACTCATGTCCTAGCTCAAAGGAGACAAGATAAAATGAAGGCAATCCCATCTCATCTGCTATTTGATCCATCCTGTTGCAATGATATGCACTCGACCGGACGTGTATGCGCCTTAAGCTGACAATCCGTTACCAGTCAAATCCTGGAAACAGTCATTGGATGGCTGTTAAAGAACCTACTTAATACTAAGGAGGACAATGAGATATGTTTCCTGATCTATGGATCTGGTGACAAGATCTCGTTGTAAAGGGTTACACGGATGCGAGTCCAACCGGATCGTGACACTCACGTCTCAATCGGGATACTTTTCATTCTAATGGAGGAGCGTCTCTTGGAGAGCTCCAAGCAGGATGTGGTGGCTCTATCAACTACAGAATCTGATACGTCGCCGCCTCATTAGCATCAGCCCAGAATCTGCATGGTGAAGAAATTCATTACAATCTAGGGTTGTGCCTTCCTTCGACCCCCTAGAGATCTTTTGTGATAACGAGGGTGCGATTGCTCAAATCGAGGAACCCCGTGCTCATCAAAAGACTAGGCATATTGAGCGTAGATTCAACTACATACGAGATGAAGTTGGAAAAGGAAATATATGTATTCGCAAAGTTCACACGGATCAAAACATTGCGGATCCTCTCACGAAGCTCCTTGAAAAGGCAAAGCATTAGGTCATACTTGTGCCATGGTTTCGATATTCTAGTGATTGGATTTGATCTGTAAATTTTGTATTTGGATATATGGAACTCTTATTATTTGAATAAAATTATTTGGTTATAATGTGTCAATTAGTTCCAATTTCCATGTTTAATCCATGGTAAAATGTTTACTCTAATGTCCGTAGTCGTTCATACTTGTGTAACAAGTATGAAAGTAAGGTTATTATGAACTTGGATTGTTGATATTCATAAGGTGAATATAGGCAAGGGTTGCTACCAAGGTTCATAGATATTTGTGGGACACAATTATTGGACTAACCCGCATCTCAAATTTTACTACATGGAATCTTATTGATTGATCATAAGTAAATTTGAGTAAAGGCGAATATCATTTGGTATCCTCCGACCTGAGATACTATTTGGGTTTTGATATTCACCAAGTATTTACCTTGAGCTAATTCTTCGCTGTCCGGAAATAGTGGACAAAACTAGGTATGTTCAGATATAACACGAGGTGATTGTGAGAAACGTATGTAGTCAAGATGGAATTTGTTCCTCTTATTCGTTGAGAGTTAGATGTCTAAGGCTGATAAGTTAAATCAACAAGAAATGATCATTCTGTGTTCTTGGATTTAACATGACATTTGTAACAAAAGGATAATGATTGATTCACCTAACCATTTCAAGTAGGGTACTTGAAGGGATGATGTTATTGAATGGCTATAAGTCATGCGTATTAAGGGTAGTAAACCGTTGTTAGGCGGTATTACTGCTTGCATCAATCTTCTATGAATCTTGGGCAAGTGGGAGATTGTTGATTCTATGTGCCCAAGACAAATAGAATATTGATGCTATTAGTACGTTATGATCCAAGTCGGTTATACCCAATAACAAGCATAGCAAACACCAATTAATATTTAATTGGTGATATGATCATGCAGTTAAATATTTACACCAATTTAGAAAATGGGTTTTCTAAGTAAGTTGCATATGAATAGAACAAATTATGAGATAATTTGTTGATGGGTTTATTGTTAATTGTTATTTAAAAGGTTAAATAACACAATAACATGAGAGTAACTTTAATTAAATTGTTTAATTAGAGAAGACATGTCACATTTAATATGTCTAGTAGATGACTTATTTAATGTGTGACGAAAGGGCTTATTATAGAGAGTGTGTTTGTGGTGTTAGATTAAAGAGGGAAAACCCTTTTAATCTTAAATTTTGGCCGCCCCTTGGGTGTTTTGATTGGCCCTCTTTCTTTGAAAACAAAACACCACTCAACAAGTCTCACACTCTTCAAAAATCTGATCCATCTCTCATATGCATGTAAGACACACACCTTTCTCTCTCTCTCTCAAAACTTCTCACAAAGCAGCTGAAAGAAGAAGAGATTTTTGGTTTTTGAGTGTTTTTGGGTGTGCTCTCCCTAGCAAGAGTGGTGTCTACTTCAAGGGCTTGGGGTATACAAGCTTGAGGATCTCTAATCTTGAAGTCTCGGTCATTTTCAGCATCAAACACCTCCCTTTCTGTCGAACTTTCATCTGTTGGAGAAGGTATCCTGGCAGCCCTTTTGTGGTTGTCATATTGAGTTGGTTGTTCCTTTTTCATAGCTTGCCTATTCACATAATATGATCCTTGTATTATGGGTTTGTTTCATATGCTTAATGGCCACTTAAATAACATATATTTCAGCTTTCAAAGTCATTCAAAAACAAATATTATCCGCTGCGTTTTCTGAAAGTTTAAATGGTTAAACTACGTTTTATGTTCTTGCAAACCCTACAATATGTGCGATGAAGATCCAAGTGTAAGCATCCTGAGAACAGGGCCTTACAAGTGGAGAATGATAAGGTGGATCACGAGGAATAGGTTCTGAGAACGGGGCCTTACTACTGAAAGAACACAAGCATCAGATGTTGATGCCTCTGACACTTCGGAACCTTGCACTCCAACGGCTACAGGTACTAACCAGGAATCAAAATCTGGATCCGGAAGTATTCATCCCCAGCACTCCCGGATCGCAACGTAATGTATATCATCCTCTAGACAAAGTCATAGGGGATGTACAATCGGGAGTACAAACACGAAATTAGCTATACTCAGCTGATTATGCCTCAGTTATGGAAAAAGGCTATCTTCACGACGGTGCTTATAGATGTTTTGTGTCTCAATTTGAGACAAAATATGTAAGTAAAGCCTTAGATGAGTCATGGGTGAGTGCCATTCAAGAAGAACTTCTTCAATTCAAGACGTTAGGAGTATGGACACTTATGGATAGACCAAAAGATGCCAATGTCATTGGAACTAAATGGGTCTTGAAATGCAAGAAAGATGACCAAGGGGTCATAATCAGAAACAAGGCTCGACTTGTAGTTCAAGGATTTTGACAAGTCCAAGGCAATTATTACAATGAAGTATTTGTACCTGTAGTGAGAATGGAAGCAATCCGTATCTTCCTATCCTATGCATCTTATATGATAACTAATGTTTATCAAGTAGATGTGAAGAGTGCTTTCCTACATTGTGAAATCCGGGAGACAGTGTATGTCAGTTAACCCGAAGGATTCGAGGATGTGTATCATCGAGACAGAGCTTACAAGCTGGATAAGGCTCTTTACGGGCTCCACCAAGCCCTAAGAGCATGGTATTAGAAGCTCTCGACTCATCTTGTGAAACACGGCTTTTGTAGAAGAGTGATTTACTGTACACTATTTATCAAAGAAATGGATGGTGACTTACTTCTAGTTCAGATTTATGTTGATGACATAATCTTCGGTTCCAAAAACGAAGAATTATGTAAAGAATTTGAAGCAATAATGAAAGTTGAATTTGAGATGAGTGCCATGGGAGAAATGAAGTTCTTTCTCGGGTTACAGGTGAATCAGACACCAAAGGGAATATTTCTAGATCAGACCAAGTATATAGGCGATATCCTCAGTCAGTTCAATATGGAGAATGCTTCGGCAGCTGGGACTCCACTTGCTACAAACCATGACGTGGAACCCGACGAAAATGGTGATTTGGTGGATGCCACCATGTATCGAGGAATGATTGGATCCCTCATGTACCTCATAGCCTCACGCCCAGATATCATGTACGTGACATGTCTCTGCTCCAGATATCAGGCAAAACCGAAAGTCAACCATCTCACATGAGTAAAACGGATTTTCCGTTATCTGAAGGGTACTCCAACACTTGGGTTATGGTATCCTCATGACGATAATTTTTAGCTTACAACGTATAGTGACTCGGATTACAGCGTCTGCAAAATGAACTACATGTCAACATGTGCAGGATGTCAATTTTTTGGGAGAATACTAGTCACCTGGCAGTGTAAGAAGCAGACATCAGTTGCTGTGTCAACTTGTGAAGCTGAATATGTTGTTGCTGCAAGTTGTTGTTCGCTGATCATTTGGATTCACCAGAAAATGCGGGACTACGGTTTGTAATTGTCTAATGCTCCTATCTATGTTGATAATTCTGCTGCTATAGCTGTAACTAAAGATCCAGTCCAACTTCCTAAAACTAAACACATCGGGCTTAAATATCACTTTATACGTAATTGTTTTGAAAAGACATTTAACCAATGTTGTTAAAATAAATACGGATTTTCAACACCTCTACACAAAATAATTTGATAAACCAAAAACTTAAAAACTATTTTCGGTTTTAGAATTTTAGGGGGAGAATAGGTTAGATTAGTATTAAATATTCATTGTATTTAATTACATAAAAAACGAGGGAGGAGGACATCTTAGCTAAAAGGAAAGAAATCAAATCTTTGATACTGATTCAATGTATTTGGAAAATGATAGTACACAGGGAACAAATTATTTGGGACTTCAAAAAGTTTAACTGATTAAGATGCAAAAGTCAAAGTTTATATCTGAAAAGTCTAAGCAAAAAAAATGGAAAAATGATTGTAAAACTAGTAGGCTACCAAGGTATCATAGAGAAAAGAGACCTAGAGGCTGTTAGTTTATTATGTGATGTGTGAGTAGATTCAACACAATAGACAAGTAGACCTTATTGGTGGTTTCAATTACAACTAAGTTGTTCAACCTGCTGTGAGTTCCCATCTTATCCCTGGTTAACACAATCAATGTTGCTCCAATAAGGGGTGAAGAGTAAAATAAACGCCACATGTGTGTGCAGAAGACCATAAAATATGAGCAAAGCACATGAAAAATGCAAAATGCAATCAAGCTAATAACTTATGTTGTTGGTGTGATATGTGCTAAAAGAAAATACATGCTCTAACAAGAAGATAGGTTGTGTGCCTCTCTGCTGTGTAGTGGCACTGACCTGAAGATAAGCATTACCTAAATATTCTAGAATTCATTGTTGTTTACGCCTCTTTGCTGTGCGATGGCACTGACCTGAGGCTTGACGTCTGTTGGAAAGCTCATAGAATAGTCTCTTCTTGAAATATACCCGTATACCGCTGAAAAATCTCCTGAGGAATGTTGATTACCATATAAGTGTGGGATCCACAAGTGCTTGTTGAAATAATTAACCTTAAATCATCAACAATGTCTGTTAAAAATCTGTGTATGGCCTTAAGAGGACAAGTATGCTGACAAATATGGTGAGCTGCAATTCTTGAAAGTCAAAATCATTGTGTGCATCGTGTAGCTCTAGTATGATTTCCTAAAATTGCTATTAACTATTAGTGAAAACATGGATCAAGCATAAAAATTGTTTATTAAAATGTCTCAAGTGATTATGATATAACCTGTATGATTCCAAAATGAATCGTACGAGAAATGATAAACTAGAATTGAAGTTGTGCAGTCTAGGAAGTAAAATCGATTAGAATTACTCTAACAGGTTTAAAATCCATCTCTAATAAAAAATATAAAATATGTTTTAATTCTGTTTTTTAAAAATCTCTAGTTGCCTTATTTATTAATTTTTAGTCATATAGTTAGTAAAAGTCAGACTAGGCATCGGAATTCAATCTATGAAACACTCACTTATAAGAGGTCACGTCAGTGGTGACCAATTGGTTCTTTGTTAAAAGGATCACGTCTGAGGTGATCAACAGTTTTCAAAGTTAAAAGGATCATGTCTCAGATGATCTTCAATTGTAATGTGTTTATCTATAGTTAAAAGGGCTAATTGTTTGAATGGTCATAAGGTCAAACTCACAAGTATGAGCCATTCGCACGACTGGACCATAAGTATGGACCAGTCGCATGATTGGATCATACATATGAGCCCAATCGCACGACTAAACCACATGTATGGACCAGACGTACGACTGGACCATAAGCATGGGTCAAGTCGTACAATTGAATCACCAAAATGAACCAATCGCATGAATGGAGTTGACCGAATGAGTCAGTCGGAGACACTCATCACCCCCAAATCTCACCTAAATCGCACGAAAGCAAGATTACTCTGCCAAATTTTTATATTTGTGATTTAGTACCCTGTTTGTGAGACTGACGATTACACTTTGTTTCTACAGGTAATGCAAGACTAAAATCGACCGAAATGCACAGTTTAATCAAGCCCTAACATTCAAATCGGGTCTAAACAAAACCGAGACAAAACCTTCAAAATAAACCACTATCTGTACTTAATCGGCAAATTATTTAGTACTAAGTGTTATTTTGATGGATTGCGAGTCCATGAGTCTAACCTAAACGTTTAACATCAAGTATATAACTGGGTTTGAGTAAGAGTGATATTCTTACTGAGAATGGAATATGATAATCAAGTCAATGATTGAGTGGCGGAAACAAACAATCAAAGAACATTCAAAGAAAGAAAATTACTCAAAATGCTGTTTGTATTGATATATGAAAGTTGATAAGTTACAGAGAATAATTACAACAAAAATTCTCTATCTATCAGCCGTCATCTCAGTACCAGGTTAACTATTCTATTTATAGTCAGACAAGATGCATTTACAAAATGACTAAACTACCCCTGACTGATTACATCAGAAACTAGTCTGAGTCTTGATCCACATCTCTGCTTGTTCATCCGCATTGACAAATGTGGATGAGATAATCTTGATCAGCATTTCCACTTGATCATCCACATTAGTAATTGGTCATCCGCATTGGTTAATGCGGATGAACAAATACTCATACACATTTGGTTGGTCATCCGCATTTGTAAATGCGGATGAGCAAAGTCTTGTCCGCATCTTCTTATGTTCTTCCGCATTAGTCAATGTGGAAGACTAAGTTGTTCTTCAGCATGTGTTATGTCTTCCGCATTAGTCAATGCGGAAGAGTAAACACTTGTCCACATCAGAGTTATGTCTTCCGCATTAACTAATGCGAAAGATAACACTTGTTATTTTCTTTGCAGATCTTCATCCGCATTGGTTCTTGGACTTGTGGGATTCTAGCTGAGCAATCATCAATTCACCCATTGAGTTGGCATGTATGATCCTTTCAGGGTGCAACAATACTCCCCCTATGGATTATACAGCCTAGTTTTCCTTAATGTTTAGGAGGTGAATGATGTTGTGATGATTCAGCTGGGTCTTTTGGAGGTATTATGAATGCAGCTTAGTAGGATCCAGGATATCCTTGATAATGTTTATAAAATCAGTTGCTTCTGACATCCTATCTCTGCTTAGCACATGTATCTTCATTCTGCTCATGTTGTAGATGGCTTCGATTGGTAACATTTTTAGTGAAATAGGTTCCCAGATGGAGATTATAGAAAGACCATCTCTATGAATCAATAAACCCCCCCACACATTCACTTCAAGTTTAACAATATTTCGAAGTTGCAGTGGTGTTTTTTCTTCTTTCTTTTGTATTCGATCATATGCCAGTTTCAACAACTTGATGCATTTCAGAAAGAAGTGCATGTCTTGTTCACCCAATTTTTTGTTTAATTCCATGAAGTGCCTGGTATAAATGTAGTAGATGTATGATACATCAAGTACTCTTACTTCATATCCACTGAATAGTCTTATGTCAGCTCCCTCCTTTCCTCCCCCCTTCCTTTCAATCACCATCTCATAGGTTTCTCATCATAGTACACGTTTGAGATGGGAGTGGAGGAATGAGTACCAGATACTACTTTCCTCTTCAATGATACGGTTGGCTTTACCTTCAACTCAGGGAATACAATTTCCTCTGCTTGCACCATTTTCTTCTTATCCACGGATTGACAAAAGTTTTATCTTTTCTCAAGCAAATTGTCTTTAATTAATTAAAGTTGTTTGTTCTTCTGAACATCTTAATTATGTTCTCAAATTCATATTCCCTGAACATAGCTGCATGACTGATCAGTTCATGTTGAGCTAGCTCCTTCAAATTATGAATCTCAAGGGCATTTACAAGAGCTGAGTACTCTGTAAAGAATTGTACTAGCCCTGAGATTCTCTTCACCATGAACATATTCCATGTGCTGTCATACTTCCAAGGTATTATTTTTGATGTACCTTACCCTTGGGAGTAGACACCCCTCTGATCAATTTTGCAATAGTCAGTCCTTCTTGTAGTTTCAACTGAGATGGTTCTGTAAACCATTCAAGGTACTTCTGGAGCACTGGGGCCAGTAGTTCTTGGTGTTTTTGGTTCAACAACATGTCTTCAGCTGACACTCTGCTTCTTGGTTTGGTCCTTGACAATTCTTCTTCCAGTTTCTTGAGTTTTTCTTTCTTTTCATTGATCAATTGAAGAGTTGCAGCTCTTAAAGAATTTGTCTTCATGTTAGCGATCCTTCTTCTTATGAATCCCTGATTTGAGAGATATTCCTTCATTTCCTTATCAGACATATTATAAGGATTGGAAATAATGATTCGTGGGATGAGGATGATTTCTTCATTTGAGACAGTTTGTGTAAGGGACCCCTTCTTGGCAATGGTATTTCATGCCCTGTTGATTTCTTCAAAGTTGAATCTTTATGTTTTGGAGTATCCTTTGTCATTGTTTTCTCATATTCAGTGTCTATTGTTGGATCAATGAATAATTTTACCTTCTCTTCCTCCTCCTTCATTCTCTCATAAGTCATTCCAAACACTTCATGAGGATCATAGCCTTGATTGATCAAAAACATGGCTTTAATCATCAAGTCATCAGTTTGTGCTTTCGATACCATGTCTTCCACTGCCTGTTCTGCTTTAATGGGACTGTCCATAAGAACATCCTTTTCAACTTCATATCCACCAGCAATTTCACCTTCTTCCAAATCAATGGCACCAGCCAATTTCTTCAATTAAGCTTCTGCCTCCTCATGTTCTTCCAAAAATTCAGCAATTGCTGTTAGACTTCTTGGGCCATCTTTTTGTTTCTTTGCCGGTTCTTCTTCAACTAATTGTCTCTTACCTTTGGCTTTTACAGCTAAGTACTTCCTCTTTCGTGAGTAAGTTTGAAGTTGAGGGCTAGAGGTTTTAGTTTGTTCTTCTGGCTCAGGTACCTTTTTAGGTGTGCTTGGCTCTTGATCCTTCATTTTACTTTTCTCATTCTTTTTTTGTTCTGGTTCAGTTTCTTCTTTCCTTTCTTTTTCACACTTTTCTTTGAGTTCTTCCTTTTGTTCTTCAGATAATGATATAGCAGGGACAATTTGCAGAGTTAATTCTTTTTCCAAAGGCACTGGTGATTTGGGGATAAAGACCATAGGCTCTGACTCAGTTCTTTGGTTTTATGAATTCCCAGAAGTCATCATCAATGCTGAATTGTTCACATGAAAAACTATTCAATGCACTAAAGAGTTCTTCAAATTCACCTTTTTCATAGTCTGAGTAACCAGTGTTTCCAGAATACACTACCATGTCTACACTTTGATCTTTAATCTCAGTTTGACTTTCATCACCTCCTTGTTCTTCATTCTCATCTACTGATTGGTTGTCATCAACAACAACCTTTTGTTCTTGCTCTCAACTTCCTTTTCAAGTTTTGAGATGATATCAGCTTGTTCTTCTATGATATTTTCTTGTTCCTCAATTGCAATTGTTTGTATTTCAAGAGTTTCTACATGTCCACTGACTTCTTCTCTTGAGTTTTTTAGTGCAACTTTTAAATTATCAATCTCCTTGTCTTGTTCTTTTCTTTCAGTTGCATATTTCTCTTTAAGTTCTTTCAATTCACTTTCTTTCTCATCTAGTCCCAGGATTCAGTCATTGATGATTCCAGCCTCCTGTTTAAGGTTCTTTCCATCCTTTCCACTTTGAGTAAAAGCTCAGAGATTAATTCATCCTTTTCATTAGGCTTGTTGATGTTAGATTCAGCATAACTCTCTGAAGGAGCAGCCTCAGAAGGTTCTTTCATAGCTGGGATTTGATCATGATGATCCTCCTAATCAGAAGATTATTTGGATGATTTAGATGCACTTGTTGATCCTTCTATTTCATGAGGGTGATCATGGGATGATTGTAAAGGTTGGTAAGGAGAAATAGGTGATTGAGGTGGTGATATTGGAGATTGATGATGAGATGATATAGGTGTAGGTTGAGTGGTTGTTGGTGGTGTTGGTTATGGAATTTGTTATCGTGATGGTATTGGTGAGGGTATTGGTGATGGTATTGGTATAGGAGATGGTTGTGGTGAATGTTGTGGAGTTGTTTGAGCTATTGGTTGTGGAGGTAGTTGAGCTTGACCTGCTTGATGTAATTGTTGAAGCATCCAAGAAGAAGGGGTGAATGGGCACCACTGTAAAAGTTCCTTAGGCCCTTCTTCTTGATGTACTTATAGGATCTTGCATCATAGTGTGGGATGTTAAGCACAAGTCCTTCATTAACAATGTCATGAAATGATTCATTGATTAGACATTGAATGAATCTAGGGTACATCAGAAACTTGTATCTCAACCCTTCGTGAATGTTGGAGATTAGGCCATTGAACACATATGCAGACATATTAAACAGTCTGTTGGTGCAGAGAGCACATATTGCAGAAGATGTGAGGACTGGAATGTCATTCCATCCTGTTTCCTTTTTGATAGACAATGTTTAAACATATGAATTAGGAACCTCCAAGGCAGATCCACTAATCCTTTGACTATCTGTTATGCTTCATAACTCCCTTCATAACCGATTTTAGAGAAAATGTGGTTATTTCCTCATCATCTAATTCAAGAGGATCATTAGCATTATCATTGAGTTGTAGACATCTTCTAACAGACTCTTCTGTGATCCTTAGAGTAAGTTCATTGTTGATTCTCCCAGTTAGAGTTCTCACTCCATCATCTTCAACTACTTCAGCGGATTCCCAGAAGGACCTGATAGGATTCTCGTAGATTGTTGGTCTCACTGTCATGGCATATGCTACCCTTGTGGTAGATAAGAATCTTATCATATCTCTAAGACCTTCGGCTTCAGGCACATTAGGGTTTAAATAACCGCTGACGTTATGGAGCTTGCTCCATGTAAGATTTGCCATGTAATCTGCACAAGAGACATGTGTTGACTGTAGCAAATGCGGAAGACAAACTTTTGACATTGACAGTCCGCATTTGGCTACATTTGGTCAGTCGCATTTGTGACTGTAGCAAATGCGGAGGGTTTAATTTTTGACTGACTGTCCGCATTCCACTACTGTTACAAATGCGGAAGTTGTGTTTCTTAATTTTTATTCTATCCGCATTTGTGTACTGTTGCAAATGCGGAAGATAAACTTGAAATTTTGGCTATCCGTATTTGTGTTGTAGTAAATGCGGAAGAACATTGTATAAGCATTGTAACAAATGTGATTGAGTTGCTTGTTTTATCCTATCCGTATTTGTATACAGTAGCAAATGCGATAGAACAAAGTCAATCAGCATTTGTGCAACTACATCAAATGCGGTTGACAAGTCAACACATCACTATAGCAAATGCGATACAGACCTGTTCATACATATTTGTTAACTGTATCAACTGTGGTAGAGTAAATTTCATATTCACTTCACACACTAATGCGGTAGAGTAAAATCATTGTCCGCATTAGTTGCACTTCAAAAAGTATTGTTACCCGCATTAGTTCCATGCATGGGTTACCTTCACCCGCATTAACTAATGGACTAACCTACATTACCTTTTGAACTTAATCAAAAGTTAATGTGATTGAATTGATTATTCATCTTATGAAGAGGTGTCCTTGATTGATTTTTCTTATGAAGTTGGCTGTTGAAGTTGTCAATTTTTGCTTGGATTGACTTGTATGTCACACTAATACAAGTTTCCCAATTTTGATAGATCTTGGGCTTATCATGCTTCTAAGAATCTGCATAAGCTGAGATATAATGATATAACTTATTGCAACAACACCAACTAAAACTCTTTTTGTTTTGTTTTTTCAAAATTAAGTTATTAAACCAAAAGTTAGGCTTACTCAAACATTTTAAATTACTCCCCCTAAAGTTTATGTCCAAATGTGGAGAGAAACTTTAAAGATTTAAAACTTTTTGAATATTATTTTGATTAATATTAATAATGAAGAGAAAAATCTCTTTGTTGGGATCATATCAATCTTACATTACACATGTGCATCCTTTATGATTAATGGACATGATTATGAACTTGAAATTGAAGGTTTGTTTATCCTCTAAACCCATACCTGATTGATATTTTAATGCAAATGAGTTTTATCATGTTTTGGTTGATTTATTATTCAATGTGTACCTCACATACATAAGCATGAAATGATCAACCCTCCTTATACAATGCATGGTAGAACTTTTTCACAACTTTTCTTACCAGGTTACTTAAGTCATGAAATCTCATTTTCACTGATCCTCATTGGGATTCTTTTAATTTGATCCTTTTTCATGTTGATCCACATTGGGATTCTTTTCACTTCACTTTGGAAGGTGATCCATGATAGGATTCTTTTGTTCATTCACTTTGAATGTATTACTTTGTTGATTCATCCAATTTTTGGATGTGTTCCACATTGGGAATCTTTTGGATCATGACATCTGCACTATGTGCAAGTTTCATCAGGTCTTTGCTCAGCAAAACAAAGATGAAACATGATGTGTGAAATAAATTCATAAAGTATCATTACCTGGTGTGTTTAGGCTACTACACACACATGCACTTAGATAAGCCAATACATACCTATACTTTGTGATGAGTGTTTCACAATTGAATATGTCTTTAATTCGTCACTACATGTATCTCTTTTTCCAAGTTGAGCCTACCAACATATCTGGTAAGTCATTTCAGTCTTTTACATTTTGAAATTAAGCACACTGAATGATATAACGACTGTAATTATATCATTTCCCAAAGAATTCTTTTCTTCATAAAACTTGATTTCTTTTTGTGGTTTTTCTGATGTTTTAAATTGTTTATGATGTTTTTCATAGTTTTTAGTCGAGGTTAATCATGTCAATTGACTGTACCAAAAATTCAAACCTAACAGGTTCAAATGCCTTAGTAAAAAAATCAGCTAATTGATTTTCAGTTGGTACTTGAATGAATTTGATTAACACTTTTCAGCACAGTCTCTCAAAAAATGATATCTAATCTCAATATGTTTTGTTTTTGAGTGTTGTACTGGATTATTAGTTATAAAGACAACAGCTGTGTTGTCAATAGAAATTGGTGTATGCAAGAAGTTAAAACCATAATCAAGCATCTGGTTTTGAATCCAGAGAACTTGAGAGCAACATGCTGATGTAGCAATATACTCAGCTTCTGTTGTGGACACAGACACATTTGTCTGCTTCTTGCATTGCCAGGATACTAGTCTGGGACCAAGAAATTGACAACCGCCAGAAGTGGATTTGCTATTGAAGTTGCATCCTCCATAATCATTGTCTGTGTAGGCATAGAGATTAAATTCTCCTTTCTTTGGATACCATAATACAAGAGCTGGCTTGCCTTTCAGATACGTGAATATCCTCTTGACTGTGTTCACATGTGATTCTTTTAGATCAGCTTGATATCTTGCACACAGAAAAACACCAAACATAATGTCAGGCCTACTGGCTGTTAGATACATAAGTGAACCTATCATTGATCGATAGTGCATCTGGTCCACTGATTTGCCTTCAGGGTCGGGTCCAATCTTCACTTTAGTATCCATAGGAGTTCTCATAGACTGACAGTCAGCAAAGTGGAATTTCTTCAACATGGTTTCTACATACTTTGATTGGTTAATGAAGATTCCATTTGCTGTTTGTTGGACTTGCACCCCAAGAAAGAAAGTGAGTTCCCCCATAGCACTTATTTGGAACTTTGAATGCATAAGATCTTCAGATTCTTTGTAGAGTTGCTTGTTTGTCGAGCCAAATATAATATCATTCACGTAGATCCGGACTAACAACATGTCTTTCCCCCTTATTCTTTCGAAGAGAGTCTGATCAATCTTTCCTCTTTCATAACCATGTTCAATAAGAAAGGATGATAGAGTCTTATACCACTTTCTTGGTGCTTGATGAAGACCATACAGAGCTTTGTCAAGCTTGTAAACTCTATTAGGGAAATCTGGATCTTCAAAGCCAGGTGGTTGACTCACATAGACTTCTTCAGCAATCATTCCATACAGGAAATCTGGATCTTCAAAGCCAGGTGGTTGACTCACATAGACTTCTTCAGCAATCATTCCATACAGGAAAGCACACTTTGCATCTATTTAGAAAACTACTGAAGACCGTGGTTTTGACTTCAGATGATTGAAACAACTGAGGACTTGATGTTTGTCATCAGTAGTTATGAAACTACTGAAGACAGTGGTTTTGTCATCAGCTGTTGTAAACAACTGAAGACTTGGGATTAGTCATCAGTAGTTATAAAACTACTGAAGACGTGGTTTTGCTTCAGTTTTTTAAAATGAAACAGCAGTTGTACAAACGACTGAAGAGAAAGTTCTCTTCAGCTGTTTTCGTCAATTCTTAGCTTTTCAGCTGTTTCAAACTGTCCTCAACACATTCATCAGTCTTTTTGGCTGATTTCAGTTGTTTCATAGGACATCAGTACTTATCTGTTTTTACTGATTGCAGTAGTTGTAACTGCATCAGTAGTTGTAACTACATCAGTAGTTGTAACTACATCAGTAGTTTAGAACAGATGAAGTACTTCAGTACTTGTGAGACATTTAGCCTTCAGTAGTTATAAAAACTACTGAGGGTAAAAGAGCTCATCAGTACTTATATGTGACATAGGTACTCATGATCATCAGTATGAATGACTAAGATCATCAGTAGTTGTCACTTATTCTAGTTGCAGCATACCAAGCCTTAACACCAGGTTTTGGAAAGTTGAACTATCCAAAGGCTTTGTAAAAATGTCTGCAAGCTCATTAGCACTAGGCACAAACTTAGGATCAATCAGACCTTTTTCAAAACAATCCCTTATAAAATGATGTCTGATCTCTATATGTTTGGTCCTAGAGTGCTGGACTGGATTTTTGACAATGCAAAGAGCTGAAGCACTATCCATTAACAATGGAGTCTTAGTCTCTGTAATGCCATAATCCAAAAGTTGGTTTGAAGCCAGAGTACCTGAGATGTACAACTTGCAGCAGCAATGTACTCTGCTTCAGCAGTGGATGTAGCAACTGAGGTCTGTTTCTTGCTCTGCCAAGAAATCAAGCAGTTGCCTAGGAATTGACATCCACCAGAAGTTGATTTCCTGGTCAACTTACACCCTGCATAGTCACTGTCAGAAAAAGCAACTAATTTACCAGAATGTCTGGTAGAATACCATAAACCTAGAGATGGAGTGCCTTGCAGATATCTAAAGATCCTCTTGACTGCAATCAGATGAGACTCTTTAGGTGCATCCTGAAATCTAGCACAAACACATGTAGCAAACATAATATCTGGTCTAGAAGCTGTTAAATACATCAAGGACCCAATCATACATCTGTAAAGTGTTTCATCAACCACTTTACCTTTCTGATCTGTGTCCAGTTGTGTGGTGCTGCTCATGGGAGTAGAACAAGGCTTACAGTTTTGTAAATCAAACTTTTGCAAAAGATCTTTTGTATATTTGGACTGATGAATAAAAATTCCATCAGCCTTTTGTTTGATTTGCAACCCCAGAAAGAACTGCAATTCTCCCATGGCACTCATTTCAAACTTCTGTTGCATCAACTTTGTAAAGGCATCACACAACTTTGGATCAGACGATGCAAAAATGATATCATCTACATAAATTTGAACAAGTAGATTATGCTGCCCAGCTTTCTTAATGAATAAAGTCTTGTCTATGGAGCCTCTAGTGAAATTGTTTTCCAGAAGAAAGTTTGATAATGTCTCATACCAGGCTCTGGGAGCTTGTTTTAACCCATAAAGAGCTTTATCAAGCTTATACACCCAATTAGGATGTTTATTGTCCTCAAAGCCTGGAGGTTGACATACATAAACCTCTTCCTTAATTTTTTCATATAAAAATGCACTTTTTAGATCTTGAATAGTAGTTTCAATGATCAATTGTTAGATCGATCAATGATTAACCTGCTCTGATACCATTTGACAGGATCAGCGATCACAAGTTTGATGTATTAGGATACAAAGCAGCGGAATACAAACTAGAATTAGACAAATTGTAGCAAGCAATCGATACTTGTAAGCATTAAGATCGCATACGGTTATAGGGAGAGAATATATATTTCTGATTTCAAGGAATGTTTATAGATGTAGAATATTTCTAATCAAATCATTCGTCCATTCAATTCATTCTCAATGTTACAATAAGTTGTCACTCCTTATATAGAGTGCAACAATCACTGCTGTTATCATGGAAAGTGACAACTGGTAGATCTAATACCAAAATAACTAATTCTTAACAAACTACTGAAATGATCACAACTACTGAGAACATATCAGCATGTTAAGTACAAAATATAAAACTACTGAAACTACAACGACTGAAGAACAACTCTTCAGTCGTTTTACAAAACTACTGAAACATAAAAATATAAAACTACTGATATCACAACTACTGAAGAAGTACTCTTCAGCAGTTGTGACAAACTACTGAGGCTTCAGTACTTGATCTTCAGACTTTGACCTTCAGGTGTTTCATCAGCTGATGACTTCAGTAGATATCATCAGCTGATGTCTTCAGTCTTTGTCTTCAGACTTTGTACATCAGTTGTTGATCTTCAGCACTTGTAAACTCTTCAGCTGTTGTACTTCAGTACTTTGGTCTTTCAGCTTCAGCACTTGTGTTCTTCAGCTGTTGTACTTGAGCACTTTAGTTCTTCAGCTGTTGAGGTCTTCAGCACTTGATCTTCAGCTGTTGAAGTCTTCAGCACTTGTCAAACTACTGATGAGGCTTTCAGCAGTTGTTGTGATACCATGTGGGACTTAGAGGTTTTCTGATCTTGGCTCATTGGTTCTTTTGGTCCAACAAGAAGGTATTGATTATGATGAAACCTTTGCCCTTGTAGCCAGACTAGAGGCAATTAAATTGTTCTTAGCCTATACTGCATTCCATAATCTTAAAGTTTTTCAAATGGATGTCAAAAGTGCATTTTTATATGGTAAAATAATAAAGAGGTTTATGTTTGTCAACCACTAGGTTTTGAGGGTAATAAACATCCAGATTAGGTATACAAGCTTGATAAGGCTCTTTATAGGTTGAAACAAGCTCCTAGAGCCTGGTATGAGACATTATCAAATTTTTTTCTTCAAAATAATTTCACTAGAGGCTCCATAGATAAAACTTTGTTCATTAAGAAGGTGGATCAGCATAAGCTACTTGTTCAAATTTATGTTGGTGATATTATTTTTGCATCCTCTGATCCCCAGTTGTGTGATGATTTTACCAAATTAATGCAAAAGAAGTTGGAAATGAGTGCAATGGGAGAATTACAGTTCTTTCTAGGATTGAAAATCAAACAAAAGGATGATGGGACTTTCATTCATCAGTCTAAATATACAAAAGATCTTTTGAATAAGTTTGATTTACAAAACTGTAAACCCTGTTCTACTCCCATGTGCCACACCACACAACTAGATGCAGATCAGAAAGGTAAAGCTGTTGATAAAACACTTTACAGATGTATGATTGGGTCCTTGATGTACTTAACAGCTTCTAAACCAGATATCATGTTTGCAACTTGTGTTTGTGCTAGATTTCAGGCTGCTCCTAAAGAGTCTCATTTGATTGTAGTCAAGAGGATCTTTAGATATCTGCAAGGTACACAATCTCTAGGTTTATGGTATTCCACTGGACACTCTTGCAAATTAGTTGCTTTTTCTGATAGTGAGTATGCAGGTGTAAGTTAACTGAAAAGTCAACTTTTGGTGTATGTCAATTCCTAGGCAACTATTTGATTTCTTGGCAGAGTAAGAAACAAACATCTGTTGCTACATCCACTGCTGAAGTAGAGTACATTGCTGCTGCAAGTTGTACATCTCAGGTACCCTGGCTTCAGAACCAACTTTTGGATTATGGCATTACAGAGACTAAGACTCCATTATTAATGGACAGTGCTTCAGCTCTTTGCATTGTCAAGAATCCTGTCCAGCACTCTAGGACCAACATATAGAGATCAGACACCATTTTATTAGGGACTGTTTTGAAAAAGGTCTGATTGATCCAAAGTTTGTGCCTAGTGCTAATGAGCTTGCAGACATTTTTACTAATCCTTTGGATAGTTCAACTTTCCAAAACTTAGTGTTAAGGCTTGGTCTGCTGCAGCTAGAATAAGTGACAACTACTGATGACCTCAGTAAACAAGTACTAAGGATCATTAGTAAACATGTCACAAATAAGTACTGATTCTGTTACAAACTACTGATGTAGTTATAACTACTGATGTTAGTAAAAACAGATAAGTACTGATGTCCTATGAAACAACTGAAAACAGCCAAAAAGACTGATGAGTAAGTGTTGAGGACAGTATGAAACAGCTGAAAAGCTAAGAATTGACGTTAACTACTCATGGGAATTTTCTCTTCAGTTGTTTTACAACTGCTGTTTCATCTTAAACAACTAAAGCAAAACCAATATCTTTAGTTGTTTAACAAATACTCATGACTAACACCAAGTCTTCAGTCGTTTACAACAACTGATGACAAAACCATGTCTTCAGTAGCTTCACAACTACTCATGACTAACACCAAATCCTTAGTTGTTTCCAACATCTGAAGTCAAAACCATGGTTTTCAGTAGTTTTATAACTGCTGATGCCTAAAACCAAGACTTCAGTTGTTTCAACCTCTGAAGGTTAATACCACGCCATGAGTCGTTTAAAACTACTGATGATTAACACCAAACCTTTCAGTTGTTTTATAACCCTTCCCTATAAATACCTAATCTTACAGAGCTTCATCATCTCAACCTAACGTTCAAAAATTCAGAACCTTTTCTCACATTAATGGCGACCATGCATCTTGAACCACGACACAACTGTGTTGCCTACCTTACCAAATCACCTTTCTGGACAAAGTTTGATACTGTCACTGATCTAATGGTCCATTCTCCATTCAAAACGGCCTTCCTTATCATCCTACCATTTATGCCGAATCCCTAAATCAGTTCTGGATGAACGTCACCCTTACCACTGGAGAGAATGATACCGAGTCTCTCCAGTCGTTTGTCAACTCCCGTAAGGTGGTCATCACTCCGGCAATCCTTCGCCAATCCCTATAACTGGATGATGCCACATTCCCTGCTGGATATTCAAACGGCACCACTGATCTATCCTTTGCCCACCATGGATAGCAGGGTAACCTCAGTGCTTCTACTATCCTAAAGAAGCATTTCCATGACGCAGAATGCCTTATTTTTCATATGGTGAATGTCTGTCTAGCCCCTAAGACTTCTTCTTTGGATCAAATGTCAACCAGGTGGCAGCAGGTATTCTTCTCTTTCCTTGAGCAAGAAAACTTAAATTTTTCTGAAATAATATTTCTTGAACTTAAGGATATGGCCTCAAACCTATTGCTAACCGATGGATATTATATCCACGGTTCATAATTTCCATTATAGAGAATCAGCTGAAAGCTGAGGGACTTGTTGGCCTTGGAGTCCCTGCCATGGCTGTATTGCCTGAGGTATACTCCAGGCATAACTCAGACCAGTCACTCAAACAGGCTGCCAAGCTGCGAAAACCCACGCAGCTGGAACCCACAACCACCACCTCCAAATCCAAAGTCCCCACCAACCCCAAACACAAGAAACCCAAAAAGGCTGCTCAGGGAACTGAGTCCCCTGAGGATGCCCCTGCAATACAAACGCAGGATATATCTACTGGCCACAACCCCCCAGTAAATACACGTACTCACCCAACCTCAACCACTCAGGTTTCCTCTCAACAGGAGCCTGCATCAACCACATTTGGGGCACCTATACATCTGGAACCTTCCTCATTTGAGGAGGTTGCCATTGAAACGCACCACTCCCCCTCGGTGCATACTGCTTTCACACCATCTCCCACTGCAACCGCCCCCCAAAGTCCTACCATAATAGTTGCAAAAGTACTGACTCAGTTGAATTCCTCACCCCCTCCCCAGATACCAATCAAAACTGGGATAGTCTCAACAATTGAGGGGGAGGATCAACATGCTTCTCATAACCCATAACACAGGGGTTACACTATTCCTTCTCCAAGTGTAGAAATAAAGATTAGAACATCTGGTGAGGCTACCACTTCTCCTGCTTCAGCATATGATCAGGATACAGTTGGTAACATCCATAAGACCTCACCAGAGGCAATTGCCATGACGGACATAATCCTGAGGCAGGAAGTCCCCAGTACCAAGATCAAGGGGCACATGCTACTACTGATCTACACTCGGAGCATGTACATCCTCATTCAATCAGGAGTTCAGGTGATTCAGCAAAGACTGATGATGACCTAGGTTTCTTCTATGATGTTCTAGCCCACAATACCATCCTAGACAATGAGGTGAGCAGACTCAAAGAGTTGTTGGCCAAAATGTCTCACGATCAAAGACCATCTACCCCAACAACCCCACAGATGGCACCTTCATTGAAGGTTCACCAAACACTAAGCCTACACACATAACTGAGCCACCAGCCTCTGCTTTTGGCTCCACCTCTTAGGGACAGAACCCCTCTGAGCAGATGGTTGCTATCTTTCAAAACTCCTTACCTCTCATCACTCCCAACATCACTGACATAGTGCATAAAGCCATTGATGAGAGGGTTCCCTCAAATCTACAAACCATCATTGATGATGATGTTCATAAATCTTTTTCTGCCTTCCAAACCCCTGATTCCAATGCAACCAAAAAAGGGGAGACTACAAAGTCTAAGGCAGTGAAAGACAAGAAAAGAAAGAGAGTTGATGCTGAGAAAGAGCCTGAGAAGAGAAGGAGGTTGAGAAGAACTGATCTCAGAACAGTTGATCACCTATAAAAGAAAGAAAAGTGCTAAGTCAAGAGCTGATGAGAAAAAAATCATTAGAAGACCTTGTTAAAGATGTTGATGAAGCTTATAGCACATCAATGGATAAAATTATAGATCAGCTATTTAGACATGGTCATGACACAACCACATTAGACTCTGAGATCAGAAGGCTGGAAATAGAAGAGATACAATCAAGATGGCCGGTTATAGTGTGTTGGAAAGGAAAGATTGGAAATCATGATCAGGTTCATAGCTAAATATCTTGGAAGATCATTGATTGAAATCAAGTCATGGTCCAGGGACAACATCTTGGCAATAACCACCAAGATCTGTTCGTCTAAAGTATATACCAAAGGGCTAGTGATTGAAGCCTTGAATGAAGCTGGTGCTGGGAGCAGGACTGAACTGGTCAAACAATCCAAAGCCTCACTTACATCCAAAATGCTAGAATAGCCTGTCAAAATTCCCACACCAAAACCACCACAACCACAACCCACTAAATCAATTCCCTTACCCACAAAACCAATAGCCGATGATGTACCCCAGAGGAGGAAGAGAAGGGTACTGAGGTTAGAAGAGGAAGAAGAAAATAATGATGAAGATGAAGATAGGCTGCCAATCTCAGCTGTTATTCAGTTGCCTAAGGCCATAAGTCACCCTCCAACAATTTCTCCTGAATCTCAAGGAAAATTGTGAAAGTGAAGTTAGAAGAATAAGAGCTTCACAAACAACATGATGAGGAACTGTTGAGAAGAGTCGACAAAGCATACGCTGCCACAACTTCAATCATCAATATGAAGAAACATGCTTAGAGATTATACACTCTCAGACATACCTTTCAATATCAAAAATAAAGAGTGAGGATTTGGCCTAATCCCAGGGTGTCTCATAGGATTAAAAAGAAAAATATTCCACAGAGATACATTGGCCAAGTAAAGAAGATTGTAGATGAAGTGATCTCTCTGGCCTTTGTAGTATCACCTTGGGGATCCTAGATGACTTCAAGAAAGCCTATAAAGCTAAACTGCCCCTACAAAAGATGCTGGAGAATAAAGTGGTGAAAAAGGGTTAGTGTATAGGAGGCTTGTGGAAGTTAGAAAGAATGAGCTCCAGTTGTTCTTAGAGGGTATTCACTCAGATGAATTCACATATAGAATCATAACAACTGTGGAACTAAATAATGGGAAGAAGGTCAAATACCTCTCTGAGTATTATGGGCCAGAGTCACTCTTTGAAGGAGAAGCAGAAAAGCTTACCATGGAAGAACAAATAACCTTCCTTAAGGCCTATACAAGGGAGTCTTACAGACTCATATTTGGGAAGTAGATCTCATCGATGGGGTAACAGCTCTGTGTGCAGTTCCCCAAGACGGAGTTCCCATCCATCCTTTGCCAAACAGATCATTGAGACTTCTTCCCAGGCCTGTGCTTACAAGGGTCACTTCTAAGCTGATCTAGAAGACAAAAAGACCAATCTTTCTGCCATAATAAGTGGGACATCTTCAATAAGCTTAAAGGTTTTGGCTGCATTGGTTCAGGGGGAGTTTGTTAGACCAAAAGAACCAATAAGCCAGATCAGAAAAACCTTTAAGTCCCACAAGACATCACAACAACTGCTGAAGACTTGATCAGCTGTTTGACAAAGTCTAAAGATCAACAGCTGAAGACTAAAGTACTGAAGACTTCAACAGCTGAAGACCAAAGTTTGAAGATCAGCAGCTGAAGACTAAAGTACTGAAGACTTCAACAGCTAAAGACTAAAGTATTGAAGACTTCAACAGCTGAAGACTAAAGTACTGAAGACTTCAACAGCTAAAGACCAAAGTCTGAAGATCAACAGCTAAAGACTAAAGTACTGAAGATCAACAGCTGAAGTACAAGGACTGAAGACATCAGCTGATGACAACAATTGAAGTTCAAGAAGTCCAAGTACTGAAGCGTTCAGAGTTTGTCACAACAGCTGAAGAAACATTCTTCAGTTGTTGTGATTGTTTCCTTTCAGTAGTTTTATTTTCTATTTCAGTACTTGTAAAACGACTGAAGAGCATGTTCTTCAGTCGTTGTTGTTTCAGTAATTTCTTTTCAGTAGTTGTAGTGATAGTTAACACTTCGTATTTTTGTAAGAAGATGTCAGTTGTTTGACATCTTCAGTAGTTGTGTTAACTTTCAGTAGTTAAATAACAGTTAGATGTCACTGTCAAGTGACATCAGCTGACGTCAGCTTTCCTTATAAAAGGAAAGATGACCTAATTGTAATTGTGCGAAAGCCAGCCGAAGCATGTATTGAATGAATATATTCCTTTTGGCAGAAATTCTCTCTCTATAACAAACACTGTTTCATTGACAAATTTCGTGTGTTCTTGTTTAAATTTGTTAATTCGTGAGCTCATTCCGCTGCAAATTCAATCTAATTGATCAAACTAGATGCCGAGTTCCTAACAAGAAGACCAATGACATGATTTCCTTTGACCAAGTTATTCATATTTTTAAAGTTAGTGTGCTCCAAACGTCTATGCCAAAGTTGTAATTCATCAAATGATGCTTTAGACAAAAGACATGTTTCTTCCTTAGGTGATGCAGAACACAGGTTTAAGACATATGTATTATTCTTCCTTGGAGTCTTTAAGACAACCCATTTTTCAGGAATCTAAAATCCAGGTTTCAGAATGTAGCAGTGAGAGTCTGTAAAGTGAGTGGAATATTTTTTTTCGTAGATCTGAGACACGCTTAATTGATTAAAATTCAGTTGTTCACAGTAATTCACTCTGTCAAAGCTCTGCATCCCGTTTGTCATAGATCCTTCTCCTGTAATTCTACCACCTTCTGAATGTCCACCGAATGCCACAATAGTTCCTTGTACGTACTTGAAATCATGAAGGAGGGAACGATCTCCAGTCATGTGTCGGGAGCATCCATTGTCTACGTACCATAGGCTATTAGACCTGTGTGGATGAACCTACAAACAAAAAGAACTAATTAGAATAAGGAACCCAAGCCATGATGGTCTTGGGTTTCCTGTTCCTATTCATGATAGTCACCTCCTGGTATTTCCCTCTGAATAGTGATTTAGATGGAGGTGTTCCGGAAGACTTTTGATAATGAATTGGTCGAGTCATCTCATCAACATCTACTGAGGATTCAGATGAATAATGAAATCGTTGGTCTCTATTTCTTTGTAAAAATTTATCCTGAGTTTCATTATCAAAAGTTGGGTTTTGCTTAGGAAGGTCAAGTTTGTGTTTCATTATGAGATGATTTCATTGACCCTTCCTCAAATCCTTCAAGTTATTTCTGTTATTTGTTGATCTAGGTGTCCTAGATTGAGTATTATGAAGATGAGGTCTAACAGAATGCATCACAGTAGATGTTTTTGAGATGGGCTTATGTTGTGGAATTCTCAACCCCTTCTAATTAAAGTAACAATCAGTTGTATTGTGATTGTTCATGTCGCAGATTGAATAATACTTATTGAAATAGAAATTTTTGGTGGAGTGATTGGTTATATCATAGATAGAACAATATTGATTGAAGAAGCATTTATCTGTCTTGTGATTGAACATGTCACAAATATCACAATACATTTGTTTGTTTCTTGAATCAGATTTTTCTTTGTGTGACTCAACTGATACTTTCTTTTGATGAGTCATTTTCTTTTCTTTAGGTGATGAATCAGAATCAGCCCTTTTAGTAGATTGTTTCACACACTACTTTTGTTTAGTTGACTGACTTGTTTGTGTTTCTTTAACCTACTTCTCACCTCCTTCTCAAACTGGTCAACGTGTTCTTTGTTACATATATCAAACCCAACTCCCTGCCTTAACCTTGATGACTGAGGGTCTGATGAAGTTTTATGTGTTGAACTCAGTTTTACAGTTGGTTTCTTTTTCAGTGAAACCTTTTCTGATTTGCTTGAATTTTATGGAGATACAATCTCATTATCAGAACTACTCTTAGTAGTGGGTTTCATTTTTTTAACATATTTCTTTTTGCCTTGTAAAACAGATGGTATAAATTTTATAAAAGGTACAATTGCTTTTACAGGGCTTGATGGTTTCATGACACTCACTGTCTTGTCTGAGTACTCTTTGATTTTGATTGGTTGTCCTAACTTGATTTTATCCTCATTGGTTTCAAAATAAACATTAGGTTTGTTTTAAGGATTTATCACTTGTTTCACTACTGATTTAGGTTCCATAGTTTTAGGTTTGATTGATTCAGAGAGTGAGACAGAGTCAGGCATGACAGTGTAATTGTCATTGTATGGTGGAGGACATGAATTATACCCAATACCTGACATGTCCTTTGGATCCTTTTGTGAATGCAGCATCTCTTGTAGCTTCACTGAAGACATTTGAAACTTATCAAGTTTCACTTTAGTCATTGATTGTGAGTTTTAGCTTGAGCTGACTTTTCAGTAAGTAGCTCATTTTCAGCTGCAAGATTGTATTTCTCAACATGCAATTTTTCTATGTCAGAAATGAGAAATTTTATTTTGATTTCAAAACTTTTTAGTTCTCTCTTCATCATTTTTCAATTCACTTTTGATTTTGATTGGGTGTCCTAACTTGATTTTACCCTCATTGTTCTCTATACTCTTGTAATTCATTTAGGCATTTTTCACTACAAAGGTTACTTTTTACCTCAGTAGGCAATGAAGATGGTCCATCATTTATGTGAGCCATGAGAGCATGATTCTGGAATTGAGGCTTGACTTTCTCAACATACACACTCCAATCACATATCCCATCTTGTTTGATCACAAGGGAACTGGCAGAAGGCTGGCTGCTTGCATGGGCTTGATTTGTCAGCTGTGGTTGATTCTGGTATGTTTGTTGATGATAAGAATGATGGTACTGCTATTGTTGATTGTTTGAGTGATAGCTGTTGGATTCTTTATGCCCAAGACACATAGAATATTGATGTGGTTAGTACGTCATGGTCCAAGTCGGGTCATACCCAATAACAAGTTTAGCAAACACCAATATGTTTTTAATTGATGATATGATCATACTATAAATCATTGCACCAATTTAGATAATGGGTTTTCTAAATTATTTATATGTGAGAAAGAACAACTTATAAGGATATTTTGTTCATGGACATTATTTGTAATGTTATTTAAGTTTGTTAAATAACATCAAATAATAAGAGTGTGTGTTTAAGTTATATATTTGAAACTACTCTCCAATTTAACACTAGTCACACTCTCCCATTGAGCACTCTCTCTCATACTTGCAAGATCCATTTATTTTTCTCTAATCCAAGAAGGAAAAATAGGCTGAAAATCGGTTTTCAGCAGCCATGTCTTGCGATTTAGTGCACAAATCCTAGCAAGAAAGGTGTTTTGCATCATGCTTGTGGGTATGGAAGCTTGTGGACATCTACCTTGATGTTTTGTTCAATCAAGGGCAGCCCTATCTTCATCCAAATCCCGTTTTTCAGCAGCCTTTTGGAAGGTAGTTCATCATCAGTTTTAAGTAGCTTTGTTAAAGGTAGTTTGTATGACTCGTTTTGGTTTGTTATTGGGCTGTTATTTCTTCTTGTATGCTAGTTCTTCACATAATAAAGATCCTGTTGTTATGGATTTGTTGTTTACACATAATCATGTTAATTTTCAGAAACTTTAACATGACTTAAGTTGTATATTCCGCTGCGTTTCATATGTTTAAATGGTTAGACAAGATGTAAATGGACAAACAAACCCCTTCAATGGCATGTAGAGCCGGTTATGTGGAAACTAGCATCATTATCCTTGTAAAATTGGTTTTAAAGGATGTTTATCTCTCATTAGAGACTGATTTTGGTTGATTTAATAAACCCCATGTCTTTCAAAGTTATATCTTCATGCTTATGATTAACTTTGAAAGATAGGAATGTCAATTGGTTGATATGTTTTGGTTATTGTTTGTTTGGACAAACAACCCCAATTTTCAGTTTATGTTGGCTGAAAATTTGGGTTTGATGCGGTTTATTTTGTTTGTTGAATGATATTTGTGATTGTTCATTTGATGGTGCATAACCTAGCTTAGACCTTGTGTTGTTTTGGTTTGGTAGCTTGTTTGTTTTGGTCATTTTCGTTCAATTGGGTTGTAAGTTTTGTGCTTGTAATTTATCTATTATTCATTGGGAGTAATAATAGATTATGAGTATTTCTCTTTTACTAGAAAATATGTATTAGGATATATATTATGTAAATGAAGATGCTCGGAAGAAGCACAAAAGGAAGACCAAAGTGGACTTGAAGCATACGGATGCGACCCAAGTGGGAGATCCATTGTGATCTCAATTTTGTTGTTATTAACCCTTAGGAAAAACCTAATGACGACACTTGTGATGGCAAACAAGTATGGTCACAATAGTAGCTATGGTTATGCACATATGATTGTTCGATATGTTGATACATGTTTGTCCCTAGATCATGATATGAAATGTAATAGATCTGTTTGTTTGATTCTAATATGTAATTTGATATGATGATATATGGTTTTTGTGATTTGTAATGACTAATATTTCATTAATGAGTTGATATTAAATTGGTTATTTAGGTTTGTCGTTGTTAGAATTGTTACACATAATGTTTATTATTTAATACATTCAAACTTAACTTAATGAAGTTCTCATGCGAATGGCCCATGCGAATGAACCATAAGCATGAATAACTTCATACGAATGACTCAGTCGCATGACTGAACCAGGAGACTGGATCAGTCGTATGATTGTAACATAAGACTGGCTCAGTCGCACGACTGAACACTCATTTGTGCGGATGAATCAACCGCATGGTTCAATCGCACGACTGAACCATACTAATGGTTCAGTCGCACGATTGAATAATACTAACCTATAAATACAACCCAATTTGTGAAAAATATAGGCTTTTGATTAATTACGATTCCAGACGTACCGTAGCCGTCCAGAAGCCTCCCAATTCGTTCTCCAAGTTCATAGAACACATTAGATCGATTCCCAATCTATTTCTAATGTTAGTTTCAATTCTTGATTGATTCTTCGTGTGTTCTCACTGATTGGATCACCAATCAAAAAGGATTCTACACTACTTGATCTGGTTTAACACTAATCTCCAGGTATTTCATTCAAATACCAGGTCCTAACAAGTGGTATCAGAGCTTTGGCTCTTGATTACGTGCGATTCAATCAAGATTGATAAAAAGTTTGTGTTTATGCACTAAAAACGCAATCTTTTGTGTCAAAAGTGATCTTGGACGTTCCCTGCTCATCAAAGCTTGGTTTCTACGGACTTAGGCGATTAGACCTTGCGAAATTTCGAATTTTTACGGCTGAAACACGTTTAACCTAGAAATTTTCGCAAAACAGCAGCTTCAGTCGCACGAGTGAGCCATTCGCACGACTGGACCTCATTCGCATTGCTCAGATGCATGATTGGACATAGTCGCATCTCCATTCGTACGATTGAACCTTTCGGGCGTACTGTTCATACGCATCAGATTCATTCGCACGACTGAGCTAATCGCTTAGTTCAGCCGCACGATTGAACCACTCGTAGAGTTCATACGCACGACTAGACCATTTGCATCCTTCAGTCGCCCGAGTGACAATTTGTTTTATTAGACTTAAAGTTATTAGACATAAAGTTATTCGCAATGGATGATCAAATGTCAGCCTTTACTGCTGGAAAGGACTCTAGGATACAGAACCTGCTGTTGTTTGAGAGTGAGGTGGGTAATCATAATAAACCACCAAAGCTCTTGACGTTAGATTAGTTTCCCGAGTGGAAACAACGTTTTGAGATCTACCTCAACAGAGTGGATCCGAATCTGTGGGAAGCCATCGAGATTGGATATAGTACACCGGTGGGAGCTGATGGAGTTAAGCTAACGTTAGGAGGAATGACGGACATGCAGAAAGTCAAATACAATGCAGAAAAAGAGTTTATGCATTGATTACACAATCTATTCCTAAAGACATATTCCACCAGTACTCAGAAATAAGCAGTCCAAGAAACTTTGGGATGAGCTAGAAAAGAGGTACGACGGGAATGCTTCGTTGAAGGTGATCAAGGCTAAGGAGTTAAAGAAGGAATTCGATAACTTCTCATCGATGGGAAATGAGAGTTTGTACGATGTTATAGATAGATTCTACCATCTGATGAGTGAACTGCATACACATGGGGTGGCTACTACCATGGAAGAGAAAGTTACTAATTTTGCAGACGGATTGCCTGAAAAGTGGGCTTCATTCGTGTCTAATCTTAGACAGAATGGAATGCTGGCAAAACTGGATATTAATGACTTCATTCTTAAGTTGAGAGAAGAGTCACCTAGGATGAAGTACAGAGCTCAGAAGTCTTCATACAATCAAAATCCAGGTTTATACAATGCCACGCCTCAAGCTAAGACATCTGGAGCACCTCTCCAGACTGCATTTGTGTCTAGCTCATCGGTCCTTCACATGCATCTCCTCCAGGATCAGACACATCGGGACTTTCTTGTTCCCACTATATTGGATCCGAAGCAAGTGCTACTAAACTGAAGACCGAGAATCTCGGAAATGTGACAGTGGAAGTAGCTCGAGAACACATGGATCTTTTGGCTGCAATGGTCCATTCTTATGATGAACTTATTGCTGGGAAGATAGGAAACTGCTATATGGCAGACGAGGACTACGAGCAGGTGGACGAAATGGAGCTTGAGAGGATGGATATAATGTGGGCTTTAGCTAGTGCTGTCCGGAGGGCAAAGAAGTTTGTAAAACAAACCGGACAGAACTTGGTAGCTACTAAGGATACCACATTTGGCTTTGACAAGAGCAAAGTGACCTGCTTCAACTGTGGAGAGAAGGGGCACTTCAAAAGAGAATGTGTTAAACCTAAGAAGACGGGTAACGGGAACCATTCTCGTCCTTCACTCGTCAAGACAAGCAAGCTACCAGTTCTACTTCATCAAGCAAGGATCCAAAAGCCTTGACTGCTCATGATGATGAAGGACAGGTTGGAGCTTTAGGTTTGTCTCACCAGGGGAATCAAACATTGCAAGTGTAGAAGATATTGACAGTGATTCCGCTAGTGAAGGAGATCTAGCAGTTGGATAGCGATGTCACATAGTGAAGAAGCAACTGCAACCGAGGTCAGTTACCAACCTAAAGAGGAGACTACCACGTCAGAGACAGAAAAGACAGAATCACTAGAACCAGAGACATCTGATGCTGCGTTGATGGCTAACTCTACTACTCACCACATGTTTAATGAATCATGCTTGTTCTGATTGTGATACTTTTAGGAATAGCATAGATGAAAATTTTGCTAGGTTATTATTATAATGATAACTTAGTAAAAGATTTGCAACTGTGCACTGAGGCTAATAGGGTATTAAAACAAAATGAGCATAGTTATAAAGAAAAGATAGACCTTTTGACTAAACAGCTTAGGGAAACCGAAGTAGTTGCCTTTAACCAAGCTAATGACATTAGGTATTATCTAAACTCCCTAGAAGAACTAAGAAGCAAAAGGCAGTTCTAGAAGTAGAAGTAAACTCATTAAACAGAAACTGCACAGTTGGACTAGTTCTTCACACATAGTCCAACACTTAGTGAGAGAAAGGAACAACGGGAGGGATTGGGTTATAAAGTGGTTCCACCACTACCTGAGACTTTGATGAACACTAAGACTAGACCAATAAATAGTAATCCCATCAAGGATCATGTGGTGTCTACTCCTCTTGTTAGTGATCCAGATTCCTTATGTTCATCTATTGACTCTGGAAACAAACAAAAGGAGGCCACTTCAAAGGCAAAGGATAAATTGTCTTGTGTTAATCTGGAAAAGGAATTTGAAAAGGTTAACTTAAAGTCAGGATCAAACAGAGTCAAATCAGAACCTAAAAGGACTTCTAAGGTAAATCTTTCACATACTTCAAGTCAAAACCTATTACCCAAAAGAAAAGGAGGTTAAACAGGTGAAAAGAGTTAACTTTGTTAAACCAGAGAAAACAACCAAAGAACCAGAGTCAAAATAGGGTGAGTAATGTTACTGGAGTGTCACACATTTCTCCACAAAGAAAGTTTAATCATAAAGTTGATAGCAGGTCGTGCTACAACTGGGTGAATATGGACACATTGCTTCCTATTGTCACTTCTATCAGACACCTAGGAAGAAGATTGAACTTCAGGTTTCAAAGCCTAGGTCTTCCAAGAGGATGTCTCTGACTCCACCTAGAAGAACTAGTGAACCTAAAATTCAACCTGTAAGTCAGTCGACTGTTATCACAAACAGGCATTGCACAAATCTGGATTATGGAAGGAGAAGACATCCTCAGTGTCTGATAATAATGACAAGAAGGAACCTGAGCTACCCTCATCCTCTAAGGGTCAATGGGTAGAATTTATGATGTGTGATGCCTCTGGGAAACCCAAGCCAGTAAAGGCTTGGGTTCCTAACCCAAACTAATCCTTTACTTTGTGTGTGCAGGGTGTTCGATACAGTGCTGAAACTAACACGTGGATAGTAGACAGCGGAGCATCCAGGCACATGACAGGAAACAGGGCTCTTTTATCAAACGTCAAGCAAATAAAAGGAGGGCATGTTTCGTTTGCTGGAAACAAGGGAGGCTATATCACAGCACAGGGAGAAGTGGGGAATCAGAAAGTTAAGTTTGATAAAGTGAACTACGTTCAACACTACAAAATAACTTACTTTCTGTTTCCCAAATATGTGATAAGGGATTTAAAGTCATCTTCGACAACAAGAAGTGTTACGTACTAAAGAAAGACTACGTGATCCCAGAGGACCAAGTTTTGATGACTGCTTCAAGATATAAAGATCTTTATGTCTTGGATCTGTCAACAGCTTCTACAATGGATCATGAGGTTCATGTTTTCTATCTAAAGCTACTGAAAAGGATTCCATCTCCTGGCATAGGAGAATGGACACATTAGTCAAAGGAAGATGAATCACTTGATTCAGAAGGATCTGGTGAGAGGAGTTAATGTCAAGAACTTCCAGCTTCCTGACTTTTGTGTAGCTTGCAAGAAAGGCAAACAGACAAAGAAGTCTCATACGGAAAAGAAAGTTCATTCAATAGAACTACCTCTTGAACTTCTTCACATGGATCTGTTTGGTCCAGTCAGTACAAAGAGCATTGCAGGCGACTTGTACTGTTTGTGGTCACTGATGACTACTCAAGGTTCACTTGGGTAATGTTTCTGAAATCCAAATCAGAAACATTTGAATCATTCAAGGAGTTGGTAACCACACTGGAATCTCTCTACAAGCTGAAAGTTAGACAAGTACGCTCAGACAACGAACGGAATTCAAGAACCAGTGGATGGAGGCATACTGCAAGGAAAAGGGAATTGTGCATCAATTCACTTCTGCCTACACACCTCAGATGAATGGCGTTGCTGAGAGAAGAACAGAAGCTTGATAGAGACAGCACGGACTATGCTGGCAGACTCGAAACTGCCTATCCAATTCTGGAATGAGGCAGTGGCGAATGCATGTTATACACTGAATCGAGTCCTGATAGTCAAGCGCCACGGAAAGACATGTTACGAGCTACTACAAAGACGCAAACCGAACTTGGAGTATCTCGAACCATTTGGCGCGCCGTGCACACTTCTGAAGAAGACACAAGAGGGTAAATTCAGCGAGAAGGCAGATGAAGGCATCTTTCTAGGATACAACATACCGAACAAGCGAGTTTACAACAACTCAACGGGTCTAGTAGAAGTGTGGTGTAATGTTGACGTTCAGCGATATACCACACCACCTACTGGCAAAGGACCCGCCTACTTTTTCGACTATGATGGATTCTTCAAGTCCTTCAACATCTCTCTCTCTCCCTCGATGACGATTAGCTACACGAATGATGTATGATATCTTGAATACACCAACATCTAGCTCACAGGGAGAATCATCTACTCAGTCAGGGAAGTGGTCGACGACAGTGACTCCTCCTCTGAAGATGAAGCTGAAGAAGATAACCAGAACAGTCAGGAGGAACAGGTTCCAGTTCCTGAAACTCCACAAGCATCTACAGTGATGCACCTTCGACTCAGAGCCTCAAACTCCAACTACCTCAGATGCAGAACCAAATGTTCATAATCTTGGCTCTGAGGTAGTTGTTCCTACTACTCCAGGATCACGACTAAACGTCTATCATCCCTAGACAATGTCATTGGAGATGTTAGATCAGGAGTACAAACCCGAAATCAGCTATACTCAGCTGATTACGCCTCAGTTATGGAGAAGGGATATATTCATGATGGTGCTTATCGGTGTTTTGTCTCACAGTTTGAGCCAAAATACGTCAGTGAAGCACTAAATGATGAGGCGTGGGTGAGTGCAATGCAAGAAGAACTTCTTCAGTTCAAGAAGTAGGTGTATGGACTCTGGTTGATAGACCTAAAGGTGCTAAAGTAATTGGCACCAAATGGGTCTTGAAATGCAAGAAGGATGACCAAGGGGTCATTATCAGGAACAAAGCTCGATTGGTAGTACAAGGTTTTCGCCAAGTCGAGGGAATTGATTACAATGAGGTGTTTGCACCTGTGGCAAGGATGGAAGCCATTCGTATCTTCCTTGCCTATGCATCGTACATGAAGATTAAAGTCTATCAATTAGATGTGAAGAGTGCATTCCTTCATGGGGAATCAGAGAAACAGTCTATGTCAGTCAACCCGAGGGATTTGAAGATCCTTATCATCGGGATAGAGTCTACAAGCTCGACAAGGCATTATACGGGCTTCGTCAAGCTCCAAGAGCTTGGTATGAGAAACTCTCGACTCATCTTGTGAAACACGGCTTTCGCAGGGGAGTCATTGACTGCACGCTGTTCATTAAAGAAAAAGATGGCGACCTACTGCTCGTACAGATCTATGTTGATGACATAATTTTTGGTTCAAAGAACGAAGAGTTATGCAAAGAGTTTGAAGCAGTTATGAAGAAAGAGTTTGAGATGAGTGCTATGGGGGAGATGAAGTTCTTTCTCGGCTACAGGTGGATCAAACACCAAATGGGATCTTTCTACATCAGACCAAGTACGTAGGAGACATTCTCAATCGCTTTGACATGGAGAATGCATCTGCTGCTGGTACTCCACTTGCTACGAATCACGACATAGCACCTGATGACAATGGAGATCTTGTAGATGCCACGATGTACCGAGGAATGATTGGATCCCTCATGTATCTCACTGCCTCAAGACCTGATATCATGTATGCTACATGTTTATGTTCTAGATATCAGGCTAAACCTAAGGTCAATCATCTGATCGGGGTCAAAAGGATTTTTCGCTATCTAAAGGGTACACCCACACTTGGGTTGTGGTATCCTCATGATGATGATTTTGAGCTCACGGCGTATAGTGACTCGGATTACGGAGGCTGCAAGATGAACTACAAGTCTACATCCGCAGGGTGTCAATTCTTTGGAGAAGACTAGTGACTTGGCAGTGTAAGAAACAGACATCGGTTGCATTGTCCACCTGTGAAGCCGAATATGTTGCTGCTGCAAGTTGCTGTTCACAAATCATCTGGATTCAACAGCAAATGCGGGATTACGGTTTAAAGTTCTCCTCTACTCCTATTGTGTTGATAACTCTGCTGCAATTGCAGTAACTAAAAATCCGGTCCAACATCCTAAGACCAAACATATCGGTATTAAATATCATTTCATAAGAGACTGTTTTGAAAAGAACTTAATTGATGTGGTAAAATTAATACTGATTTTCAACGCGCTGACCTCTACACTAAAGCCTTTGATAAACCACGTTTTCAATATTTGCTAGAGGTCAACGGCGTTAAAAAGAAAAGTGATGTTATTCCTGATGATGATCATGTGTAGTCCGATGTAGGTTAGTTAATTTTTTCCTTTTATTTTATTGGTTTATTTTAGTCTGTTTAATTTAAACTCATGTTATTTGCTGTTATTAAAATCCTAAAATAATTAAACCAGTTATGATTTTAGCATTTTAGGGGGAGAATAAGTCAGCAAGTTAACATTAAAAAAAAAAGGTAGGAAGAAGGAGTGGAAAGCTGATATAAGGTAGATCGTATCTGTGATACCGATTCAAACCTTTTGAATATGATAGTACACAGGAACAAATCAAGAGGGACCTTGAAATTTTAATTTAGAAAAGGTGCAAAAATTCAAAGTAAAGTCTGTGTTGTCTAAGCAATATAAAGGGAAGATGATAGAAAAACTGGTAACTCTTAAGGTAACACAATGAGAGTAGACCTAGAGGTTGCTAGACCACAATTGATATGTCGGTAGATTCAACACAATAGTGATTAGACCTGACTGGTGATCTCAAGATCAAACTAAGTGGTTCAACTGACTGTGGGCTCCCATCTTATCACTGGTTAACACAATCAACTATATTCCAATAAGGGGTAATGAGCATGTAAACGCCACAGTGTGCGGATGACCATAAATAGAGCAAAGCACGAAAAAATGAAATAAAAATGCTATCAAGCTAATGACTTATGTTATTGGTGCATTTGGTGCAACATAAAACTAAACTGCTCTAACAAGGAGATAGGTTGTGTGCCTCTCTGCTGTGCGATGGCACTGACCTGAGGATAAGCATAACCTAGATATTCTTGAATTCATTGTTGTTTGCCGCCTCTCTGCTGTGCGATGGCACTGACCTGAGGACTGGCTTCTCTTTGAAAGCTCTAAGAATAGTCTCTCCTTGTAATAACCCGTAGACCGCTCAAAAGCTCCTGAGGAATGTTGCTTACCATATAAGTGTGGGATCCACAAATGTTAGTTGAAATAATTAAACCTAAAACGATCACCAGTTTGGGTCAAAAGTCTGTGTATGGATTTAAGTGGACAAACATATTGACAATCATTGTGACTGCAATTCTTGAAAGTTTGATTCAATGTGGTAATCTAAGAGCTTCAGTATGATTTCCTAAAGTTGCAAATGACTCTGGATGAACACCAAGAATTGAGCATCAAAAGATTTTGATAACAAGTCCAAACTGATTTGAAATGCCTGTATGATTCCAAAATGGAATTGGTCCAGGTATGGTCAATCTAAGTTAAAGCTGTCTATTCCGGAACCAAATCCAGTAGATTTCCATCTCAGGACTTATCTCTCACAAAAAGCAAAAACAATTTCTATTTTTAGTTTAATTTTCTAATTTAGTCAGTCGTTTTAGTTTGTTTGTTTGTCGGATTACATCAGGAAATCAGTAAGGGATCAACTCACTAACAGGGTCATGTCTGAGATGACCACATATGTGTTAAAAGTTAAATCAGTCACGTCTGAGGTGATAAAAGGTTTTCAAGTCAAAACGATCATGTCTAAGATGATCAACTGCTCATAACGTAAATTTCTGCAATTAAAGGGATTTTAAAAGGTAAATATTCAAATTGGCAGAAAAGTGAATAAATATGACCTATTCGCACGAATGGACCATCCATATGGACAATCATACGAATGGAAGCTATTCGTACGAATGGACAATGAATATGGACTATTCAACCGAATGGCCCATACGATTGGCCCAGTCGGATGATTAAGGCGAATGAATGAGTAGTCGCACGACTGAGATTCAGTCGGACGACTGAAGAAGGACGATTGAACCAATCGCACGACTGAGTCCCACTCGCACGACTGAAAGGTGCGTATGAGCTCAGTCGCACGATTGAATCTAGGGTTAATATAAATAGAAGGGGAGTCGGTCGCAGAGACTCACCACCTTCAAATCACCCTGAATCGCACGAATTAACCCAACTCTGCAAAAATTTCAATTGATCGCAAACCCCCTTTCTTGATTACTGACCATCGACATCGACTCTACAGGTAATTTACTGTATACATGCACTCCCATAACGTAAATTTGATGAAAAACTGGTACATTCGGACTCGCAAAGTAACCGAGACTTAAGTGACTAAATAACCTACCTAAATGACTCAAACAAACGAAAGTAACGATGTTAGGTGGTTTAAGAATGAATTGCGAGTCAAATGAACCAGATAACGATGTCTAAAACTCAAAAATGGTGAAAAAGTAATTTTGAATTGAACAGTCTGTACTTCATGCCGAATGGACAGCGTGATGAACTTCAGTCGCACGACTGAAGGGCTCAACTGCTTAAACGCATGACTGAACCATGCGTATGAAGTTCAGTCGCACGACTGGTGTAACCGCATGAGGGTATATACGTAGGAGCCCAGTCGCACACTCAGAGGTACGTATGGTTCAATCGCACGACTGAATCCATTCGTACGGTTCAATCGTACGACTGAACCCCTTTCGCACGGTTCAATCGCACCCTGAACTCAGTCGCACAATCTCAATCGCATGACAGAAAGATTTTCTTCAAGCTTAAGGATTTCATGACTTTCTTAGTCAATGGTACTAATGTTTACTATCTTTGTGTAACAGATGGCGAGTAGATGGATTATGAGCACAAAGCACAATAATGTGCTCATCTGGACTTAACATCCAGAAACGCTGCTGATTTCTCTGGCATAATCACATTCCTACTGAGATCGAGGATTGCACATGCCATATCTACTCCTGCACTCCGTATCGATCCATTCAACAAGCCTTCTGGGAAGGCGCTACAGTTGATAGATCATCTGAGCCTCACTGCATCAGAAGTACCATATTTGGAGAGGCTATTACCGTTTCAGAGGAGGATCTAAGGATTGTACTACAATTGGGGGATGACGCTGACTGTCCGACTCGTTTACACCCCCTCACTGTCAGAGGATGCTTTCTCAGAGCCAAATACTCTGGGACATCAATTCTGGGTACTCAACAAGAGTAACCTCTGTCCCCAGTTTAAATATCTTGCACACGTGCTGCTCAAGTGCATGGCTTCCAGAAAAGGTGGTTTTGATGAGCTGTCTGACCAGATGCAGAACGCATACGTTGCTTTGGTGCTGAACCATCCGTTCAGCTTCTCCAAGATGATCTTCACCTATCTGGTGGAGAACATCGAGGGGAAAGGGAAGGAAGCCTTCTGTATGTACCCGAGATTTATGCAAATGATCATAGATCAGAAGCTTCCCTCCCTGCCAAAGGAAAAGGAGGATGAGGTAGTCTTGGAGGTAATGGATGACACTACCCTGGGAAGGATGAAAGTGTACAGGGGAAAGCAAGTGAAGCCTCCTGTCAGGAGGTTGTTTGGTCATCTTGCCCGAGATGACTACGTGGCGCCCGCAAAGCGAAAGTGGCGTCACGAGGATAGTGACTCTGATGTGGAACAAATAGCTCTACCCACTCATGACTCAGATGATGATGACAGTGGGGATGCTGGAGACGATATGCCTAGTCCACTCAGAGGCACTGTGTCTGATTCTGTACCTCCAGTGTCCGTCACAGCTGGAGAAGTAACCGAGTCAGCGGGATATCATTAGGATTTTGTTCTGGGCGCGGAGGAGGAGGATGAATCGGATGAGGAGCCACTTACACGAACTGTGGGAAGGAAAGTTGTTCCCACAGAACATGGGTTAGGGTGGTTGGTGAACACCCGAGAGACTCCGGAGATACAGATACTGACCCAAGCTATGCTCCGGGGTCCACAGGCAGGGTTGTAGGGGGAGCTTCCACCTCAACTGGAACAAGGAGGAAGAGAATGGCTAAACCCCATGGCCAGAAGAAGAAGAAGCGTAGGGTGACCTTCCTCCCACCACATCACCTCCACCACAGCCACCACATCCACCACATTCACACATCCACAGCCACCACATCCACCACATCCACCCACCCCACATCCCCACCACAGCCACCACATCCACCACATCCACCAATCCACCACATCCACCACAGCCACCATATCCACCATACTATCACAACACCACCATACCTACCACCACAGTACATTCCCTCCACCACCATATCCTTTACTCCCACATCACCTCCACCATTATACAGACCTATCTTCACTACAGCCACCTCCACCACCACGTCACACCAATCAATACCCTCAGCCTATCCCTCACACACTTATAGATCTCCTCTACCTCCAATCGGGGTAGAGGAACAGTTGTCAGCGCTTAACAGAATGGTGATGCGCTTACTGGCTGCTGATGAGGAAAAGGCAGCTCAGATCCGCCAGCTTACTGACCTGACTGCTGCACAATCTCACCAAATTGCAGAGCAGGCTCGATTAATTGAGGAGGGCCCAGCAGTTGGCTGCTCAGAGCACCAAGATGGACCAACTCCAAGCTCAAAGTGTCACATCAAGCAAGCAAATAGAGGAGCTGGAGAAGGCAAGGAAGATTATCCTGTTAAAACTGAAAGGATCTAAAGAGGAGCCATTGAAGATCAGGGAAGGAGACAAGATGATGATGATGAAGATATGATGAGGATGATGAGAGTGATACTGAGGAGTATGAGGATACAGAAAGAGATAGGACAGAGGAGAAGAAGATGATAAGAAGCAGAGGAGGGGATGCACCTGCATCGGCCACTGCTACAGGTCAAGAGAAAAGGACAAAGAACAGACAAGATCAATCAGCTTCTACCTCTGCTCCTCCAAGTGATGAAACCATGATACAAGATAAAAGTAAAGATTAGATGTTTATGTATTATCTTCTTTTGTATTTGAATCATGTAATTGAACACAATGTATTTAATGTTTATATTACTTTAATGCCTTTCTGTTTGATTAATTACTAATGAATTATGTGTGGAATGTTTAAATCAAACAGATCAAAATTACCAACGAGATGAGTTTGATATTGCTCCCCTTCAGCAGGTTAAGTCTCAGCTAACAATAATTATTGATCTGCAAGGGATTGTCAAGAGGTCAGTGAATTATACCCCTGAAGAAGGGGAAATAATTCATGATCTATCAAATGAGCAACTCGCAGAGCTTTTCGAGCTAAATCCAGATGAGATAGTAAAAGATGCTCCGACATGCGATTCCACTAGTGACGAAGAGCTCAACGATGTGGATGATGTAGAGATCGAAGATGTCACTGCCGAGGAGTACCCTCAGTACGCTGACAATGAGGGCAATATGGTCCCCAATCTGGGTGAATCCCTTGTCAGCGATACCATTGAGGTGTTGAACAATATGGAGCAAGAAACAGAGAAAGCAGAAGACACAACCCAAGCCTCAAATGATGATGTCGACATTCGAAAGGCTGAGTGGGCTGCATCTTTTGAAGAAGTTAGAGTCCAACGTACTACACCAAAGAAGGATTCCTACACGAAACTCTATAGAGTCAAGAAACATCACAAGGTGTCAGGAAGGATCATAGCTTGGGCGTATTTTGAGGATCTTAACGTATATGCAGTTAAGAGAGAACAGGGCATAGAGTACTTCAGATTCCCACATGATCTGAAGACTCTACCAGGTTTTGAGCTCAACCAGTTGGCCAAACTAAAGCTTTTGTATGTTGACCCGAGGAAGATGTCAGGCTGGTTTGAGGCTGCCCTAAGAAGGGGTACCACACTAGATGGGTTAACTTCAACCTTAACAGCCTACTAGGTATATCAGAAGGTCTGAGGTTGATGCCATTACTTGCAAGCCTAAGATAGTGTTGAAGTGGAATCCTCCACGCACAATGTCTAGAATCCCACTCAGGGAAATGCCACAGGATTTCACTCCACATTTTAAGTGGTGGTACTATGATTGGAGAACAGCTGAAGCGGTCATAGTCTTAAGCAAAGAGGACAAATGGTACTATCATGGTATTCGACCCGATGTGGCTTACAAACTTGTCGGAAAGTGATGTCTATACGCTATACAAGTGGCCATTGTTCTATGATACGCAAGATATTGTACAAGCCCTCCAGTTCCAGAACGTTATACGACTTGCTTCGTGTTTGAGATTCACACGGGTCACAAAAGAGGAGAAGTACAAGAAATACAAGGAGGTTATGCAGAAAAACAAGAGTTTAGAGAGATCTAGGTCCAAGGGGGAGTTTGTTGATACATGTATGTCCCTAGATCATGATATGAAATGTAATAAATCTTGTTTGTCTGATTCTAATATGTATTTGATATGATGATATTGGTTGTTTGTGATTTGTAATGACTAATATTTCATTAATGAGTTGATATTAATTGGTTAGTTAGTTTTGTGGTTGTTAGAATTGTTACACATATGTTTATTAATTAATACATTCAAACTTAACTCAATGAAGTTCTCATGCGAATGGCCCATGCGAATGAACCATAAGCATGAATAACTTCATAAGAATGACTTAGTCGCACGACTGAACCAGGAGACTGGATCAGTCGTATGATTGTAACACAAGATTGGCTCAGTCGCACGACTGAACACTCAGTCGTGCGGATGAATCAACCGCATGGTTCAATCGCATGACTGAACCATACTAATGTTCAGTCGCACGATTGAATAATACTAACCTATAAATACAACCCAATTGGTGAAAAATACAGCTTTTGATTAATTACGATTCCAGACGTACCCTAGCCGTCCAGAAGCCTCCCAATTCATTCTCCAAGTTCATAGAACACACTAGATCAATTCCCAATCGATTTCTAACGTTAGTTTCAATTCTTGATTGATTCTTCGTGTGTTCTCACTGATTGGATTGCCAATCAAATAGGATTCCGCACTATTTGATCTGGTTTACACGCTAATCTCCAGGTATTTCGTTCAAATACCAGGTCCTAACAGGATATATGCTTGTTTGATTATTCCTTTTATGTTGATTGTTTGATATATGGATATGCTTGACAACCTAAATAAATTATCATAACAAGCTGAATTTTTGGTTCCTAAACAATAAGTGATTTATAAATGGTTATTAAAAGGATTAATGATTTCATAATAAAATGGTTTTTATAAAAAGGAATCATAGGGTACCATGCATTTGAAAGCATGCGAATACAAGGTACATAGAGTTTTCATGTCTAGAATTAATGGAAACTTAAATCCCTTTGGTAACAAGTCTATCACCATCCTTTTACACGACACTCGAATCACTTGGAACTGTTTGTGGGATAAAGGTCACCTAACCACTTGTAGGGAACTTGTATCTTTGTGGTGAGTCTAACATACTCGTGGGATAAAGGTAACCTAACCGCTTGTATGTGAAAACTCACACGTGTGTGTAAGTAGGATGACTAGAATTGGAAACCATGTGATTAGGGTCACCGAAGCATGGCGTACAATGGTGTTGATGGGATTAAACATGCTGACTAAACATATGATGTTTAACCGATCCCATAAGACTAGAAGTTGCAATAGGTTGCAATTGTCAACTGTTGACTACCTTGTTAATTTAAATAATGGGATACAGGTCACCTAACCATCATTTAAATGTAACGTTGGATTCTAGATTTTAATTGTTAATTGTCTATGAGACATTTAAGGGTATTAACGATTAAAACAAATTTATCAGCAATACTAAAATGAACTTTGTCAATTATTGTAGTGATGACCGCTAACTATTACGCTACTACCCCGATCATCCCTTCCCTATCACTGAGATCTATTCTTGAGAGGGTTAGTCCTAACCATAATTACCTTATGCACTCAATTTCGAAACTTGAGAATCGTTCTCAAGAATGAGTAAAGGCCTATGTCCTTGACGATCCCATACCTCACCCACCAACGTTGTTGATGTTAAGGCTTTTTGACGATTGGTTTAGGCACACTAAGGATTCTGTGCTAGTATCCTACCTCATATTGGGAATATGATTCCCGAACACCAAAAGGGTTTGAGCATCATGGGGCATATGACATGATAATCTAGTTGAAGGAAATGTTCTTTCAACAAACTTTAGTAGATTGCTTCGAAATGGTTCGGGCACTTTATGCATGTCGCATGGAAGAAACCCAATCGATATCATCTTATATATTCTTAAGATGAAAAGCCACATTGATAGCCTCAGATGCTTAAATGTCCTGTCTCAATGTAGTTGGCCAAGGATTTGATCCTTGATTGCCAAACTAAAGGTTTGAGACATTCATAATAAACTATAATATGAATGGGTAAGACAAGAGCATTGGTGAACTTCACGCAATGCTCGAAGCAACCGAGGCAGGGATGGGTAGAGAGGTTCTACCTATTCTCTCGATCAATAAGGGAGGCTATAAGAAATGGCCAATCTCGATCCTAAGGCAATTGTTGCCAAAGCAAAGGAATACATCAAAGCAAAGGTTAAAGTGAAACCTCGAAAAACTAAGCTTATGAAGCCTAAGGTAATAGAGAACGATCCGTGCTTTGAGTATGGAGAGATAGGATAATTCCTATCTCAGGAGTTGAAAGACAAGAGGGATGTTGGGCAAACCGCAAATACAATCTCCATGATTCACACATTGTATTAAATATCATTTCTTCAAACACATGGGTATTGGATACCGGATGTGAGACTCATACTTGCAATTGTTGCAAAGGGGTTCAAAGAAATGTACGCTTCAAGGCGGGAAACTCTGTTTTGAGACTTTCAAATGGTTTGGAAGTTGTTCTCAAAATATTTTGTATGCACCTAGTTTGACTAGGAACATAATTAATGTTTCCTATTAAAACAATATGATCATGATTTAAAGTTTGTAAATAATGATATTAGGTTTTATGGATGATGTATTTCATTTTAAGGATATGCCTTTTAATGATATCCATGAATTGGTTCATGATAATTCGTCCTATAATCACTCATTATACACATTAAGCACCAAACAACTTAAAATGGGTTTGAGTATTATTATCTTTGACATCGTCATCTTGGTCACATAAACAAGAATTGGTTCAAACACTTCAAAAGAATGGTCTTTTGGAAACAAATGAAAATGTTTCATTTGATATTGTGAACCAAAAGACTTATTAGGATGATACATTTGGATGTATGTGGTCTTTTAAGACAATGACAAAGATTGGTGAAAGATACTTCATTACTTTTACCGACGATTACAGTCGCTATTATTGTGTGCACCTGATGACACATAATTAACAGCTTTTGAAATGTTCAATTTTCAATAATGAAGTAGAAAATCAACTCTATATAACTATCTATGTTCTTCATTCTGATAATGGAGAAACTGAACCCTTTTTGATATGTTTTAATTTATTATGGCTATGAGCTTACCATATTTATCATTTTGGGTTTTCGCATTGCCTTTAAGGCTCATACTATGAATATGAACCGGACCAAGAAAGTGTATTAGTTGACCAGCTTGTCTTTGTTAATTTCAACAACCTCACTACTTCCTTCACACATAATTTTGAGTGCATCCCAAACAGCTTTAGCAGTTCCATACTTTTCCAATCTTTTCAACACATCCATTTTAAGTGCTTGAGTCAAATTTGAGTATGCTTTGAGATCAATTTTGATTTTCTTATAGTCATCTTCATCCAGAGTTAAGTCTTCAATTGGTATTCTAGCAGTCTTGTATGGTGCAGCTTGAGCTGTTGATAGAGTAATAGGAATATGTGGACCCTTACATATTGAGATCCAAAAATCAGGATATGCACGTGTGATATACTTTCTAAACCTTATTCTCCATTGTTTAAACTCAAATTTGTGTTTAAGCATGGGAGGTTTAGGTGTATGACCTAGTTTAGAGAAACTATTAGAATCCATGTTGATTTGTGTAAGTATAGATTTAGTTGATTTTAAGATTGATTAAGTTTGATGAGTCCAACTTGTTCAAGTAGTTCTTTCAAGGATCAGAATGAGTATTCTTGTTGTTTGATAGGAGTATTCTTGTTGTTTACTAAGTAGAGATGATGATATCCACTACTACCAACTTGATTATCAGATTAATCGAGTTCTATTCAGTCTGTGCGCAGATCTGAAATAGAATCGAGAGCCAAAGCTCTGATACCAATTGACTGGGTTTGAGTAACAGTGATACTCTTACTGAGAATCGAATATGATAATCAATTCAATGACTGTGTGGCGGAAACAAACAATCAAAGAACATTCAAAGCGAGAAAATTACTCAAAAATGCTATTTGTATTGATATATGAAAGTTGATAAGTTACAGAGAATAATTACAACACAAATTCTCTATCTATCAGCCATCACCTCAGTACGAGGTTAACTATTCTATTTATAGGCAGACAAGACGCCTTTACAAAATGAGTAAACTACCCCTGACCTATTAAATCAGAAACTAGTCTAACTCTTGATTCGCATCTCTGCTTGTTCATCCGCATTGATAAATGCAGATGAGATAATCTTGATAAGCATTTCCACTTGATCATCCGCATTAGTAAGTTGGTCATCGGCATTGGTTAATGCGGATGAACAAATACTCATGCACATTTAGTTGGTCATGCGCATTGTAAATGCGGATGAGCAAAGTCTTGTCCGCATCTTTTTATGTTCTTCCGCATTAGTCAATGCGGAAGAGTAACTTGTTCTTTAGCATGTGTTATGTCTTCCGCATTAGTCAATGCGGAAGAGTAAACACTTGTCCGCATCAGAGTTATGTCTTCCCCATTAACTAATGCGGAAGATAACACTTGTTATTTTCTTTGCAGATCTTCATTCTCATTGGTTCTTGGACTTGTGGGATTCTAGCTGAGCAATCATCAATTCACCCATTGAGTTGGCATGTATGATCCTTTTAGGGTGCAACAGTATAGACCAAGAATTGATCCTACAGTACTGTAAAGATGTAACACTCGGTTATTCTTTTAAAGGAAATATAAGAAATGAAAAATAAAAGGAAGTGCAATTTAACCCAAGTTGAGGGATTAAAAGTGTAAAAAAAAGACAAATGTACAAAGAACTTGGTGTAAAGGTGGGCATGGCCGCCCACCCTCTTTTCACAAAATTTTTCATCAGATTTGAGAGAGTGAAAGTAGCAAAACTCTCGGTTAGAAGAAGAAGAAGAAGAAGAAGAAGAAGAGGCTGAATTCAAGGTAAGAATTTGAAGTTTGTTAGTGTTCATGATGGGTTTTGTCTCGGTTATATGCTTATGTACTTGTGTGTGTGTTCGTGTGTGTGTGTTTGGTGGGTTTCTAGGTGCTTGAACTCATTTGCATACGGGTTAGAAGGAAGATACACCCAAAGTTGCACCAGGTGAGTTTCTAGACCCCGGTTTTACTTGTTTTAAACTCTTCTTAGGGCTGAAAATGTATTAAAATGATTTTACAATGTTTATGTATGTATACCCGTATGTATTATGCATGTTTGATGATGTTCCTTAGGTGTTATTAAGATGTTCATGTTTAGAATAACCTTGGTAAGCTTAGAACAATTAGGCTTGATGTTTGGGTTCGGAAATATCCTAGATATATGTTGAGCAGACGGTTCATGCGCCTAAATAAGGTTCATGCGCCTATAATTACCTTAGAAATGTTTAAGTGTAACTCATGCGCCAGAACAGTGGTTCATGCGCCTAGAATTTGTAATCGGATGACTAAGTGTAGGGCCATGCGCCCGAATAGTGCCCATGTGTCTGAATAGCCCATGCGCTGTAACACCCCGAATTTCTATTTAAATGAAAGGAAAAGAAAAGTAAATAGAAAGAATAGATAATGAGCAGAAGTGGAGGGGGAAAAAGTGTACAAAGTACAAAACCTTTTTTTACTTTAAGGTTTAAGGGGCAAGGTCGCCCATTTCCTCTTCATCTCCTTCATTCGGCTGAAAGGAAAAAAGGAAGAGAGAGAAAGCCCTGATTCTAGAGAGAGAAAGAGGAAGAAGCTATTGCAAAGGTAAGTCTTCTCTTATACGAGCTTAGTTTCAGCTGGGTTTCGAGTTCTTGACTGAAGTTCTTGGTGTTTAGTGTTTGTTTTCTGGATTCAAGAGTTGAATTAAAGGTGGGTCTCGAACTGGAAGTGTGTTGCTCAAAGGCTGCTGAAGGTGAGTTTCTAAAAGCCCTCTTTTACTGATTTTCAACTTGTTTGGGGCTATTATGCATACTAAGTAAACATTTTGAAAGTAACCGTGGGTCTACAGCCTTATGTTTGAAATGATGTATGTATGTATGTATGTTTTAGTGTTGATTATGGGGTAAGGATGTTGTGTAGCATGCTTAGATGCCCTTAGTATGTTACATCTGTGCTTGGGTATCATTATCGGGTGATGTTGGTAGCATAAAAAATATTTCAGAATGTTCTGATGAACATAAACAGTGGCCCATGCACCTAAGTGTTGGCCATGGGCATAAACAGTGGCCCATGAGCCTAAGTGGTGGCCATGCGCCCAAGTGATGGCTATGCGCCTAAACAGTGGCCCATGCACCTAAGTGTTGGCCATGCACCCAAGTGTTGGCCATGCGGCTAAATAGTGCTTGTGCGCCCAAGTGTTGAAACGGATAAGTGTTAGTGATGCGCCTGAACAGGTGTCATGCGCCTGCATAGTGGCAAAGCGCCTGAACAGGGCAGAAGCACCCAAATAGTGCCGATGCGCCCAGACTGTTTTACACTTAGAATTTTTATGCTCATGCGCTTGGAAGGTCCCATGCGGCCAATTTGGAATTAAGGTTTTCTAAGTGGTTTTTAAGGGGTAATATGGGGAGATAGGCGTGGTTATGATGTGATGGCATATGTTTGATGTGTGTTATGTATGTATGACGTTGCTTGTTTGGTGATGGTGTATGTTTATGATTATGTATATGTTCCTTATTATGTATGTATGTCTTCCCTTGGGTTTGCGTTGAAAGTTAATGAATGTAATGAAAGTATTATGTAACGTAAAGTGGAAGACAATAAAAAGAGGAACGTAATGAATGAATGCATGCATGTATTAATGAATGTGAATGTGAGAGGCTTGCAAGCGAATTATAGTGTAGTGCACGGCTCTAAATGACTTAAGCTCAACCGCGTGAGGTTCAGCAAATCCTAAAGTGTGCACGCAAGGGTTCCAGTCTTTATGACTGACCTTCAGTGTTGTTACCCATTTTGATGGGGTGTTGTTACCCATTTCGATGGGGGTGTTGTTACCCATTTCGATTGGGGTGTTGTTACACATTTCGATGGGGTTGTTGTTACCCATTTCGATAGGGGTGTTGTTACACATTTCGATGGGGGTGTTGTTACCCATTTTGATGGGGGTGTTGTTACCCATTTCGATGGGGGTGTTGTTACCCATTTTTATGGAGGTGTTGTTACCCATAATGTTGGGAGTGAAATATATGATGGCTACCCGAGTTACGTATAACTTCGGGGGTGTGGCATAAAGCCAAGCATATGTATGAGGTGAGGGACTTTGGGTTGCAACAGACTCGGATAGAGTTCAATCCCTGTGATTGACTCATATGGGACCTTTTTCGCGTATCCTGGTGTTGTGTAAGTCTTTGGACGTGAGCCGGGGGTTTGTGTATAGGCCCCGGCACAACATCAGCTTTCGAGCATGAGTTGGGGATATTGCACGAGACAAGATTTGAGTAATAAAGAGTAAGGAGAAAAGAGATGAATGAATGAACGTTAATGAATTATCATAATAATTACTGAACAGGATCTTTGTCATTCGACCTCAGTAGTCATGGCTGAGTGCCACCAAGAGGGTAAAGTCTAACCGGATCTAGAAAGAGAAGTGAACGATAGTGCAATACGTTGAATGAACGGAAGTTAATGAACGTAATAAGGAAGATAACAATGATATTATCTGTATGTACGTATGATGTATGATCACGAACGATTGTAATGTATAGTATGGTTTTGAAAGAAAAGTATGTTTTATTATAAACCTAGAACTCACTCAGCGTCGCTGACTTTTGTATGCATGTAGTTGGCAGGTATATGTTGATGCTGAGGAGTTGCAGGCATGGATGCATAAGCTACTGGGAGCATTTTGAGGCTGGCATCCGTATTTTGACATGTCTTTGTATTTTGTAATGAAAACAAATGTTGTAAATGAATGAAACGACATGTTTTTATTTATTAATGAAAGTTTTAAATTCCGCTGCAAAATAAATGTATGTTTTATAATGTTTTAAGTACAATGAATGACCAAGTGTGAGGTGCCCCAGAATGGGGCCTTACATGCGCCTAAGTGTGCCCAACCGCCCAAACCCCATGCGCCTAAGTGTCCATGCGTCCGAATGGACCATATGCCTGAATAGTATCCATGCTCCTGAATAGCTCATGCGCCTATGTGTTGAAATGGTTAAGTATTGGCTGATGCGCCTGCATAGTGGTGAAATGCCCAAACAGGGCTCATGCGCCCAAATAGTGTTGGTGCGCCTAAACACTCAGAATTTGTTACGAAATTTTGGGAGACAATGCTTTTAGTGTTTTGACCAAGGTTTGACTAGGGCCTATTAATGCCTATCCCATGCATTATTATGATTTCTTTATGATTGTTCCATATTATTGTTATTATTACTATTAGTGTGTATGTATTTACATGTGTGCTTATTATCGTAACGTAAATTATTAATAATAATAAAGAGAAAGAGCAATGAAGAAGTGAAGTGGAACCTAATTTAAAATGTTAACAAGTGTTGCAAGCTTATAGGGGGTGCATGACCATGTTGTCATTAGCTCAACTGTGATGCGGGTTAGCTACCCTATGATGCACACGGGGCCAGTTAGTTGAGATTGGCGGACCTTTGCAGCGTACCCTAGGTGAGTGGGCCAACCTTCTATACAGTATTTAGAGCCCCTTGAGGGAACAGAGGGCCCAACACCATTTCCCCCGCGATTATAGTTTAGGGTATTGCTCATTGGTTCATATAGACAGTGAAAGATAAAGATAAAAGAGTACAGAGTAAACAAGACTTACAGTAAAGAGAAGAAGCATTATCTGATTATATAGTTAATGCGTGCTAACGTATAAAGAGATGGAATTTCATAAAAAGAGTATATTCATATATATATATATATATATATATATATATATATATATATATATATATATATATATATACCTCACAGAAAGTATTTTATTACTTTGGAAACTAGAACTCACTCAGCAACGCTGACTTTTATACATTTTCAGTTGGCAGGTAAACATTGCTGAGGAATGCACGAGGGTTAAGCTACTCGGCAGGGAAAGACTGACATCCATTCATACTTATTATTGTTGTTCTTTTGTAATGCACTTAAACAATTCTTTTGTATTCGGTTGAACAATAGTGTATTACTCAACAACAGTGTTTTAATGAAATGAATGGTTTGTGTTAAAATAGTTCCGCTGCTTAAGCTTGTAAATTTATAATGTTTAATGTATTTAATGCTGTGAATGACTAACTGTGAGGTCTCCGGGAACTGGGCCTTACAACAAAGACATATGCGAATGGAGACACTGATGAACTTCAATCGCACAATTGAAATGGGTGAATGACTAAATCACATGAATGAACCATGCGTATGAATTCAGTTGCACGACTGTTTCCACCGCATAGAACAGCATACGACTTTGTTAAGTCGCAGGCTCATTCGCACGACTGAGCTTATTCGCACGACTAAGACTCAATCGCACTGTCCATTCGCATGACATAACAGAATGATTCAAGTCCATAAAATTCAAGTGTCATACACTTACACAAACTATAACGTTTATCTATCTTGTGTAACAGAAACATGGCGAGTAGATGAAGTATGAGCACAAAGTATAATCTATGTGTGCATCTAGACAACACCTCCTAGAATGCATCTGATTTTGCTAGGATTATTGCCTTCCTACGGAGAGCTATGATCCTCAAGGCTATATCTACCCCTTGCACACCATATCGATCGATTCAGCAGGCTTTGTGGGAAAGCGCTGTAGTAGACCGGTCTGTTGAACCGCATTGTATTCGGAGTACCATATTTGGTGAAGAGATAGAGATTAGTGAGGAAGACATGAGGAGAGTCTTAGAGTTGGGTGATGATGGTGACTACCCAACCAGACTGCATCCACTGATAGTTAGAGGCTGTTTCCTTCGGGCCAAGTACGCCGAGGACCTAAACGCATGTGTGCTCGACAAGAGCAACCTGTGCCCCTAGTTCAAGTACCTGGCACATGTGCTGCTCAAGTGCATAGCCTTAAAGAAGGGAGGCTTTGATGAGATGTCTGATCAGATCCAGAACGCTTATGTGGCTCTGGTACTGAATCATCCATTCAGCTTCTCACGAATGATTTTCACCTACTAGGTCTAGAATATAGAGGCCAAAGGCAAGGAAGGCTTCTGCATGTACCCCCGATTCCTTTAGATGATCATAGACCAGAAGCTTCCTTTGCTGCCCAAGGAGAGTCAGGATGCAGTTACATTAGAGGTGATGGATGACACCACCCTCGGGAGGATGAAGGTATACCGGGGCAAGCAGGTGAAGCCCCCAGTAAGAAGACTATTTACGTATCCGGCCCAGGAGGTTTATGTGGCGCCAGCTAGGAGGAAGTGGGGTCACGACGACAATGACTCGGATTCTGAGCCGATTGCTCTACCCTCCGATGATTCTAACAATGATGACCATGGTGATGGTCAAGGAGGTGATGGTCTGGGTGGACCCGAGTCGGCTCCAATACACCCTGAGTTTCAGATGGAGGAGGAGGAGGAGTTAGACATGGAGCCTCGGGTACGGACAGTGGGGAGCCGGGTCGTAGCCATTGAGAGAGGACTCAGGGTGGTTGGTGGACACCAAGGTGACTCCGGGGATGCTGTTACTATTGATACAGATCCATCTTACACCCCGGAACAACCCAGCATCCAAGGGGGAGCCTCCTTTTCTAAAGGATCCAGGAAGAAGAGAATGGCCCACCCTTACGGCAAAAATGGTAAGAGGCCGAGATTTACCTTGACCCCATCCACTACCACTGCCAGAGCCACCACCACATCCACCATAGCTACCACCACTACCACACCCCCTACCACTACTACTATACTCCCAACCACCACTACTACTATACTCCCAACCACCACTACTACAGTCACCCATTCACCATCCCCTACTATCCCACCACCTATATTCAACTCATCCACCACTACCACCACCAGCCACCAAGCAGGTCAATCAACCCACACTACCTTCACCACAGGACCCACTCTACCCTCCATTGGAGTAGAGGAATAGTTAACAACACTAAACAGGATTGTGCTTAAGCTATTAGCTGCTGATGAGCAGAGAGCAACACAACTAAGTCAGCTTGTGGAGCTTAATGCTACTCAAGCACAACAGATTTCCCAGCTCCATGAGCAGAATCAGCAATGAGTTAAAAGGATTGAGGAGTTGGAGGCTAAGAATAAAAAGATCATGCTGAGACTAAAGGGATCTAAAGATGAGCTCCTAAATATCAGAGTAGGTGATGGAGATGATGATTATGATGATGACGATAATGATGGTGATGATGATGAGTCTGAGGAAGAAGATGATAGTGATGATGAAGGGTCAAGGGGAAAGAAAGATGATGATAATGATGATTAAGGAGATGCAGCTGCATCAGCCTCAGCTCAAGGTCAAGCTAGAAGGACAAAGAAAGCACAAGACCAAGGACCATCATCATCAGCCCCTTCGATTGAGGAGTGGACTGATAAAGACAAAAGTAATGACTAGATGTTTATGTATTTGAAAACTTTTATACTTGAATCTTGTATTACAGTTGTGTAATTAATGATTATATATATTTATCTACTATTTAAATGTCTTGATTAATTACTAATGATTGATGTGTTACATGTTTAAATCAAGCATATCCAACATCTCAGCAAGATGAATATGATGTTGCTCCCCTACAGCAAATCAAGTCTCAATTCAAAATGATTTTGATTTTCAAGGGATTGTCAAAAGGTCGGTGAGCTACACTCCCAAAGAAGGAGAAATCATACATGACCTGACTGATGAGCAACTTGAAGAGATGTTCAGGCTAAATCCAGACGAGATTTCCAAAGATGCACCTAATTTTGTTGTGACAAGTGATGATGAGCAAAATGACGTAGATGAAATAGAGATTGAAGATGTCACAGCTGAGCATTATCCAGAGTACACTGACTGAGAGGGCTATGTGATCCCTAACATGGGTGACACTCTCGGCAGTGCTACATTCGACAAACTGGATGAGATGGAAAAAGAGACTGAGAAGAATGAAAGCCAAGCCCAAGCCTCAGACGATGGCGTTGATATAATGAAGGCTGAATCGACGGCTTGTTTTGCTGATATACGAGCCCAACACACTTTTCAAAAACCAAATGCCTACACCAAGCTCTATAACGTCAAGAAACATTTAAAGGTTTCGGGCAAGATTATTGCGTGGGCATATTTTGAGGATCTTAACATCTATGCAGTTAAGAGGGAGAAAAGAATAGAGTACTTCAGATTCCCACATGATTTGAAGACTATCCCTGGTTTGTGCTCAACCAGTTGGCACTCTTAAACTTGTTATATGCTAATTCCAAGAAAGTATCAGGCTGGTTTGAGGCTGCACTAAAGAAGGAATACCACACCAGATGGGTAAACATTAGACCTCAACAACCGAAGCAGTACACTCATAGGTCTAAAGTGGATCCCATTTCTGGAAAGCCTAAGGTAGTGCTGAAGTTGAGTCATCCGTGCATAATATCCAAGATTCCTTTAAGGGAAATGCCATAGGACTTCACTCCACACTTCAAATGGTGGTATTATGATTGGAGAACAGGTGAAGCGGTCATAGTTTTATAGAGAGATAGCAAAATGGAAACTATCTGGGTGTTCGACCCTTTGTGGCTAACCAACTTGTCTACAGACGATGTCTATACCTTATACAAGTGGCCAATATTCTATGACTCGCAAGATATAGTACAAGTCCTCTAGTTTTAGAACGTTATACGACTCTATTTTCCATTTGAGATACATTCAGGAGTTACTAGAGAGGAGAAGTACAGGAAATTTGAGGAGATAATGAAGAATGTCGGACACTAATATAAACTTGGTCCAAAGGGGAGTTTGTTGATACATATATACCTAGTTTAGGAGCTTAATGTAAAATGTCTATCATGTCTTACATGTATGTAATTAATGAGTTGAATAAAATACAATATGTGATTGATGCTTATAATTTTAATATTTTATTATTTATTGTGTAATAAAACATATTGAACTAACTATATAGGTTTGTGGTTGTTTGCATAGTTCTTTGTCAATAATGATTGTGAAACAAGTTCAAACTTAATTGTATGAAGTCTTCATCTCTGGAGTCTCGGCAGTGCTAAGGGACCATACCCATGAATACTTCATGCAAAAGGACCAGTCGCACAATTGAACCAGGTGATTGGATCAGTCGCACGATTGAGACATAGTTTGGCTTAGTCCCACGACTAAGTCTTTACTCGTGCGTATGAACCAATCACATGATTCAGTCGCACGACTGAACCATGCTAATGGTTCAGTCATACGATTGAGAAACCCTAACCTATAAATACCACTTAATTGATGAAAAAATAGAACAACCAAAAGAATTTCGACTCATATTCATACCCTAGCCGTCTAGAGACTCCAGAGAACCTGTTCCAACATCTTTGTTCGTAGTAGTTGATCTGTTCTAATCATTCTTAATGTTTCTTTCATTGTTACATTGATCTGAACTGCGTTCTCACTTGTTGGATCACCAATCAATAGGATTCCGCACTATTTGATCTAGTTTCACTCATTATCAGTTAGTAATCCGTATATACACGGTCCTAACAATATGAAAATGATTTCATATAACTTAATTAATACAAACTAACTAAACATGAGCTCTGTATGAAATTTGTTCTTTTATCCACCAAACAGCTCATATTTATTTCATTCTATTTACCCAACATAATTATAATGATATAACATTTACATATATATATATATGTATGTATGTATATATATATATATACATACACACACAAATATATATATATATATATATATATATATATATATATATATATATAATATATATAATATATATATATATATATATATATATATATATATGCAAGATTGGTATTGGTGCTAACACTAATGTTTTCTCTCAAAGTCACTAAATCACACTCAGTTAGATGATGTAGAATCTCTCTAATAGTTGATAATTATACTAAGTAACAAGCATAAGAAGATACTTTTGATGATACTTTTATATATATTTGTCAACTCAAAGTATTATAAGACCCTTACAAGCATGTTACATGAGATACAATGAGAAAGTATATATACTACTACTACAGCCGGTTATACTTTGATATGAGCTAAAAACCTATTACTAAAGCAACTACTACATTGCTAAATATAAGGTATCTTAAGTAAAATACTATCTAAGATTTGGTAGTCATGACATGTCCATGACTTACCTTTTGTCACCAACTAAAGTTGCTAACTTTACTAACTGATAAGGAATGAACATTGAATAAAGTATGGTCAACTACATGAGCATGGAAAACACCATGCATTATCTTAGAGATTTGCAGCCGAGTGTTAGAGGGACCATACTTACGTCCACTAGTTCATAGTAGGTTCTACCAAGGGTAATTGGCTTAAGAAGAACTTGTTCTTCCAAGCCAGTTATACTTGAGAAGAGGCTACTTTTTCCGAGGCTTGAGAGATACTTTAGGCCTTCAAACTTTTGAACTTATTGACTTGATTTCTTCTAAGTGTTGAACTTCAAAAGAAGGAAGTCTTTGTCTTCAGAAGTCAGAGTTTCTCTTCGGAAGCTCTATCAGACTTGACCTTTGGAAGTTCAGCATTTGCTTTCGGAAGGCCTTCATCAGTTACACCAAAATTGTCTAAGTGTAGTTTTGGTTGTACCAGCCTTACTTGATCCAACAAACTCCCCTATGCTGATGTTACCAAAACCACACTTGTTTTTGTTTCTCATAACTTTTAGCAGCAAGGAGAGAAGATATTTCTCTATCTCTTTGTTCTTCCCAGATGTGGTGGTGAGAAGTTTGTTTAAATCATTCATGGATAGGAGATCCAGGCTTTCACTTTGAATGATATGGATCTTGTGTTGTGTCCATCTGAAGAGAGTTTGATAGGTTCAAATGGATTGATCCATGTTAATGATGTAATGCAATTGACAATTATATGAACAAAGTAATCAACTAAGAAACCATACCAAAAGATTCATAGAAGTTTCATTGGTATAAACAAAGGATTACAATGTACAATATGAGAGAGTTCTAAGTATTCTCTAATTGTCTACCTGCACAAAATATAGATAATCCTATCTATACTAATCAAAGAAACAAAGGAACATATATTTAGAAATAAGTCCCTACACTATGACTGAAATAAAAACTAAAGACTAAATGCTAATCTTCAAGGGCTCCAGCAATACTCCCCCTAAGATTTGCATATGGTCTTCAGTCAAAATAGTCTTCAGGCTCTGTTTTAATCTTGAACATCAGCTTTTCCTTGTATAGCTCCAACTCTCGTAAAGCTTTCTTTATTGAAGACTTGAATTTTCCAGCCAAAAATCTCGCTTGGTTTAGACTCGTTTGCCTAATTTCAATAACATCCATCACCAGGAGAGTTTCCTTTGATAGACTTGCTATATCAACATTTGCATAAAACTCAAGTGTATTTGATTTATCTTTCAAATGTACTTCTAATACTCCTTTGCTTGAAATCCTCATGAAGTCTATATTAGGAATATCCTTCTTGACAATATTTGTATAAGCTAGAGCTTTCCGTAAGGAAATTCGCTCCATGCCTGCATTCATCACTTTATTGATTGTCATTAACTATTCCCTATCATTTTCTACATCAACTAAAGATACCTGATCAAACTTCTCATTAGACAAGAATGATATGTAACTTGGATGCAGAAGTTTTAACTCAAATACTCCAAACAACCTAATCATGTTTTTATCCCAGTCATCAGTGTTTCTCACGAGCTTGAGGTGAAACGTGTTAGAGTCATAGAACCATCTCAGAATGGTTTAGACATTTGACTACCATCAATCACTTTCAACCCTAGATTTGTGACTTTGTCAAAGAACTAATAACCATATGCTTCCAAATAATGTTCTTTAATAGATGAACTTCTATCCCCTTTCGTCGACTTCCTCTTTAATGAATCAAAATACATCTTATCCTCCTCATCACACGTTCTTTTAAGAAAAGATGGCATTCTTGAGATTCCTCTGTCTAATAGTGTTACAAAGTTCTCTAACCTGGAAGCATTTAAAGGATTTATGAGAGGTAACTTCCTTTGTTTTATCATAAAAGCATTCACTCTCTAATCATAAAAGCATAAAAATAACATCATATTTGCATGCTACTATATTTATTTCCTTTGTTTTATCAGGTACAATCATTACATCTAATAGTTCAAAATCTGATTGCCTTGTCTACAACACATTCCTCACAATATCTCCAGCTGATCTTGCTTTATTCCATAATTTCTTTTGATCAAGAGACACATTGTAGGCTTGCTTTTCTTTATTAGGAAACATCTTGATAAGTTCTTCCCATTATCATGAGTTTTGTTACTAACTCCATAGACATTATTTCTTGAGGTTCCAGCACTTTAGTTCTCTTGGTTATCTCCAATAGTGAGGGTTATCCATGTCAAGAACAATCATCTTATTATACATTTTCTCTATTTCTTGGAAGCTTTGGACTAACCTTCTTAGAGATTCACTTTGCAATTTGTTTAACCTCTTTTTGGGATAGTTCCTGTATTGCAACCACATCCTTAAAGCATTAATACTCATATCCTCTAGATTAGGATGGTGCAATTCACTAGCAGGAATATCATCAATGTTTATGCTTTCACTCATTGGTTCCCATTCACCATCCTCAAGACTAATATCATTAGGATCAATTGGTGCTGATGACTCATTAAGCATGCATTTCTCATATTCTTCATTGATCTGAGTCATAGTTAACCCATCTTGAAAACTCTGTTGTAATTCTTCCGAACAAGATAGTTATATCTATCTTCAAAATCCATTTGGATTTCTTCTTAAACACGTGTAATAGGAGAATCAACCAAATCATGTACATCCTCTTCTTGAAGAACTTCATCATACCATTCATTAGGTAGATCAGAATGAAGATAATCAAGTGCTTAAATATGCTTTTGTTTTTCTCCTTCTTCAACATTCTAAGCTTCTTCAACAACCTTTGAACCTTAGTTGGAACAGGAGATGGTTCAACTTCATATATCTTCCTTTTTCCCTTCTCTGCTTTTAAAAACTTTCCAGTCATAACTTCTTGAGATTCTTCTTCATTTCTTTCTCAGTACTAATGAAATTAGGCTCTTTTTCTTTTTCTTTAACACTTTCTTTCAACACTCAATCTTTTCAATCAATCTTTTTACTTTTTCTTAAGATCAACTATCAAATTATCTTTCTTTTCATGCTCCACCTTTACCCTACATTCTCATCTTGTAATATTTTTATCATCTCATCTTGATCAACAACTTTGGCTTTCACTCATTAATTATCTCTTCATCACTCTCAATCTTAGTTTGAACACAAACATCGTGGTTTGTTTCATTACTATCTCATCCATAACATTATGATCTCATGAACTGGAGATTGCACATCAGAAGTTACATTCTGAGTGATTGGCTGAGATAACATGGTATCAATGAAATCAAAATCAAAAGTTTGATTTTGATCTAAATTGGTGTCAACATTTTCTTCATCAACGCTAACATTAGCAACATTCTCAACATCTCTTTATTGATCATGCATTTTAGTGTCACTTTCAGCATCATCATTTCCAATATCTCCATCTCTATGATGAGATATAGTTTCTTCATTATCCATATCTTGAATAGTTTCTTTAGTATTTCCTCCAATATCACCACCTTGATTATCTCCACCATCATTATCATCAATATGATCATTATCATCATTTTGATCGTTACCATCATTATTATCATCATTTGGACTAGTATCATCATCTTGTTCATCTTCATCCTCATCACTATCTTCTTCTTCATCTACAATCATTTCTTCAACTACATCATTATTGAAGTCATTTGCATCCATTGGTTCATCCTCAATTAAATGAAAGTGTTGTTGATGAATATCAACCTCATCCATAGCAACATTTCTCATGTAATCAAATAAAGTGACATTTAGAGCACGAGTGATAACTGCTAATCTCTTATACACAATCTCAGACATGTGTTCTAGCACCTTGTACTCTATATATAGACAGATCTAGATGCTCTTCCTTAATGATCAATTGAAGAAATATGGGATACATCATATATTTGTTTTTCTTCCCTTTCTCTAAATTGAATATGAATCCATTCATAATCCATTTAGCCATTGTAAATCTTCTGTTTGTGACTAAGGCAACTACTGGAGAAGCAATGTCCACACGAAAAGAATTCCATCCAACACTTCTTTTGGACATGTACTGTGGAAATATATTACATAACATCCTCCAAAGATTGTACACTCGACCTTTGAAAAATTGCTTCTTCGGGAAGTTATCAAGATGACCTATCAACATAAAAGTTTGTCTACACTCATTGAAAGTGTATTCTGAGTCATGTAGATCATTTTCACGCAATCTTCGAGCCACTCTAATAGAATATTCAGAAACTTCTATCATTCTATCTCAAGTAATAAATTACTTTCTTCATCATCTCTTTCAACCTCAACTTTTCGCCGAAATCTCTTTATTAGTCTTGCATATATGGCTGGCTAGCACACATAGCATATACATTTCATGTTTTTAGAATAAATCTTATCATCTCCTCATATCTTGCTGCTTCTCTCACTTCCTCATCTAAGAAAACAACCACATTATGCTTTGGCTCAAACTTGAGCTCCACCATCGGTTAGTTACAAAGAAACAAGTATAAGAATACAAGGATTACAAATTTTGAACATTTGATTAATTTTCATAGACTACTTAAGATATCATAAAATATTAAAATTTGATCAATTTTATTCAAATTTATTCTACGTGTAGAACACTTGAAAACTTACTGTTTTATATTTAATCAAAAATTAAAAAGTTATAATGTGTAAAGTATCTTGTTTCTTGTTAGACTTATGAAAATTAAGAGAAATTTAATGACAAACAATTAAATTTTAGATGTAAATCAGTTTGTCAAATCATTTCTAGACATTAATTTTAATTATTATGTTTACTGATGAACAGTAAGATCATCAAGAATTTTATGATGGAATCAAGTTAAGATGAAGTTAATCTGGTCGCAATCATGTTTCAACAACCATTTCAGATTCATTTTGTGTCATTTTATCATATTCAATCATCAAATTTCCAATATTCATCATTCTTAAGGTTCGAATGCCCAAATAGGGTTCGAATGTGAAGTTAATGGAATGTGATTTGATGATATACACTTAATAAGTTGTTTAGCAACACTGATTATTAGTACAACAACAATCTTTGAAAATCAGACAACAGATGATTGTATGGTGATCGACGGGTATGAGAGAATGAGAACAAAACGTTTAATAAGTGTGAAAGTTCAAATGAAATGAAATTCTCTCAAGTGTTGAATTTATATAAGTGTGAAAAACCCTTTGACGCATGACCATTATGTAGGCACATGAGGACTGTTGAGGCGCATGATGCTTAGGCGCATTGGCACTATTCAGGCGTATTACCCTGTTGAGGCGCATGAGACCTAGACATATGATCTCAACTTGGACAAATTTAATTAAAGGACTTAGGTGCATTGGCACTGTTCAGGCACGTGAGCACTATTTTAGGCTCATGAGCACTGTTGGGGCGCATGACCTAGCCTGAAAAGCCTAACACTTGGACATATTCATATACCCTCAATTTGTATACGAACTATTTAGGCACATCAGCTTTTAAGAAGTCCACACTTGGTTTATTTCTAGTATAGAATGTTTAGTACTATTTAGGCGCATGAGCATGAATAAAACACCCAACACTTAACCATAGTTTTAGACTTATGAACACTGTTTAGGCCTATGAGTTGGAAGCAAAACTCACAACACTTCACATAAAACTGAAAATTCATCGTACTCCTAAACTAGACTTCTGGTCACTGTTTAGGCGTATGAGGATTTCATATGTCTAAAAGTTGGAAATTTTTAACCAAAAACATTCAACCCTAATTTGATTTTTTTACTGTTCTTCATGAAATTTTCAACCCTTGGTCAAAATTTGACTTTTTGACTTTAACATGAACAATTCAATTTTTACTCAAATATTTTTATTTTCTTTTTCCAATTGTATCCCTTTATTTTAGTCACAAAAAATATTAAAATTTTTAAAAGTTTCAATCAATCTCAATTCTTTATTTGCAAGAAGCTTTTTCATATTTCAAATCAAAACAATTTGAAATCTTTTCAGGTTCATTTCTGTATCATATCAAACACACACATACTTCTAACCTTTAGCATCATCCTTTAATCCAAATATTTATTTTGATTTTCTCTTTTTCAATCTTTACTCACCCTAAACTTTTATGTTCACAAACTTAGAGGTTTATACAACTTGAATATTGAGAAAAACCAATCATTATCAACATGCTTGCACACATAAAATCACGCAAAAATTAAAATAAAAAAATAAAAGCCCTACTGTAGATAAAGTGAATCGTAAGCCTGAAGTGAGATTATATCAAAAAATAATTAGCATATTAAATAAAAGAAATTATGGATAGTCACAGACAGTGATTAATCATGTGTGTTCGGTCAACGTTACCGCCGCAAAGGAGACACTATATCAAAGGACATATAATGAGTACTTTGGCAAAAGTATCACACACTTACTTTTTGAATTCTTGGATTGATTATTCTTTGATTAAATATGACATTAAGTGACCCACAATTAGACATAGAGAGTCCAACCCTCATCAAGAAATGCAAGATAGCACTTTTACTCAACTTAAAACCTGACATATATGTATAACCAGATCTCATGTTTAGGTCAATGAGAGAATCAGCATGGTAAAACCAGTTGACAATCTCTGAGAAAACCACCATGTACAATCCATTAGGTAATCTCCGAATCCATTTAATAAAGAATTGGATATAGATGATTCATAAGAATCACTAACATCCATTTTGGACTTTTGAATGGATGTGCATATTGGCATCTTTTCCATCAGGTGAGAATATCCAGGTCTATAATGACTTACAACAAAGGATACCTTATCATTTCATGTCTATGATGAGTCATAACAACGAAGTGAACACATACGGTAAACAGATTTCATAGTTATTCATATCACCACTCGGTGTGAGTTTGTGACTTCACAAATAATCAATTGAGAAATCAACACCATTCATAAGAACTAAGATGAATACACACAAATGCATAATGATTTAGTTAAATCACAATAATCTACGTTTTTAGCATAATTGCATGAGTTTACCCGCACATCATATTTGATCATGTCGGACTTTACGAATGAGTGAAGTATGTAACTGATTAGCTAATGTACTATCATTTCTAACAAATTTAATGGCAGATTCAAGTCTAAGCTAAGAAATAAACACCTAAACTCTATTTTTATATTTTCCTTTTGTATTTTTCTTCTTTGATTTTACAATTTCTAATGTTGTATTGTTTTTCTTTTAGAGCACACACACACACTATATACAATTAGACAGTCAACTTTGACAGTTTCTCTTTTCATTTGTTTACGAAAAAGAAAGGAGGGTTCTTATCATTTTTATGAAACAAAAATGATTAATAAGACCAATAGACTTAACCAAATACTCAAACCTTCCTATTAAATAGGCTTTTGTAAATTTGTCAGCCAGTAGCTTTTCAATTGATATTTGAATCAAAACCTTTTTTAGAGTTATCTCAGAGAAAATGATATGGAATTTTGATATGTTTTGTTATTGAATTTTGGAGAGGATTAGCTGTTATAAACATAGTAGCTGTGTTATCAATGTATATAGGAGTTTTAAGAAAATTGAACCCGTGATCTACGAGTAGGTTTTTTAACAAAAGGATTTGGAAACATCCTACTCATGTAGCTATGTTCTCTGCTTCTATAGTTGAGACTGAGATATTTCTTTCTTGCATTGCCATGAGACTAATTTGGGACCCAAAAACTAACAACCAACCGTAGTAGATTTACGATCTTGACAACATCCCCCGTAATCACTATTAGTGTATCCATGTAACTCAAATTTGCCTTCATAAGGATACTGTAACCCTAGAGCCAGTTTTCCTTGAGATATCTTAATATGTGTTTGACTGCGATTAGGTGAGATTCTTTCGGGTATGATTGATACCTGACATATACACAAACAACATACAATATGTCAGATCTAGATGCAGTACCATACATCAAAGATCCAACCATAGATCTGTATAATGTTTGGTTATATATTTTCGTTTCTAATAAGGATCAATCTGGTATTAACGTAAGTTGGAGTTCTAATAGATTGACAATCTGGCAGTTTGAACTTCTTCAATAGCTTGTCAACAAACCTCTCTTGATTGATAAAAATACTAGCTTCAGACTGTTTTACTTGAAATCCAAGGAAGAAGTTTATCTCTACCATAGAACTTATCTAGAAACATGATTTCATGATCTCCTCAAATTCAAAGCAAAATTTTTCTGTAGAACCAAATATGATATCGTCCACATACAATTGCACACACAAAGATCATTTGCATCATCTTTTATGAATAAAGTTGGATCAAAGAAAATATTGGTTAATATATTTCGTTTCTAATCAGGATCAATCTTGGTATTAACGTAAGTTGGAGTTCTGATAGATTGGCAATCTTGCAGTTTGAACTTCTTCAATAGCTTATCAACAAACTTCTCTTGATTGATAAAATACCAACTTTAGACTGGTTTACTTGCAATCCAAGAAAGAATTTTATCTCTACTAAACCTATGATGGTTTCTTTGTTGGATATTCTTCAACACCTAAATCTTATAGGATCTACATTCCACAACATAACATTGTGGAGAAACGTCTAATGTGTCATTTGATGAATCCTTATTTCTTAAATCTGTAAAAGGATCATCATTGTTGTTTGATATAGAGGCTCTAGCAGATTCATTTAACTCAGGTTATTTGAATAATACAGGATTTGATGATACATGTTATCCATTTGTTCCCCCAAATATGAATGAAGTGTCACTATCTGCTGATCCACCAAGAATACACACATCAAGTATCATAGAACAAGAAAAAACAAACAATAACAATGATGCTTCCCAAGTCCAGCATAATGGATCTACATCCTCAGATGAAAACACTTCATCCGTAGTTGCTACTTCTGCATCCACAGATGAGTGTCCTACATCAAGAGATATGAATAATGTCTCAACAAGTGTTCCATTCTCTAAAGAAGATACAACAAACATTGGAGATGATTCAACAAATACTCATACACCATCTGTACAAGTTCATGTAACTCATAGGGAAGAACAAATTGCTTCCGGAGAAGTTCTTGAGGAAGATATTATTAATCTACCTGATGCTCAAATTCAAGAATATCATTCCATACCCAATGCTGAACAAGAGGAATACTTTAATTACTTCCTAAATTCATCAACTTGATTGGATCCATCTGCATCATTGAATATGACTAATTTGGAATCATCTATTCTAGTTGAATCTGCTCCAACAACAAGAATTAATAAGACACATCCAATAAACAACATTATTGGTGATCTTGATAAAAGAGAAACGAAAAGTCAAAATGGAATTGCAAACATCTGTCTTTTCACTTGTTTTCTTTCACAAGTTCCGTGCAAACATAACAGCTGCTCTAAAGGAAAAAATCTAGATTAAAACTATGCAAGAAGAGCTTCAACAATTCAGAAAGCCGAAAGTCTGGAATCTAGTTGATTTACCAGAAGGCCAACATCGAATTGGAAGAAGATGGTTCTTTAAAAATATACTAAAAGACAGAGGTATTATTGTGACAAACAAAGCAAGATTAAATGCACAAGGTTACACACAAGAAGAAGGGATAGACTATGATGAAATATTTGCACAAATTGCAAGAATTGAAGCCATAAGAGTATTTCTAGCTTATACATCGTATAATAAGTTTATTGTCTATCAAATGGATGTCAAATGTGCTCTCTTATATGGGAAAATTGATGAAGAAGTCTATGTATCACAACCTCCTACATTTGATGATCCTCATTACCCATACAGGGTGTACAAGCTTGACAAAGCTTTGTATGGTCTTCATCAAGGACCAAGAAAGTGGTATGATACATTATCATCTTCTTGCTCAAGCATGGAAACAAACGGGGAACATTGATCAGACTCCCTTTCTCAAACAAGAACATCAAGATCTCTTATTTGTACAAAGTTATGTTGATGACATTATATTTTGCTCAAGTAACAAAAGATAATGTTTAAGATTTGAAGAGTTGATGAAGTCTGAGTTTCAAATGAGTTCAATGGGAGAATTAACTTCTTCCTTGGTCTACAAGTTCATCAAAAGACATATGGCATTTTCATCAATCAAGAGAAATACATACATCAAATATTAAAGAAGTAAAACCTTGCTAATACATCTTCATGCAACCCCCAGCCATAACAATTGATAAAATTGTACTTGATCCTACAGGAAAATCTATTGATCAAAGATTGTATAGATCAATGATAGGATCACTTACGTATTTAACTGCTAGTAGACTGACACAATGTTTGCTATGTGTGTTTGTGCTAGGTACTAATCAGATCCAAAAGACTCTCATCTGAACGGTGTAAAGAGCATTTTCAGATATCTAAAAGGAAACCTACCCTCGGTCTTTGCTATCCTGAGGATGGTGACTTTATACTTTACTCATATTCAAATAGTGACTTGGAGGTTGCAACAATAACACAAAACCCATAACTAGTGGATGTCAATTCATAGGATTAAGACTTGTTTCATGGCAGTTTAAGAAGCAAACAAATGTATCTATATCCATAGTTGTGGTTGAGTACATAGCTACTTCAGCTGGTTGCTCTCAAGTGCTTTGGTTGCAAAATCAATTACTTGATTATGGTTACAATTTCCTTCATACTCCAATTTACATTGACAATTTAGCTGTTATGTTTATTACTGCTAATCTAGTGCAACAAAGTTAAACAAAACATATTGAAATAAGATAACATTTTCTAAGAGATTGCTCAGAAAAAGGTTTCATCAAGTTAGTCAAAGTGGATACGTCAAATCAGCTTGCTGATATATTCACTAAAGCCTTTGATTCAGTTAGATTTAATATTCTAATTGAATGTGTGGGAATGATTAACTTAGATTAATCATTATAAACCAAGAGAAGCATGTGTCTGTCATTGCAAATAATCATAATAATAAAAATTTATTGTCTTTCTTTTAGGTCATTTAATTCAGCACGACATATGTTTGGAAAATGACAATACACTATGCCTTTGCTTGTTTCTAAATTCTTAAGTATCATTAAAATCTAATGAGTTTCTTGATATGTGAGTAGGTTCATCCTGAATGAAAGCTACACTAAGTGCATGCCAACATAATACAAAGTGACTGTTTCTGGGAGACTTCATTTTGAGGAAACGACAAGTAAGTCTTATTCTGATGTGACCAATCACTTATCTAAGCACACTGTGTACCAACACTTATAATGGCTATCTTTGCAAATCTTATTCCCCTTTTTGTGTAAACAAAGACCTGGGTGTATGATCACCATGGTATACATTTGTAACCAACCGATGAAAAGATCTTGATCCTCATCATCCCTCTGTTTTGTGTAAACAAAGGCCTGGGTAATGGCACCTCTGTTTTACAGAAGTAAAGACTTGGTGACTTGATGATGATCATATCAAAGCTCTCAAAATAATCCTTCGTGATCAAGTGTATATTAATTTAGAGCTTGTACATCAATACAGTAACGAGATGTCAAATGCATCTCTAAATAGAACTATAACTTAAAGTACATAGTTTCTAAGTGTGAAAAGGTGATGCTTTGACTCATAAAGGGAGGACAACTCCAACTGAATTATTAGGAAGCCCATAACAGTTACCTCTTAACAATCATGAAAACATGATAAGCAGCATGCCTAGTTGACACAATACTCTTGTATGGATTTAAGTGGACAAACATACTGCAATCAAAACTAAAATTAGGTATCAATTCCTCAAACAAATTAATCAGGAAGATGCTTAGTGTTATCGTATGATCCCATTAATGTGTATATATGCTTGTACATAGTAGTTATTTCTATTTTATTTATTTTCACTTCTTTCAGTTTGGCATGTTTGGACAAACATTGTGTCTTTCATGATATTCTTGTTATAATTTATGATAAATGTTTTTGTTCATCTTTGATAAAAAATTAGGGGTGTAGAATCATGATAAAAAATTAACAACAAAAATTTGAAATGCATTGTCAATATAAGGAATTGGAACCTAAACACTAACTTGGATTTTATATACATGAAGTTACTAAAATATAAACCTTCCTTCTTGTGCACAAGTGTCATGAAGACAAAGTCAACAAGGTCCAATAGCAATAAATGATTCTTTCAGTTGATTAGAATCATAAAACCAAATAAGTTTCAATCATTGCTTTTTAAGCATTGGCAAAAGCTATAGTGCATGCTTAGAATCAGCAGAAGCTACAGTGATAAATTAAGGGGGAGTAAAATATGACTATCCGTAGATTGGTAAACTACAGATGAGTTATTTTTTTATGAATATAATCTACTTTCATAGATTGGTAATCTATGAAAATTAAAGTATACTTCATCTGCAGAAGTTTTTAATTCTATGTCATCCGTAAATGACCTACAAAATCCGTAGATGATCTCCGGAAGAACTAAAAACTACGGATAAGTTAAATTGGATAGAGGGTCCCACTTCATTAAATAAATGAAATTATGTGTCTGAGAGAGTATAAATGATGTTTTTGACTTAATCATTCGTTATTTACTTTTTGAGAACACATTTTCAAACCTAGAAGAACGTTCTAAAAAACCTTTTTCCCTCTTTCACAAACATTCATAATTTCTGAGCCAAACCATCAAACAAAACACATAATACTGGTCTCAGATCACCATGTTAAAGGTAAATAATGTTTAATGATCGTTAATGAACTGTTTGATTCTTGATTATCATTACAATTGTTCGTATTCTTATGTTTGTAATGTTGATTCGAACATAATCGTATATATTCTTATGAACAGATAGGTGATCGATTTGCAACGGAGCACAATGTGTGTGCATTCTTAACTCCTAACGAACCTGTATTAGAAGGATGTGGAGACATCATCCGCTATCTAAGAAGATCTAGGATATTTATGCCTTATCAGCGGAACCGCTGATACATCAATCACACATTGTTGATTTCTGGAACTCGGCTAGAGTAGAAAAGGAATAGATGAAAGGGGACATGCAGATATTAGGAATAACAACTTAAGGATTAATGAACAATGTATCTGGAGAAATCTCAAGTGGGAGATGTCGAGATAGGTCATCCAACGTGTTCGAGAATGAATACATAGAAAAGATTCTATCTGATGGCTTATGATGGAAATTTTGACAAAGGTGAGATCAAGAAAGGAAGATTATGCAAACCATATAGGTTTATGTGTCACACCTATCTAAAATGCATTTCAAACAGGAAGTCTGGACTAGAAAGATTTTTAAGGCACATATCATCTGGAATCATAGGTGTATTTGAAAGGAGAACCTACAATTTCTCTAAGTATATCATTGGATGTTTTGTGATCAAGTAGAGTTTAGAAGGCAGATAAGATGTTCATGTTCCTAAGGTTCCTACAACTGGTCAGCATTGGTGAAATGCCTGGAATAGCAAGATATTGAGATGTATTTGTGCAAGCAAATTGAGTAGATCTGTATTGAACAAGATCAATGGGAGGTATGAAGGTGGAGACATGCCCATGTTTGCGCATGTTGCACACCCCAATGCCAACATCCCCAAATAACTGATATGGGAAGAAACTCAAGAGAGTTCATCTACTAACTCTCTGGAAGCCTTATCTTCACCTCCTCAATCACCCATTCACCTCCTCAATCACGCATTCACCTCCTCAATCACCCATTCACCAACTACCTCAAACACCTCAATCACAATCACCAACCAACCAAAACACTCAACCAATCTCCAATTCACCTCTATCACCAAATCAACTCAAACACCCCAATCACAATCACCAACCAGCCAAAGCACTCAACCAATTTCTCCAATCCACCCTCTATCACCAAATTATCCTCCAACTCTAGAAAAGCAATCCACTGAGAGCTTTTACATCGGGTGTAAGGCCCCGTTCCCAAGCACCACACAGTGGTCATTCATTGCACTTAAAACATTTATATAAAAATACATTTATTTTGCTGAACAATTTAAAACATTTATTAATAACTAAAAACATGTCATTTCATACATTTACAACATTTGTTTTCATCTAAAAATACAATGACATGTCAAAATACGGATGCCAGCCTCAAAACGCTCCCAGTAGCTTATGCATCCATGCCTGCAACTCCTCGGCATCAACATATACCTATCAACTATCATGCATACAAAGGTCAGCGACGCTGAGTGAGTTCTAGTTTTATAATAAAACATACATTACTTAGTTAAAACCGTTCTTTACATTATTTCAAATCATACTATACTTTACAACCATTCATGATCATGCATCATACGTACATACAGATAATATCATTATTATCTTCATCATTATGCTCTAACTTGTTTATTCAACTTATTACATTATCGTTCACTTCTCTTCTAGATCCAGTCAGACTTTACCCTCTTCGTGGCACTTAACCACGATTACTGAGGCCGAATGACAAGGATACTGTTAGTACTTTATTACGATAATTCATTAACATTCATTATCTATTCGTTCTTTCATACATTACCTTTCGTTCATTACTCTTTATTACTCGCATCTTCTCTCGTGCAATATCCCCGACTCATGCTCGAAAGCTGATGCTGTGCTGGGGCCTGCTCACAAACCCCCAACTCATGTCCGAAGACTGACACAGCACCAGGATAGGCGACAAAGATCCCATATGAGTCAATAACAGGGATTGAACTCTATCCGAGTCTGTTGCAACACAAAGTCGCTCACGTCATTATCTTGTCTTATTGACAATGACCTCCGTCGAGTCTGTTGCGACAGAGAGTCGCTCATCTCATACCTATGCTTGGTGTTATGACACACCCCGAAGTTATACGTAACTCGGGTAATCTCATGTATTTGACCTCCAACATCATGTGTAGCAACACCCCCATCGAAACTGGTAACACCCCCACTCCAATGGGTAACACCCCCACCGAAATGGGTAACACCCCCACCGAAATGGGTAACACCCCCATCGAAATGGGTAACACCCCCACCAAAATGGGTAACACCCCCACCGAAATGGCTAACACCCCCACCGAAATGGGTAACACCCCCACCGAAATGGGTAACACCCCCACCGAAATGGGTAACACCCCCACCGAAATGGGTAACACCCCCACCAAAATGGGTAACAAACCCACCGAAATAGGTAACAACACCAAAGGTCAGTCACAAAGACTGGAACCCTTGCGTGAACACTTTAAGATATGTTGAACCTCATGCGGTAGAGCTTAAGGCATTTATAGCCGTGCACCTCTGTACATATTGCTTGCAAGCCTTCTATACTTTCTCTTTTATTAATGCATGCATTCATTCATTGCGTTCCTCTTTTCATTATCTTCCACTTTACGTTACATAATACTTTCATTACATTCATTAACATTCAACGCAAAGCCAATGGAAGACATACATACATTATAAGAAACATATACCTAATCATAACATACACCATCACCATACAAGCAAGATCATACATGCATAACACACATCACACATAAGCCATCACATCATAACCAGGCCTATGTCCCCATATTACCCCTTAAAAACCACTTAGAAACACTAAGTCCAAATTTGGGCGCATGGGACCTCCACGCGCATGAGCATAAAGATTCTAAGTGTAAAACATTAAGTCCCCTATTACCCCTTAAAAACCACTTAGAAACATTAAGTCCAAACTTGAATCCCGAAAAACAACACTAAACAACCAAAACTTCGGTCAGGAACTCGAAACCTAGCTGAAACCAGCTCATATAAGAGAAGACTTACCTTGAAGCTGCTTCTTCCTCTTTCTCTCTCTAGAACTAGGGCTTCTCTCTCTTCTTTCTTCTTTTCAGCCGATTGAAAAATGAAGAAGAAATGGGTAACCATGCCCCCTTTAAAACTTAAAATAACAAGGTTTATACTTTGTACACTTTTTCCCCTCCACTTGTGCAAAATTACTATTCTTTCTATTTACTTTTCTTTTCCGTCGTTTAAATAGAAATTCTGGGTGTTACATCGGGGAGACAATGTTAGCTTCACAAGCTAGTACAGTTCAACTATCACCAACAAAGACTGAATCCCTTGTCCATTCAAATGATACTGAATGTCTCTCCAGTCACTGACCATCAGCAATAACAACACCCACATCAAGAATAGGCAGAGCAAGCTATTAAGTCCAGTTCAAGCTCAGCTACTGTAGCACCTCAAGAAGTGAATAATGATGAGATTGCTGCTCAACATCAGGATGAAGAAGAAGAAGCCAACTTTGTTGATGTGATTGCTAACAATGAAACAGATCTCAGTGGTTATGGTATCCCAGTTAGCAAGAGTTATTTGGTTGCTGAATACAACAAGCTTGTTGCCAAGTAAAATAGTAGAAGGCAAAGAATTCAAGAGTTGAAGGGGATGATGAAAGAAAAAGATGTCCAGCTGCTAAAGCAAGAATCTAGTCTGAAAAGATTAAGAGAAAACATACAAGAAAACAATGAATTCATTGATGCTCTGCAATGGCTTGTCAAAGAACAAGAAGAGTCATTGCACGTGAGAAGGCTGAAAAGCAACAAAGCAAACAGGACTCTACAAGAACAACTTGATCAGTTGAAAAGAAAAGATAAGGAGATTGAAAGATTGACAAAGACGATGATAGACTTTAAAACTAATGCTCCTACTACAAAACCAAAAAAAGAATCTGTTAAAGATTCAATGTCTATTATTTAATATTCAAAGAAATGGAAGTACTTGGGTCCTGTAAAGAAAGAAGTGATTGAAGTACAACATTCACCTAAGAGATCAAAATCTGTTGAATTTTCAACCTTAAAGCCTATGTCTCCTACTGAACCAAAAAGTGATGTTGAATGATTGAGCTCACTAAGATGAGTCTCCCAATAAACAAAACGAATCACAAGTTGAGGAACTGTTGACCACCAAATACATATTAGAAGAATGGCCTGAGTCCAACATGTTTATGAGCTTGACCATGGGTTCCTTTTGATATGGTTGAAAGGATGAATGTGACTAAGATGAAGGATCTTCTGAAAGAATTTGAACTTGCTAGATTGATTATCCCAAATTGTGACTATGAAGCATTCTTTACATTCCAAGCCATTCAAAAGATCAAGAAAGAACCAAGCCACTATGATACAACAAATCATAGCAAGTACAACAGGATTTGTTGGCTACAGGGTCATAACTACAAGGCACGTATGCTTAAGAGAAGAAATGTTAGTGAGCTTAGGAGAATGATGGCACATGTAATGGTAGTTGAGCTTGACACAGGAGTGAGATACAAAATAGAAGCTCCAAATCCATGATATGAGCAACAAAGCAAACTCCTTGCTAATCCAATAACAGTTGAACCTAAAGATCTGCACAAAAGGAAAGAAATACTAATCAGAGAGCCAGGAGTAGTTATACCGGGAAAAGTGTGGCCTTTGGGTACAACAATTAGAGAAATTATAGAGCAGAAGTCTATATTGATAGAGCTATTTGATCACATCACAAGTCCCAACTCTATTGAAGACAAGAGGATCATGGCATGGAAGTATTATCAAGAGTGGGATTACGCAATCATGAAGAGGTCATTTGGAAAAATTGAGTACTTCCATGATGTAGAAGCTTTACTGAGTCTTCCTGAGAGATACATTAAAGATTTGCAAAGCCTAATCATCTCAAACTATCCAATTTATCCAAAGGGGAAGAGATTTATAGTTGTTGTGCTGAAGGAGGCTAAGAGAGAACATGCTGAACATAAGAAAAGGCTTCAAAAGGAAAGAAGATCAAACACCAACTCCTCTACATTAGTTGATGATGAATTCTTAAGGAGGGCTGGTTATACTAATAGGAAAATAGCAGTCATCAAAGTCATAGCAAGAAATCACCTATTCCTATAACTGAGTGGGGATATGTTTAACAAACTGATCAAACCCAGCTACACATCATACTTACATGTCAAATTCTTCCCAAGTTGTCTACTGAAAGAGCACATAATGATCTATGCTTATATGTTCATATGACAGAAGTGGTGGATAAACGACATGCAAAAGAATACAAGAGAAGAAGGTATAATGTTGGGCTTTTGAAAAGAGCTAACATTGAAGATGTATGATAACAAAGAGTTTCAGAAAAAGATGAGATTGAAATAGTTCATCATCAAAGTGTGGTGGAAACACTAAAAACTAAAGAAGACATCTTGGGGCTATGTTTTGAGACACATTTAAAGATACGTAGAATGGAGATCAAGTACAAATACGATGATCAAAAGGATGCAGTATCTTATTTCAACAAGAAGATGGTTTCAAGGTTGAAGGAACTTCTCGTTTTGAAGACCTAATAAGAAGTGTCTAAGCCTAAGGGGGAGTATTGTTAGATCTAGAACAATAGATCTAGATCATTTTGTATAGGCTTAGAACTTTAATCAATACTTGTAATGAATGATTATAATTCATTATTATGATGTATGCATTATGTATATAGGTTAACCCATAAGTGTGTTGATTTGTGTATGAGTGCACGTACAACTATTATAATCGGTGAATTACTTAAATTGACCAAGTGTAAGAAACATCTACGGATGAACATTTTGTTCTTCTGTAGATATGATTCTTAAAATTAAAATACATCTGAAGATCGTCTGCGGATGAACAGCCAGCTCTGAAGGTGAAGTGAAGAGGCTGATGCAACCTAAACATCTTTAGTCTTTCCTGCATGCTGCACAAGTGCATTAAAGAAGAAGCTTAGCAAGTTTCACACATGAAACAGAAAAATACTCTAAGTGTGAAATCTTTCGAAGCCAAGACGAATATCTTCCGAAGCCAAGCATGAAGTCTTCTAAAGCCTCAGAGACAAAGTCTTCCGAAGCTTCAACTTCATGAAGACAGATTTCTTTCGAAGACTTTTAGTAACATGCTTTATCTGATGTACTGTTCCATAAAGCTGTCCAACCTTTACGCTATAACTCTGCAAGTCACCAACTTACATGGTTTGGTGAAAAGGTCCATGCTTTTGGTAACTGTACATTGAGGTCTTGAGTCTGTAACTTTCTACTTTATGTACTTTATCCTTTTTGTAATAGATAAGGATGTGAGCTATGGCATGTCATAGTCACAAGTCAAAAGGCAATCTGCCTTTTGACTCTACAATTGATTTTGTTTGTGTCTAGTCAATTGTATCGAGCTGGCTTTCAAAGTATAAACGGCTGTAGGATGTAGTATAAGTATCTCATGTTCCTGTATCTTCAGAATATGCTTTTTAACACTTGTAATAGAACATAAAGAAGGCAATATACTGTATTCTTGAAAACCAAATACTTGTGTTCATTGTGTTCTTTGTCTCCTGCATTACTTGTGTTCTTAGTATCTCAACACTTGGTTAATCTAGTTTACTGTTTTATTAAAGTTTAGATAATCTCCTCTTTGTGTTGTTGTGTTGTAACAAGCCCTTTAACAATCCTGCATTTGGTATCAGAGCAGTTCAGGCTCTTGATATAAGATCTCACCATCTTAAGATCCTTCTGACACAAAAATACTAAAACTTTTCAAATGGTAGCCATTTCCAAAACTGATATGGAAACTGGAACCATGAACAAGTCCCCACTGATCACTCTTGATGAGTTTGATGCCTGGTGTTTTAGAATGGAAGGTTTCATCAGGTCTCTTGATTCAAGAATGTGGGAGTCTATTGAGAATGGACCTTTCGTACCCAGCACCCATTCTGCTACTGGTGCTGGTATGATTCCCAAAGATGTGGCTAACTACTCTGATGAAGATAGGAAGAGAGTAGAGATAGACAGAAAAGCCATGACAGCTCTTCAAACTGCGCTTCTAAACTCTGTATACAAAGGTTTCAAGAAGTGCAAAACAGCCAAGCAGCTGTGGGATGCACTGAAACTAATGTATGAGGGTTCTTCTGAAGCCAAGGAGAACAAGAAGGATCTCCTGAAGCAGTAGTTTCAAAACTTCACCTTCAAAATAGGTGAAACCATAACTCAACAGTACTTCAGGTATGTTGAGATTGTGGATACCCTAGTGGATGGAGGAGTTTCTCTTGAAAACAGAGACATTGTAAGGAAGTTCATGTCCTCACTTCCTAGGCAATGGACACACTACTGTGTGGTGATCAAGAGAACTGAAAATCTCAAAACTCTCACTCTAACAGAGTTATATGGCATTCTCAGTGGCTACCAGATGAGATGAACATGCAAGGTTCATCTGGAAACTCTAACAATCAGATGGGTTCAACCCTGCATGTGATTGAGTGATAACTATGAAAAGGGATTATTTATTGAGTGATAACTATGAAAAGGGATTATATAAACTAGTCAAAGTTCACATAGATGAACAATATGCTGATCTGTTTAGAAAGGCCTTTGATGAACAGAGATTTAAATATCTAATATCAACTATTGGGATAATAAACTTTGAGTAAGCTTTTCTTAAAACTAATTCTCATTATTTCTTTAAAATTTATGTGTGTCCTAAGTTGTCTAGTTCATCACTTTCATAAGCTCATGTTTTCTTTGGATAAATATTTCTTTTTGAAGACTTTCCTTAGAGTTTCGAAAATTTCTGATACTTCGGAAGTTATGCTTTTAACTTCGGAAGTAAATCATGCCTTCAAAATAAATAACTGTCTAAGAAATTTACCTTGAGAAGAGTTTTCAAATTTATCTTCCGAAGCTTAAATAGTTGTCTCAAACACTTACTCATTTTCAAGGACCATTTACTTCTGAAGCAAAATTAACTCTCGGAAGCTTTGTTAGTTTATAAACAAAGCACTCAAGTTTTAATTTTTTCTTCCGAAGCAAAATTCTCAAACATCTCAGGAAATTCTTCCGAAGTCATTTTAGCTTCGGAAGCTTTTTAATTAAAACTTCCAAAGATAATTAACCTTGGGAATCTTTTTGACTTCCAAGAAAACTACTTTTTGAGCAAAAGTAAACTACTTTTTCAGAGGTGGGACCGACATCCGGATTTCAAAGTTTATCCTCTTTCATTAAACTTTATCTGAAATCACTCTCACATATAAACCCAACGGTTTCCCCCTCTTTCTATCATCTATTCTTCCTCCAACCTAAAACCCCAAATTTCTCTTTGAAACTTCTTTCTTTCTTCTTTCTTCATCCTTAAGCTACTTCAAAATGGCCAACCTTGCTCACAGAAATGATCCCAACTTTACCATGCAGCTACACAGACAACATAATCAGGTTGCTCTGTTAAGCTCTGAGAAAGATCCTTGTTTTTCAGAGGTTTTCCGTTTCCTAACTCTGTCAAACTACTTCACCTCCCTAACCATTGATCCTCCACTCTATGAGGATCAGTTGCTCGAATTCTGGAAGACCTGCCAAGAGGTCATTATGGATGAGGAGAAGGCACCGTCTGCCACAGTGCAGGGGAGAACAATCTTCATCACTCCGGCCATCATCAACCAACATCTTCAGCTGGTTGATGAAGAAGGTGAGGTGTTTTTCCCCAAGGAAGCTGTCAATCATTCCTTTGAGCAGATGGGATATGAGGGAGATTTCTCTGTAAAGACCTTTACGAAAGGGAAGGTCTCATCCCAATGGAGATTCCTGCTCCATGTGTTCCACAGCTTATCAAACAAGCATGGTGGATGGGACCAGATTCCTGAGGATCTCTCCTTCATAGTCCATGGAATGATTCAGGGGGTCAAATTCAGGTATTCACATTTTGTTTATACAAATTTACTTGCTAATTTAGACTCCTTAGAGTATTACATGTTCCTATATATGTCCAGTACATTCTTAACTCTGAACTGGGCTCACAGTTAAGGGAAATAGGTAAAATCTTAAATTGGGATAGATGAAGCCCGACATCTTTAAAGTACTGAGAAAGTCCACTGTTGGATTCTCTGGAGTAGAAACAGCTCAAGTCCAAAAAATGTTAGAGCTCATTGCTCAAGGTGACAACCTAGCATCACAAGCTAGTGTTGAACCCACACCTGCTACTTCCCAACCACCCACACAACCTCAATCTCCATCACCTACAAAGAAATCCAAGTGAACCCCTGCTCAGAGTATTCAGTCTGTGGAGGCCCCCATATACTCAACCATACAGGAAGAAGTGGACACTGGAACTCCCACTTCTCCTGAGGAGCAAACCACTCCCATCTCTTCAAAAATCAGTGCTGAGGTTCCTCATGCTCAGCCTGATGAGCTCATTAGCCCTACTGCCTTAAGCCATCACTCTGAATCTCAACACTCAAGTGATCAACCTTCAGGGGACAGTTACCATCCCCACCCTATAGATCTCAACCAACCAATTCCCAACCTTGATTTCTATACTGATGAAAATATAGGTTTCTGTGAGTATAATGAATCTCTCTTCTTTCCCTCTACTCAAGACAGATGAGTACTCCTGAGTCTCCTACATCTATCCCACATCAGTCACCTACAACTGAGGTGGACACTCCTGAACCTGTTTAGGATGTCCATATGAAGAGGATCTCACATCTGAAAGTGATTACATCATTAAGACCTCAACCATGGCAACTCAGCCCACTGACATCTCAACTAAGACTGCCAGTGAGCAGAGGAAAACCAACAGCCAACAACCTTAAGCTGGTGGTGAGAGAGAGGACTCTGGTCCAATCATCTCATCCCCCAATGAATCTTTTGATGAAGATGAGGGGAATCTGAGACTACTGGTGCAAAAACTATCTAAAACATGCACTTACCTAGTCTCAAAGGTCTGTCACCTTGAATCTCAGGTGACTACCTTACACAACAGGATCAATGATCAGCAACTTGAGATTTCATATCTTAAGGAAAAACTAGCTGGAAGACCTTAAGGAGAGCTCAACCAGGAACACAAGAACCTGTGGATGTGATTGCTTTATCTTCCAGCTCACCTATGCAAGTGGGTGATGCTGCCAGAAATGGGGAGAAAGTCATTACTGTTAGGAACAGTGATCTACTTTTGATTGATTAGAGAGTATAGCAGTGGAATTCTAACAATGAATTAGCCAATTCACAAGACCAAAGAGATATTCAATGTAAGAACAAAAACGGTTATAGATAGAGAGAATTCTGCAGATATATTTCATTCAATATTCGCTTTCGTGGTAACGGAATGTCACAATTACAATTAGGTCAACACCTCTTATATAAGAGATGTGACGTCTGCTGATGTCACTTGATAGTGACATCTAACAGAATTTATCACAAACTACTGATAGTTAACATAACTACTGAAGATGTCAAACAGCTGACATCTTCTTACAAAAATGCTAAGTGTTAACTATTATTACATCTACTGAAAAGAAACTACTGAAACTATAACAACTAAGAACATACTCTTCAATTGTTTTACAAATACTGAAATAAAGAAAACTACTGAAAGGTAAACCATCACAACTACTGAAGAAGACCTCTTCAGCTGTTGTGACAACGTCTGATACTTTGGCTTTCAGCACTTGTGTCTTTAGACTTTGTCTTCAGCACTTGTGTCTTCAGACTTTGTCTTCAGCACTTGTGTCTTCAGACTTTGTCTTCAGCACTTGTGTCTTCATACTTTGTCTTCAGCACTTGTGTCTTCAGACTTTGTCTTCAGCTCTTGTGTCTTCAGACTTTGTCTTCAGCACTTGTGTTCAGACTTTGTAATCAGTTGTTGTCTTCAGCTGTTGTGGTCTTCAGTAGTTGTTGTGACGTCTGTGGGACTTAAAGGTTTTTCTGATCCGGCTCATTGGTTCTTTTGGTCCAACAAACTCCCCTTGAACCAATGCAGCCAAAACCTTTAACTTTATAGAGGTCCCACTTATTGTTGGCAGAATGGTTGGTCTTTTTCCTTCTTGATCAGTTGAGAAGATGACCCATATTAGGATCAGTAATCTATGTTTGATTGATTGAAGAGTATTACAGCGGATTTCAAACAATGAATTAGTCGATTCACAAGAACAAAACGATATTCAATGAAGAACAAAGACGGTTATAGAGAGAGAGAATATCTGCAAATATATTTCATTCAATATTCGCTTTCATGGCAACAGAATGTCACAATTATGATTAGGTCGACACCTCTTATATAAGAGATGTGACATCTACTGATGTCACTTGATAGTGACATCTAACAGATTTATTACAACTGAAACACAACTACTGAAGATGTCAAAACAGCTGACATCTTCTTACAAAAAGTTCTAAGTGTTATCAGTTGTTATAACTACTGAAATATAAAACTACTGAAACTACAACGACTGAAGAACAAGCTCTTCAGTCGTTTTTCAAAACTACTGAAACTAGAAATATAAAACTACTGATATCACAACTACTGAAGAAGTACTCTTCAGTAGTTGTGACAAACTAGTGAGGCTTCAGTACTTGATCTTCAGACTTTGACCTTCAGATGTTTCATCAGCTGTTGACTTCAGTAGATATCATCAGCTGATGTCTTCAGTCTTTGTCTTCAGACTTTGTACATCAGTTGTTGATCTTCAGCACTTGTAAACTCTTCAGCTGTTGTACTTCAGTACTTTGGTCTATCAGCTTCAACACTTGTATTCTTAGCTGTTCAGGTTAGTACTTGTGTTCTTCAGCTGTTCAGCTTCAGTACTTGTGTTCTTCAGCTGTTGTACTTCAGCACTTTAGTTCTTCAGCTGTTGAAGTCTTCAGCACTTGATCTTCAGCTGTTGAAGTCTTCAGCAGTTGTTGTGATACCATGTGGGACTTAGAGGTTTTCTGATCTTGGCTCATTGGTTCATTTGGTCCAACAAACTCCCCCTGAACCAATGCAGCCAAAACCTCTAAATTATTTATTATCCCACTTATTGTTGGCAAAATGTTGGTCTTTTTCCTTCTTGATCAGTAGAGAAGATGACCTATGTAAGCTCCGGCATGGGAAGAAATCTCAGGTATTTGTTTGGCAAGGTATGAATGGGAACTCTGTTTTGGGGAACTGGACACAGAGTTGTTATCCCATTCATGAGATTTACTTCCCCATAATGAGTCTGTATGACTCTCGAACATAGGCCTCAAGGAGAACAACTTGTTCCTCCTTGGAGAGTTCTTCTACTCCTCCTTCGAAGAAGAACTCTGGACCATAGTACTCAGATAAGTACTTCATAGTCCTGCCATTTTTCAGCTCCACTGTAGTTACCTCCTTATATACAAATTCATCAGGATGGGTGCCTTCAAGGAGTAATTGCAGCTCATTCTTCTGGATGTCTTCAAGCTTTTATATAACAACCCCTTTTTAATCATCTTGTTTTCTAGTAAGGCTTGAGGGGTCATCTTTGCTTGATGAGCTTTCTTGAATTCATCAATGATTTCCCAGGGTGTGACTACAATGGCCAACATGATGGTAGAATCTATTGTTTTTCTAACATGGCCATTGTATCTGTGTGGAATAGTTCTTTTATGGATTCTAGAACTCACCCTGGGGTCTGGCCATACTCTCACTCTCTCCTTCTGATACTGAAAAGTGTGCCTGAGAGTGTACAGCCTCTGAGCATGCCCTTTCATGGCTTGTATAGATGATGACTGAGGAAATTCCTTGTCAACCATCTTCAGTAGTTGCTCATCATGCTGTTTCTGCTATTCTTCATCTTCTATCTTGACTCTAACCATCTCTCTTTGAGAGTCAGGTGTGATCATGGGTTGACTTCTGGGTTTTGGTAGCTTTAGAACAGCAGAGAGTGGCAGACTATCATCTTCATCCTCCTCTTCTTCTTCTTCCATCCTCTGCACCCTTCTCCTCCTTCTAGGTGCATCATTGGATGATGGTTGGGTTGGTAAAGGAATTGCTGTTGAAGAAAAAGGATGTTTGGACTTTGGCTTAGAGATTGGTTTGGAGATTTGAGGGGTAGGCTGTGTTTGAGTGGGTGGAAGGGAAGGTTGATCCAGCATCTTGGTAGTAAGTTTCGCCTTTGTAAGTTTAGCCATTTCCAACCTTTTACCAGCCCCAGCCTCATCAAGGGCTTCAACAATAATCCCCTTGTGGAATTGCTCAGATAGACAGATTCTGGTGGCTATAGCCAGAATACTGTCCCTGGTCCACGCGCGAATCTCCATTAAAGATCTTCCTAAGTATTTTGCAATGAAGCGGACCATGATCTCCAATCTCTCTTTTTCAAGAGCATCATACCCAGCCCATCGGTTTGAATCTCTTGCACTTCCAACCGTCTGATCTCACTATCCAATGTGGCTGTATCAAACCCTTGCCTGAAGAGTTGTTCAATTATTTTATCCATGGATCGGCTGTGTGTAGTGTCAGCTTCTTTTACCAGCTCTTCCAAGGATTTGTCTTCAGCAGTATGATCATCAGCACTTTTCTTTCGCTTGTAAGTGAGCAGTGGTTGCTTTTCTTTCTCCTCCTCTTGGGCTTGCTTCTCTTCCTTCTCTTCCTCTGTTCTTTTCCTCTTCTTTTCTTTCACTGCAGTACTCTCCCCCTTTTTGGATGCATTTGTGGAAGGGGTTTGTACCGCAGAAAGTGTCTTTTGCACAACAGCATCAATCAAGGGTTGTAAAGTTGAGGAAAGCCTCTCATCAATGGCTTTAGTCACAATGTCAGTGATTATGGGTGTGATGAGAGGGAGGGAATTTTGAAGTACAACACCTATTTGCTCAGGAGGGTTCTGTTCCTGAGAAATAGGGCCTGAAGCAGAGGCAGGTGGTTAAGTGTGGAGTGGCTCAGTGTTTGGGGAACCTTCAACTGAAGGTGCCATCTGTGGGTTAGTGGAGGCAGATGGTCTTTCTCCTTGTGAGAGTTGGTCAAGTAGGTTTTGCAGCCTACTGACTTTCTCTTCAAGGATTGTGTTCTGGGCAAGAACATCGTAGAAAAAGCCCAGGTCATCATCAGCCGAAGCTGAATCATCTGACCTCCTGCTTGGAGCAGGATTTACATGCATTGGGTGTAGACCAGTTGTTGCATGTGCCCTTTTTTGCTGGGTACTGGGGACTTCCAGCCTCAGGACAATGTCCATCATCAGCTGTTGCCTCTAGTGAGGGCTTAGCGATGTTACCAGCCTCATTCTGATCATGTGCTGATTCAGAAGAGGTGGCAGCCTCACTAGATATTCTAACCTCCTTATCTACACCAGGAGATAGAAGTGGTAAACCCCTGTGCTGTGGGTTCTCAATTGCACTGTGTTCCTCCCCCTCAATTGTAGAGGTGTTCCCAGTAGTAAGTGGTTTCTGGGGAGGGGGTGAGGAGTGCAGTTGAGTCAGCACTTGTGTGCAACTATTAAAGTTGGGCTGTGAGGGGCGGTTGTATGGGGTGAAGGGATAGAAGCAGTGTGCACCTGGGAGGTTGGTGCTCTTCAATGGCAATCCCCTCAAGTGAGGAAGATTCTAGATGTTTAGGTACCCCTTTTGTGGTTGCTGCAGGCTCCTGTTGAGAGGAATCCTGAGCGGCTATGGCTGGAAGAGTCCTTATATCCAGGGGGTTTGGACCAGTGGATATCTCCTGCGTTTGTGTTGCAGGGGCATCCTCAGGGGACTCAATTCCCTGAGTAGCCGTTTTGGGTTTCTTTTTGGTGGGTTTGGTGGGGACTTTGATTTGGAGGTGGTGGTTGTGGGTCCAGCTGCGTGGGTTTGCGCAGCTTGGCAGCCAATTTGAGTGTATGGTCAGAGTTGTGCCGGGAGTATACTTCCGGCAGAACAGCCGTAGCAGGGACTCCCAAGCCAACAAGTCCCTCAGCATTAAGCTGGTTTGTAATGATGGCCATTATGAATCGTGGATATAGTATCCAACGGTTAGCAGTTAGTTTTTGAGCCATATCCTTGAGCTCCGAAAATATTATTTCTGAAAAGTTTAACGGTTGTTGCTCAAGAGTAGAATACATTACCTGCTGCCACGTTGTCGACATTTGATCCAAGACGAAGTCTTAGGAGCCAACATACATTCACCATGTGAAAAATTAGGCGTTCGGCATCATGGAAGTGTTTCTTCATGATAGTGGAGGCACTGAGATTGCCCTGATATCCATGCTGGGCAAAGGATAGATCTGTGGTGCCCTTGGGATATCCAGCAGAGAAATAGCATCATCCAGATGAAAGAATGTGGCGGATTATTGCAGGAGTGATGACTACTTCTACTTCTTTGTTGTTGACGACCGACTGGAGATGGTACGTTGTCTCCCCAGTGGTAAAGTAACGTTCATCCAAAACTGTTGGAGGGATTCGGCATGTAGAATGGGATTCAAAAGAAATGCCGTTTTGTATTGGGACTGAACCATAAGATCGATAGCAGTATCGAACTTAGCCCAGACAGGCGATTTAGTAACTTAGGCAACACAGTTGTGTCGCGGTTTAATTTGCATGGACGCCATTGAGAAGAGAGAAGGTTTGGAGAGGAACGTTAGGTTTGAAGAAGATGAAGCTTTGAAGGATTAGGTCAGGGATATTTATAGGGTACGAGTAGAAAACGACTGAAGGATGTGCTGTTAGTCATCAGTAGTTTTAAACGACCGTTGACATGGTATTATCCTTTCAGACGTTGAAACAGCTGAAGTCGTGGTGTTAGCCATCGAAGTTAGAAAACTACTGAAAACCATGGTTTTGACTTCAGATGATGAAACAACTGAGGACTTGGTGTTTGTCATCAGTAGTTGTGAAACTACTGAAGACAGTGGTTTTGTCATCAGCTGTTGTAAACAACTGAAGACTTGGTATTAGTCATCAGTAGTTATGAAACTACTGAAGACATGGTTTTGCTTCAGTTGTTTAGAATGAAACAGCAGTTTTTGAAACAACTGAAGAGAAAGTTCTCTTCAGTAGTTTTCGTCAATTCATAGCCTTTCAGCTGTTTCATGCTATCCTCAACACTTACTCATCAGACGTTGCATCTGATTTTCATGTGTTTCATAGGACATCAGTACTTATCTGTTTCTACTGATTTCAGTAGTTGTAACTACATCAGTAGTTTTAACTACATCAGTAGTTTGGAACAGATACAGTACTTCAGTACTTGTGAGGCATTTACCCATCAGTAGTTATAAAAACTATTGAAGGAAAAAGACTCATCAGTACTTATATGTGACATGGGTACCAATGATCATCAGTAATTACTACTGAAATCATCAGTAGTTGTCACTTATTCTAGCTGCAGCATACCAAGCCTTAACACAAGGTTTTGGAAAGTAGAACTATCCGAAGGCTTAGTAAAAATATCTGCAAGCTCATCAGCACTAGGCACAAACTTAGGATCAATCAGACCTTTTTCAAAGCAATCCCGAATACAATGATGTCTGATCTCTATATGTTTGGTCCTAGAGTGCTGGACTGGATTTTTGACAATACACAGAGCTGAAGCACTATCCATTAACAATGGAGTCTTAGTCTCTGTAATGCCATAATCCAGAAGTTGGTTCTGAAGCCAGAGTACCTGAGAGTTGCAACTTGCAGCACCAATGTACTCGGCCTCAGCAGTTGATGTAGCAACAGATGTTTGTTTCTTACTCTGCCAAGAAATCAAACAGTTGCCTAGGAATTGACAACCACTAGAAGTTGACTTTCTAGTTAACTTGCACCCTGCATAGTCACTATCTGAAAAAGCAACTAATTTGCAAGAGTGTCCAGTGGAATACCATAAACCCAGAGATTGTGTACCTTGCAAATATCTAAGATTCTCTTGACTGCAATCAAATGAGACTCTTTAGGAGCAGCCTGAGATCTAGCACAAACACATGTAGCAAACATAATATCTAGTCTAGAAGCTGTTAGATACATCAAGGACCCAATCATACATCGGTAAAGCGTTTCATCAATAGCTTTACCTTTCTGATCAGCATCCAGTTGTGTGGTGTTGCACATGGGAGTAGAACAGGGCTTACAGTTTTGTAAATCAAACTTATTCAAAAGATCTTTTGTATATTTTGATTGATGAATAAAGGTTCCATCAGCCTTTTGTTTGATTTGCAAGCCTAGAAAGAACTGTAATTCTCCCATTGCACTCATTTCAAACCTCTTTTTCATTAAGGTTGTAAAATCATCACACAACTGAGGATCAGAAGATGCAAAAATAATATCATGAACATAAATCTGAACAAGTAGCTTATGCTGATCCACCTTCTTAATAAACAAAGTTTTATCAATGGAGCCTCTAGTGAAATTATTCTTAAGAAGAAAAGTAGAGAGTGTCTCATACCAGGCTCTAGGAGCTTGTTTCAACCATAAAGAGCCTTATCAAGTTTGTACACCCATTCAGGATGTTTATTATCCTCAAAGCCTGGTGGTTGACACACATAAACTTCTTCCTTTATTTTACCATATAAAAATGCACTTTTAACATCCATTTGAAAACTTTAAGATTGTGGAATGCAGCATAGGCTAAGAACAATCTGATTGCCTCTAGTCTGGCTACAGGGGCAAAGGTTTCATCATAGTCAATACCTTCTTCTTGTGAAAACCCCTATACAACCAGTCTATCCTTGTTCTTAACAATAAGCCCATTTTCATCGGTTTTATTCCTAAACACCCATTAAGTGCCTATTGCACACTTACCTGGGGGAAGAGGAACAAGTTCCCACACTTGCTGTTTCTTGAACTGAAGTAGCTCAAGCTGCATAGCTTCAACCCATCCATTGTCTCTCAAAGTAACATGGTAGTTCTTTGGCTCTAGCTGACTGATGAAGGGAGCATAGAAGCAGAAGTTAGAAAATTGACTTCTGGTTGAAACACCAGCATTGATATCACCAATAATCTGAGTCATGGGGTGATTCTTCAGTTCTTGATAAACAATGAGATCTGTGCAAGTGTTTGTAGAACCTTCAGCAGCAGCAGATGTTGATGTAGACTCTTGAAACCAAGAATTTGATGGTAACTCAAACGATGTAGACGAAACAGAGATCTCATCAGCAGTTGTGGATGGAACTGCTGAAGCTACAGGAACATCAAGTTTAGCAGACACAGGCAGTTGGTCACTAAACATGAATAGGTGAGTATGATATTATCATCATCATCATCAATACCACCAGGTGGAAGACATGCTGCAGAAGATGATTGAGCCACAGGATCTGCAACAGCTGGAGGTTGATAAGGAAGATATTGCAGTATGTCCAAATCAACAACTCCACAGGGTTTTGTGGAATCTTGTCCAAAGGAGATTCATTAAACTTCACATGCAGAGTCTCTTCAACTATCTTTGTTCTGCAGTTGAAGACTATGTATGCCTTGCAAGTAGATGAATAACCAACAAAATACCCAGCATCCACCTTAGGATCAAATTTATGGAGTTGATCCTTTGTGTTGGGAATAAAACAGGGACATCCAAATGCTTTGAAAAATGAAATCAGAGGAGCCAAATGATGGAGAACTTATATGGAGTCTTCATCAACCTCTGATTTACTAAAACTCTATTCTGCACATAGCAAGCTGTGTTGACAGCTTCAGCCCAAAAGGTCAGTGGCAAACTAGAGTCAGCCAGCATGGACCTTGCAGCTTCAATGAGGGTCCTGTTCTTTCTCTCCACTACACCATTTTGTTCGGTTGTCCTTGGGATGCTAAACTGCCTCTTGATTCCCTTTGAGAGATAGAATTCATCAAGTGTATGATTCCTGAATTCAGTACCATTATCACTCCTGATACACTTGACTGGAAGGGAATACTGCTTCTCAATATACAACACAAAGTTAATAACCTTTTGAGCAACCTCATCCTTTGAATGTAGAAAAAAAGTCCATACAAATCTGGAGTAATCATCCACAATTACCAGACAGTATTTCTTCTTTGCCATGCTCATCACTCTCACAGGACCAAATAGATCCATATGCAGTAATTGCAAGCAGGCAGTGGACTTAGGCTCTTCAATAGGAGGGAATGAGACTTTGTGCTGTTTTCCTTTTACACAAGCAGTGCAGGTTCATCACAGTGGAACTCCTTTATTGGTAAGCCTCTGACTAAACTATTGTGGATAAGCTGATTCATGTTTTTGAAATTAACATGACCCAGCCTTCTATGCCACAGTTTAGATTCTTGAGAAGAGGCTTTGGAAAATAGGCAAGGATTGCCTTTGAGATCTATTTTCTTGGAAAGATCTAAGGCATACACTCTTCCTGTCCTGTTGGCTCTCAGGAGAGTGTGATCATCCAACACCTTGTCAATCAAGTGCAAAACCTTGGATGACAGAATCCTACAGTTTTGACTGGTGAAAAGAGTAACATGGCCTTTATCACACATTTGACTGACACTCAAGAGATTGTACTTGAGATTTTCCACATGATTAACATCATCAAATTTGATTTCTCCATTGGATACAAAGCCCTTACCAATGATGTAACCCCTAGCATCATTGCCAAAAGAAACAAATCCCTTCTTTTCTTGAGAGTAGTCATGAAGAAGAGAACTGTTCCCAGTCATGTGCATAGATCCCCCACTGTCTACATACCAGATGCTACTTTGGCATGTTGGAGAACCCTGCAAAAATAAACAATCAGTAGTTTTAGAGACCCAAACCTTTTTGGTTTTGGGCCTGGTCTCATCAATAGATGGTAAACTAACAGGTTATTTGAAACAACAGCCTGAGAGGAAGAAGATGGTGAAGAAGAGGATTCCTTTGGCTTGGATCTCCTTTTCTGTGGTTTCAACATAGGAGCATCTGGTTGGTTAACTCTACCCAACAGATGTTGAACCATCATGATCAGCTGTGTCTGAATTTGTGATAAAGCTTTCAGCTCATCAGACACATTGCCAGTGGAGTTTGATAAGTTCCTATGTTGCACCTTCTTCTTCTGAGCACTCTCAGCTGTCACCTGTTTAACCCCTTCCTTTTTGGATTTCTTTAAGGACTTAAGGGTTACAGGATTTGATGTTGCTGATACAAATGTGGTCTCAAACTCAGTTTTCATTTTTACCATTTTCTCTTTAATTTCTTCTTTCTGTTTGAGTTTGGAACCTCTTTTGTACCAGCAATCATCTGTAAGATGATTGAACAAACCACATACTTCACATGGTTTCTTCTTCATCTTAGGTTGATCATCAACTAAAGAGGGTGAAGCAACTAGAGACTTGCTCTTCATGCTTTGGAAGCATTGTTTGCTTTCTTGACTGCCTCTTTAGTAGTCTTCAAACTCTTTCTACTGACAGTTTTCTTCTCTTCAGTACTGACAGCAGTTGGAGTTTGAACTTCAGGTGTTAAATCCTGCTCTCTAGTCCTTTCAGGACCTTCAGAATTAACTCCTGAGTGGATCAATGCTTGTGGTTGTTGTGCGATTGGAGCTTGAACAGAATTTGGTTGAGGCACATAATAGCAGGGATAAGGATATGACATTTGACCCTGGGGAACAAAGTATGTAGAAGATCTAGGGTGTGAATAATGACCAGAACCAGCAGGATGTTGCCCTCTGTTTTGTGGACTAGTACTAGGAAAAGTCACAAAGGGTGCAGAAGAGTTAGATCCAGTTGATCTACACTCTCTTGCAAAGTGTCCAAGCCTTTGGCATTTGTGACACCTCAACTTACTCTTGTCAAAACCAACTTTGGTTTTGCCAGAGAGTCCATGAAATTTCCTGCCAGTTCTCTTGTAGTACTTTTGAGATCTGATATTAATCAGTGACATCTGGCTCAGAATATCCATCTCTTCTAGATCATCATCAGCTATTCCTTTTAGATCATCCATGATGAAGCATAAATTGTCACTATTACTGCCAGAATGACTCTCAATACCAACAAATGCATGATGAGAACTATTTGAGGAGAAATCTATATGCTCATCATAATTGCTTTCAGATACAGCATATTCTGACTCATGACCAACCAAGGCAGTATTGCCTGGTACAAAGTCATCAGTGAGCTTTCCTGATGAGGATAGTTTCCTCTTCTACTCTATCTCTCTTTCAAATGTAAGCAGTTCCCAAGACGTTGGGTGAGAGATAGGCCTTCTAGATTTGCACTGGAGCGTAGGACAATAGTATATGTGTCCCATCTCTCAGGCAATGATCTGAGGAATCTATTGTTCATCTGGCTATTGGTGTATTCCTGTTTCACCATTTTCAGCTCAGATATCAAGCAGGAAAAGCGCTCAAACTGTTGAGTCAGTGTCTCACCCTTTCTATGAGAGAATGTCTCATATTGTTGGGCAAGGATCTCTCTATTATTTGCTAAGACCTCATCAGTGCCACCGAATTGTTCCTTCAGGGCATTCCAGAGATCATGAGCAGTTTCATGATGCATAAGCCCTGAATAGATTTCATTAGGCAGTGCCATGGCCAGAATTCCATGGACTTTAGCATCAATCTCAAATAGTTTCCGATCTTCATGAGAGTATTGTTCCTTCTTCTTTGGAACCATTTGATTGGTTTCCGGATTGTTCACCATAGGCTTATGTGGTCCATGTACCACAGATGTCCAACAACCTGAACTGTTAACAGACAGGTGATGAAGCATTCTTCGTTGCCATATGTTATACTCGGTCCTAACCAACATCGGAGGCTTGGTTGAGGAACCGGTATTGTGAGGGTCATTAGAAGGAGTCGTCATCTCGGATTCAATCAAATTCGGTTAAGCTAAAACAGATTTAGAACAAGAACGCAACAACCAATTGAACCAGAAGATCTCAAAATAAATGAACGAAAGCGGCATAAATTCAATAATCTATAACTAGTTCTTGCAAATGCGCTAATTCAATCAAACACAAATATCAATTAGCAGTTTCAATTATCATTTGTTAGATCAATCAATGATTAACCTTGCTCTGATACCACTTATTAGGATCAGTGATCTATGTTTGATTGATTGAAGAGTATTGCAGCGGATTTCAAACAATGAATTAGTCGATTCACAAGAACAAAATGATATTCAATGAAGAACAAAGACGGTTATAGAGAGAGATAATATCTGCAAATATATTTCATTCAATATTCGCTTTCATGGTAACAGAATGTCACAATTATGATTAGGTCGACACCTCTTATATAAGATGTCAAAACAGCTGACATCTAACAGATTTATTACAACTGAAACACAACTACTGAAGATGTCAAAACAGCTGACATCTTCTTACAAAAAGTTCTAAGTGTTATCAGTTGTTATAACTACTGAAATATAAAACTACTGAAACTACAACGACTGAAGAACAAGCTCTTCAGTCATTTTTCAAAACTACTGAAACTAGAAATATAAAACTACTGATATCACAACTACTGAAGAAGTACTCTTCAGCAGTTATGACAACTACTGAGGCTTCAGTACTTGATCTTCAGACTTTGACCTTCAGATGTTTCATCAGCTGATGACTTCAGTAGATATCATCAGCTGATGTCTTCAGTCTTTGTCTTCAGAATTTGTACATCAGTTGTTGATCTTCAACACTTGTAAACTCTTCAGCTGTTGTACTTCAGTACTTTGGTCTTTCAGCTTCAGCACTTGTATTCTTCAGCTGTTCAGCTTCAGTACTTGTGTTCTTCAGCTGTTCAGCTTCAGTACTTGTGTTCTTCAGCTGTTGTACTTCAGCACTTTAGTTCTTCAGCTGTTGAAGTCTTCAGCACTTGATCTTCAGCTGTTGAAGTCTTCAGCACTTGTCAAACTGCTGATGAAGCTTTCAGCTGTTGTTGTGATACCATGTGGGACTTAGAGGTTTTCTGATCTTGGCTCATTGGTTCTTTTGGTCCAACAACCCATATAAGCACTGGCTGGAAATGAGTCTCTGAAGATTTGGTTGGCAATCTATGGATGGGAGCTCTGTATTGGGGAATTGGACACTGAGCTGTTCCCCCATCCATGAGACTCACTTCCCATGTATAAACCTGTAGGATTCTCTGGTGTATGCTCTGAGAAACATAATTTGTTCTTCCATGGTCAGGTTCTCGGCTTCACCATCAAACAATCCTTCACGCCCATACAGCTCTGAGATGTACTTGGCCTGTTTACTATTTTTGAGCTCAACTGTTGTAATCTATCTGTATGCAAACTCATCAGGATGAGTCCCTTCAAGTAACAGACTGAGCTCATTTTGTTTGAAGTTCTCAAGCCTCTTGTAGACTAACCCCTTTTTAAGAATTCTATTCTCTAACATCTTTTGGGGTGGTTGTTTAGTCTCAAAGGCCTTCTTGAAGTCTTCTACAATCTCCCAGGGTGATACTACAAGGACCACTGTTATCTATTCATCTACGATCCTTTTGACTTGGCCCTTGTATCTCGAAGGAATGTCTTTCTTTACAATCCTGTGAGCCACCCTAGGATCAGGCCATACTCTCACCTTTTCCTTCTGATATGAAATGTGTTGACAAGGGTGTACAACCTCAGAGCTTCTTTCTTCATACTTATTATTGATGACGAAGCAGCATAAGTTTTGTCAATGCTTTTCAACATTTCATCATCATGAGCTTTTGCTGCTGTTCTTCTTCAATCTTTACTCTCATAGCTTCCATCTGTGAGGTGGGAGTGATGGGCATGGGTTTGGCTTTAGCCAATGTTAGGACTGCAGACAGAGGCACCTATCTTCTTCCACATCATCCTCTTCTTCTTCTTCTAGCCTCAACACCCTTCTCTTCTTCTTCTTAGGTGCATCATCGCTGTTGGTTTAGATGGTAAGGGAGTTGGTTTTGTGGGTTGTGGTTGTGGTTGTTTTGGAGAGGGAATGTTGACAGGCTGAGTTAGCATTTTGGAGGTGAGTGTTGCTTTTGAGTATTTGGCTAGCTCAGTCCTACTCCCTGCTCCTGCTTCATTCAAAGCTTCAACTACTAACCCCTTAGTGTATGCCTCAGACGAACAGATCTTGGAGGTTATGGCCAAGATGCTATCCCTGGTCCATGATTTTACTTCGATCAATGATCGCCCAAGGTATTTGCTGATGAATCTGATCATGATCTCAAGTCTCTCTCTATCCATAGTGCTGTAGCTGTCCCATCTTTGTTGGATCTCTTCGATCTCTAATTTTCTTATTTCTGAATCCAGCTTTTCAGTGTCGAAACCTTGCCTAAACAGCTGATCAATGATATTGTCCATTGATCTGCTGTGTACAGCATCAGCCTCTTTAACCATTTCGTTCAAGTTCTTCTCTTTCTCAGCACTCTTCTTTTTCTTGTATGTGACATGAAAATCTTTTTGACTTCATGTACTTTTTCAATTTCAGCTCCCTTCTCAATCACATTCTCCTTCTCTTTTTCGGCCTCATACACACAATCCTTCTCTTTGTCTTTCTCTTTCTCTCTCTCCTTCTCCATCCTCTTTCTTTTAGCTTTCACTGCTGAACTCTCCCCCTTTTTGGTGCATTGGTTGCATGGGATTGAGTAGCAGAAAGTTGTTGGCGCAGTACATCCTCCACCAGAGGTTGTAAGACAGTGGAAAGTCTCTCATCAACAATTTTAATAACAAATTCGGTTAGCTGTGGTGTGATGAGAGATAGGGGATTTTGAGGGATAGCATCCATTTGCTCAGGAGGGTTTTGGTCCTGAGAAATGGTGCCAGAAATAGTGGCAGGTGGCTGAGAATTTTGTAGTGGCTGTGTGTTTAAGGGACCTTCAGAGGAAGGTGCCAGCTGTTGGGTTAATGTGGTGGCAGATGGTCTTTCTCCTTGAGAGAGTTAGTCAAGTAGTTTTTGCAGCCTACTAACTTCCTCCTCTAGGATTATGTTCTGGGCAAGAACGTCACAAAAGAAGCCCAGGTCATCATCAGCAGATGCTGAATCACCTGACCTCCTGCTTGTAGCAGGATGTACATGCACTGGGTGTAGACCAGTTGTAGCATGTGCCCCTTTGTCTTGGAACTGGGGACTTCCAGCCTCAGGACTTTGTCCTTCATCAGCTGTTGCCTCTGGTGAGGTCTTAGGAATGTTACAATCCTCAGTCTGATCATATGTTGATTCAGAAGAGGTGGCAGCCTCACCGGATGTTCTGGTCTCCATATCCACACCAGGAGATAGAACATTTAAACCCCGGTGCGGTGGGTTGTCAGAAACATGGTGATCCTCGTCCTCATTAGCTGTGGTCTCCCCTTTGTTGATGGTTGTTGGGGAGGAGGAGAGGCATGCAGCTGAGTCAGCACGTTTGCAATGATAAGGGTGGGACTTGGGGGGCGGTTGCATGGGGAGATGGGGTAAAAGCAGTGTGCACCTGGGGAGAATGGTGCTCTTCAATGGCAATCTCCTCAAATGAGGAAGATCCCAGATTGGTGGGTACCCCTTCTGTGGTTGCTGCAGGCTCCTTTTGAGAGGAATCCTGAGCGGCTATGGCTGGGAGAGTCCTTATATCCACTAGGGGTTATAACCAATGGATATAGCCTGCGTTTGTGTTGCAGGGGCATCCTCAGGGGACTCATTTCCCTGAGTAGCCTTTTTGGTTTTCTTTTTAGTGGGTTTGGTGGGGACTTTTGATTTGGAGGTGGTGGCTGTGGTTCCAGCTGCGTGGGTTTGCGCAGCTTGGCAGCCATTTTGAGTGATTGGTCAGAGTTGTGCCGGGAGTATACTTCAGGCAATACAGCCATAGCAGGGACTCCCAGGCCAACAAGTCCCTCAGCTTGAGCTAGTTTGCAATTATGGCCATTATGAACCGAGGATATAATATCCAACGGTAAGCAGTTTGTTTTTGAGCCATATCCTTGAGCTTTGAAAATAGTATTTCGAAAAATTTAAAGGTGTTGCTCAAGGATGGAGTACATTACCTGCTGCCACCTTGTAGACATTTGATCCCAAGAGGAAGTCTTAGGAGCCAAACAGACATTTACCATGTGAAATATGAGACGTTCAGCATCAGGGAAATGTTTCTTCAGTATGGTGGAGGCACTAAGGTTTCCCTGATATCCATGGTGGGCAAAGGATAAATTAGTTGTGCCCTTTGGATATCCAGCAGGAAAAGTGGCATCATCCAGGTGTAGGATTTGACGAAGTATATCGGGAGTGATGACCACTTGGTGGTTGTTGATGACCGACCGGAGAGACTCTGTGTTGTTATCCCCAGTGGTAAGGGTGACGTTCATCCAAACCTGGTTAAGGGATTCGGCATGAAGGATTGGATTGAGAAGAAAGGCCGTTTTGTAGGGTGACTGGACCATAAGATCAATAGCATTATCGAACTTAGCCCAGAATGGCGATTTGGTGAGGTAAGCTACACAGTTGTGTCGCGGTTTGAGCTACATGGTCGCCATTAATGAGAGAGAAGTTTTGGAGAGATGAACGTTAGGTTTGAAGAAGATGAGGCTCTAAAGGATTAGGTCAGGGATAATTATAGGGTACGGGTTAGAAAACGACTGAAGGGTTTGGTGTTACTCATCAGTAGTTTTAAAACGACTGTTGACATGGTATTACCCTTTCAGACGTTGAAACAGCTGAAGTCGTGGTTTTAGGCATCAGCAGTTATAAAACTACTGAAGACCATGGTTTTGAATTCAGATTTATGAAAACAACTGATAACTTGGTATTAGTCATCAGTAGTTATGAAACTACTGAAGACATGGTTTTGTCATCAGTTGTTGTAAACAGCTGATGACTTGGTATTAGTCATCAGTAGTTGTGAAACTACTGAAGACATGGTTTCGTCATCAGTTGTTCTAAACAGCTGATGACTTGGTATTAGTCATCAGTATTTCGGATGAAACAGCAGTTGTAGAACAACTGAAGAGAAAGTTCTCTTCAGTAGTTTCGTCAATTCATAGCCTTTCAGTTGTTTCATACTGTCCTCAACACCTACTCATCAGCCTTTTAGCTGTTTTCAGTTGTTTCATAGGACATCAGTACTTATCTGTTTTGACAACATTAGTAGTTACAACTACATCAGTAGGTTTACTTTATCAGTTGTTGTAACAGAAGCAGTACAATATGTGATATGGTCACTAATGATCGTTAGTACTTATTTATTGAGATCATCAGTAGTTATCACTTATTCTAGCTGCAGCATACCAAGCCTTAACACAAGGTTTTGGAAAGTAGAACTATCCAAAGGCTTAGTAAAAATATCTACAATCTCATCAGCACTAGGCACAAACTTAGGATCAATCAGACCTTTTTCAAAACAATCCCGAATAAAGTGATGTCTGATCTCAATATGTTTGGTCCTAGAGTGCTGGACTGGATTTTTGACAATACACAGAGCTGAAGCACTATTCATTAATAATGGAGTCTTAGTCTCTGTAATGCCATAATCCAGAAGTTGGTTCTAAAGCCAGAGTACCTGAGAAGTGCAACTTGCAGCAGCAATGTACTCGGCTTCAACAGTTGATGTAGCAACAGATGTTTGTTTCTTATTCTGCCATGAAATCAAACAGTTGCCTAGGAATTGACAACCACCAGAAGTTGACTTTCTAGTTAACTTGCACCCTGCATAGTCACTATCTGAAAAGCACTAATTTGCAAGAGTGTCCAGTGGAAGACCATAACCTAGAGATTGTGTACCTTGCAAATATCTAAAGATTCTCTTGACTGCAATCAAATGAGACTCTTTAGGAGCAGCCTGAAATCTGGCACAGACACAAGTAGCAAACATGATATCTGGTCTAGAAGCTATTAAATACATCAAGGACCCAATCATACATCTTTAAAGTGTTTCATCAACAGCTTTACCTTTCTGATCTGCATCCAGTTGTATGGTGTTGCACATGGAAGTAGAACAGGGCTTACAGTTTTGTAAATCAAACTTATTCAAAAGATCTTTTGTATATTTTGACTGATGAATAAAGATTCCATGAGCCTTTTGTTTAATTTACAAGCCTAGAAAGAACTGTAATTCTCCCTTGCACTCATTTCAAACCTCTTTTTCATTAATGTTGTAAAATCATCACACAACTGGGGATCAGAGGATGCAAAAATGATATCATCAACATAAATCTGAACAAGTAGCTTATGCGGATCCACCTTCTTAATAAACAAATTTTTATCAATGGAGCCTCTAGTGAATTATTCTTAAGAAGAAAAGTGGAAAATGTCTCATACCAGGCTCTAGGAGCTTGTTTTAACCCATAAAGAGCTTATCAAGTTTATACACCCATTCAGGATGTTTATTATCCTTAAAACCTGGTGGTTGACACACATAAACTTCTTCCTTTATTTTACCATATAAAAAGGCACTTTTGACATCCATTTGAAAAACTTTAAGATTGTGGAATGCAGCATAGGCTAAAAACAATCTGATTGCCTCTAGTCTGGCTACAGGGGCCAAGGTTTCATCATAGTCAATACCTTCTTCTTGTGAACACCCCTGTACAACCAGTCTAGCCTTGTTCTTAACAATAAGCCCATTTTCATCAGTTTTATTCCTAAACAACCCATTTAGTGCCTATTGCACACTTACCTGGGGGAAGAGGAATCAGTTCCCACACTTGCTGTTTCTTGAACTGAAGTAGCTCAAGCTGCATGGCTTCAACCCTCCTTTGTCTCTCAAAGCAACATGGTAGTTCTTTGGCTCTAGCGACTGATGAAGAGAGCATAGAAGCAGAAGTTAGACATTGACTTCTTGTTGAAACTCCAGCATTAATATCACCACATAATCTGAGACATTGGTGATTCTTCAGTTCTTGATAAACAATGAGATCTGTGCAAGTGTTTGTAGGACCTTCTTGATAATCTGTGTTAACAGCTTCAGCCCAAAAGGTCAGTGGCAAACCAGAGTCAGCCAACATGGACCTTGCAGCTTCAATTAGGGTCCTGTTCTTCCTCTCCACTACTCCATTTTGTTCTGGAGTCCGTGGGATGCTAAACTGCCTTTTGATTCCCTTTGAAAGATAGAATCATCAAGTGTATGGTTTCTGAATTCAGTTCCATTGTCACTCCTAATACACTTGACAGAAAGGGAATAATGCTTCTCAACATACAACACAAAGTGAATAATCTTCTGAGCAACCTCATCCTTTGAATGTAGAAAGAAAGTCCATACAAATCTGGAGTAATCATCCACAATTACCAGACAGTATTTCTTCTTTGCCATGCTCATCACTCTCACAGGACCAAATAGATCCATATGTAGTAATTGCAAGCAGACAATGGACTTAGGCTCTTCAATAGGAGGGAATGAGACTTTGTGTTGTTTTCCTTTTAAACAAGAAGTGCAGGTTTCATCACATTGGAACTCCTTTATTGGTAAGCCTCTGACTAAACTATTGTGAATTAGCTGATTCATGTTTTTGAATTAACATGACCCAGCCTTCTGTGCCATAGTTTAGATTCTTGAGGAGAGGCTTTGGAAAATAGGCAAGGATGGCCTCTGAGATCTATTTTCTTGAAAGATCTAAGGCATATACTCTACCTGTCCTGTTGGCTCTTAGGAGAGTGTGATCATCCAACACCTTATCAATCAAATGCAGAACTTTGGATAACAGAATCCTACAGTTCTGACTGGTGAAAAGAGCAACATGGCCTTTATCACACATTTGAGTGACACTCAAGAGATTGTACTTGAGATTTTCCACATGATTAACATCATCAAACTTTATTTTTCCATTGGAGACAAAGCCGTTTCCAATGATGTAACCCCTAGCATCATTGCCAAAAGAATCAAACCCTTCTTTCTTTGAGAGTAGTCATGAAGAAGAGAGCTGTTCCCAGTCATGTGCATAGATCCCCCACTATGTATATACCATATGCTACTTTGGCATGTTGAAGAACCCTGCAATTATAAACAATCAGTTAGTTTTGGAGACCCAAACCTTTTTGTTTTGGGCATGTTCTCATCAACAGATGGTAAACTAACAGGTTTGATGGAAACAACAACCTGAGAGGAAGAAGATGGTGAAGAAGAGGAATCCTTTGGCTTGGACCTCCTTTTCTGTGGTTTCAACATAGGAACATCTAATTGGTTAACTCTTCCAATAGATGTTGAACCATCATAACCAGCTGTGTCTGATTTTGTGATAAAGCTTTCAGCTCATCAACACATTGGCATTGAAGTTTGATAAGTTCCTATGTTGCACCTTCTTCTTTTGAGCAATCTCAGCTGTTACCTGTTTAACCCCTTCCTTTTTGGATTTCTTTATGGACTTAACGGTTACAGGATTTGATGTTGCTGATACAAATGTGGCCTCAAACTCAGTTTTCGTTTTAACCATTTTCTTTTTAATTTCCTTTTTATGTTTGAGTTTGGATCCTCTTTTGTACCAACATCATCTGTAAGATGATGAACAAGCCACATACTTCACATGGTTTCTTCTTCATCTTATGTTGATCATCAACTAAAGAGGATGAAACTACTGAAGACTTGCTCTTCAGTACTTTGAAAGCATTGTTTGCTTTCTTGACTTCCTTTTTAGTAGTCTTCAAACTCTTTCTACTGACAGTTTTCTTCTCTTCAGTACGGACAGTAGTTGGAGTTTGAACTTCAGGTGTTAAATCTTGCTCTCCAGTCCTTTCAGGACATTCAGAATTAACTCCTGAGTTGATCAACTCTTTGATCATGTGAGTGTCAGCAGTGGAACCATCAACATCAGCTGATAGGTTCTGAGAGGGCTTAGTGCTGACTTCTACTCTAATGGTGCTGTATCACAAAGTAGATCACATGATGAAATGGATTGGTTATTGCTCTCACCATCAGATTCTACCTCTGCTCTGGGAGTAAAATCTGTAGGTGGAGCAGTGTGATTATAACCATGCCAACTTCACATTGGAAGCAGATTGCTTACTAAGAAGCATTTCAAAACCCTTGCAAGAATTTACCCATCGATCACACTCTACCTGGTAGTTGCAAGCGTATCCTTGAGATCTCTATACTTCTCTAGAAGTATCTCTTCCCTACCTTATCATCAGTTATTGGCATTTAAGTTTGTAAATCTCATCTTCTTATCATTAAGCACATACTCAAATTCAGCTTTGCTTTTGGAAATTATTTGTTCTAGCTCAATGTTCTTGTTGATTAAAGCTACATTTGCTTCTCTAATAGATGCAAATGCGGCTATGCATGATTCAGAACATAGTTTGGCTTTTGCCTCAGAGGATACCTGTGATACCTTTGGTGTAGAGGCACTAGAGGATGAAGTATCAGCAGAATCCAAAGCCATAAGAGCTAGATTTCCAAAGGGACTGTCACCACCATGTTGACCAGCACCAGTGAACAGTTGTTCATGACCAGACAAATCATCTGGTAAACTGCTCCAGTCAACAACTCCTGGGGTGAAGAAGCTGTGTTGTTGAGGTTGAATTTGTTGATGAGATTGGGAAGGTTGAGGTTCAGGCAATGCAGGTGATTGTTGTGAAATGGGAGCTTGAACTGGATTAGACTGAGGCAAGTAATAGCAGGGAACGGGATATTACACTGGACCCTGGGGGACGAAGTATGCAGGAGATCTAGGGTGTGAATGATGACCAAACTAGCAGGATGTTGCCCTCTGTTTTGTGGACTAGTACTAGGAAAAGTCACAAAGGGTGCAGAAGAGTTAGATCCAGTTGATCTACACTCTCTGGCAAAGTGTCCCATCCTTTGGCATTTGTGACACATCAACTTACTCTTGTCAAAACCAACTTTGGTTTTGCCAGAGAGTCCAGGAAATTTCCTGCCAGTTCTCTTGTAGAACTTCTGAGATTTGATATTAATCAATGCCATTTGGCTCAGAATATCCATCTCTTCTAGATCATCATCAGCTATTCCTTTCAAATCATCCATGATGAAGCATAGATTGTCACTATTACTTCCAGAATGACTCTCAATACCAACAAATGCATGATCAGAAATATTTGAAGAGAAATCAATATGCTCATCATAACTGCTTTCAGATGCAGCATATTCTAAATCATGACCAACCAAGGCAGTATTCCCTGGTACAAAGTCATCAGTGAGCTTTCCTGATGAGGACAGTTTCCTTTTCTGCTCTATCTCTCTTTCGAATGTAAGCAGTTTCCCATGAAGTTGGGTGAGAGATAGGCTATCCAGATTTGCACTGGAGCGTAGGACAATAGTGTATGTGTCCCATCTCTCAGGCAGTGATCTGAGGAACCGGTTATTCATCTGGCTGTTGGTGTATTCCTGTTTCACCATTTTCAGCTCGGAGATCAAGCAGGAAAAACGCTCAAACTGTTGAGTCAGTGTCTCACCCTTTCTATGAGAGAATGTCTCATATTGTTGGGCAAGGATTTCTCAGTTGTTGCTAAGACCTCATTTGTGCCACCGAATTGTTCCTTCAGGGCATTCCAAAGATCATGAGCAGTTTCATGATGCATAAGCCCTGAATAGATTTCATTAGGCAGTGCCATGGCCAGAATTCCATGGGCTTTAGCATCAATCTCAAACAGTTTCCGATCTTCATCAGAGTATTGTTCCTTCTTCTTCGGAACCATTGATTGGTTTCCGGATTGTTCACCATAGGCTTATGTGGTCCATGTACCACAGATGTCCAACAACCTGAACTGTTAACACACAGGTGATGAAGCATTCTTCGCTGCCATATGTTATACTCGGTCCTAACCAACATGGGGGCTTGGTTGAGGAACCGGTATTGTGAGGATCATTAGAAGGAGTAGTCATCTCAGATTCAACCGAATTCAATTAAGCTATAACAGATTTAGAACAAAAACACAACAACCAATTAAACCAAGAGAGATCTCAAAATAAATGAACGAAAGCATCAGAAAAATAATCTATAACCAGTTCTTGCAAATATGCTAATTCAATCAAACATAGATATCAATTAGGAGTTTCAATGATCAATAGCTAGATCGATCAATGATTAACCTGCTCTGATACCACTTGTAGGATCAGTGATCTACGTTTGATTGATTAGAGAGTATAGCAGCGGAATTCTAACAATGAATTAGCCAATTCACAAGACAAAGAGATATTCATGTAAGAACAAAAACGGTTATAGATAGAGAGATTTCTGCAGATATATTTCATTCAATATTCGCTTCATGGTAACGGAATGTCACAATTACAATTAGGTCAACACCTCTTATATAAGAGATGTGATGTGTGCTGATGTCACTTGATAGTGACATCTAACAGAATTTATCACAAACTACTGATAGTTAACACAACTACTGAAGATGTCAAACAGCGGACATCTTCTTACAAAAATGCTAAGTGTTAACTATTATACATCTACTGAAAAGAAACTACTGAAACTATAACAACCGAAGAAAATACTCTTCAGTTGTTTTACAAATACTGAAACAAAGAAAACTACTGAAAGGTAAACCATCACAACTACTGAAGAAGACCTCTTCAGCTGTTGTGACAACGTCTGATACTTTGGCTTTCAGCACTTGTGTCTTCAGACTTTGTCTTCAGCACTTGTGTCTTCAGACTTGTCTTCAGCACTTGTGTCTTCAGACTTTGTCTTCAGCACTTGTGTCTTCAGACTTTTCTCAGCACTTGTGTCTTCAGACTTTGTCTTCAGCTCTTGTGTCTTCAGACTTTGTCTTCAGCACTTGTGTTCAGACTTTGTAATCAGCTGTTGTCTTCAGCTGTTGTGGTCTTCAGTAGTTGTTGTGACGTCTGTGGGACTTAAAGGTTTTTCTGATTGGGCTCATTGGTTCTTTTGGTCCAACAATTATAGTCACAGAATTTGGGAGTTCTTCAGAGAGAGAATGGACATTAGGGACTCACCATCCTCACTTGCAACTGTGCATTCCAGCAACCTCCTCTAGTTCACATTGATGTGGACTACACAGACTCCTTCATATAGAGTCTGTTTGACGATGGGATACCAAGGGCTATGTCACCTTCACCATCCTTCAATCACATTATTGGGTGGAGGTATGACAAAAACAGGAAGGCCCTCATCATCATAAGAGTTCAAGGATAGCAAGAAGTCTTCAATTTTCAGACCTTGGACTACTATGATGGTCTGGATCTAGTCAACATGCCACTTGTCAACCCAAGCCAATCAAGACAAGCTGACAGACTGGATAAAAGAATCCAAGACAGGATCACTACAGACTTCAGCTTAAGAAGGAGACTTAGGCAATCAGGTAATGTCATCGGACAACTGGATGTTGTGGCAGACCCTAAGATTAGCTTCATAGGGGAAACCTTGACTGAAGGCCCAGTGACATAACCTGAGAGCCCTGTCTCATCATCTCCAACTGCTGTAGAGATCCATATTCCTTCTGAGACACCTACTGGTGAAGGTGCTTCTCAACCTCTCTGGCCTGAGCTCAGATGCTGCAATGAGCAATAAAGGCCAAAGCTCTCCCCCCTGAGTCACAAGGTTTGTGAGTGATAAAGGGAAAAGAAAGATGACATCTGAGGATATTGAGGAGGAGGAGAGAGAGAGAGAGAGGAAAAGGAGGCTAAGGGGAGAAAGTTCCACTGCTGAGTCTCCAAGACTCATGGCGTCTGCAATCAGGGCTTCCCCTAGACCAGATACTCAGAATGATGAGTTAAGGGCAGTCAGGATTAACTATCTACAGACTAGGAACTATGACATAGATAGTGTCATTTCTCTCCCCTTGGATGAATTGAATGAACTAGTTTACCTGGAAAGGTCAAGTGAGAAGAGGAGGCAGAAGATGCAGAACTCCTAGTACAAGTCAAAGAAGAGAGAAGAAGAAAAAGACTGTACAAAGGTATGCCTACCCTCTCACCAGTTCAAGAAAGTCCTTAACAAGAGGATGTGGCTCAACAAGAACTTCAGGTAGAAAAAGAAGAAGACAGAATCAAGATGATTAACTACTTGAGTGCCACAGGCCTCTATCAGGCAGATGCACTCCTTCCCTTACCTTATGAATATATTGAGTTTGAGTACTTAAAACAACTTGAGCTTGAGCTACTCAATGAAAGAAAGACAACAAAGAAGATGCTAAGGGAAGAAGCTGTAAAATCAAGAGCCATCATCCAAAAGAGCATGAAGAAGTCTACTGATAGGCAGAGAATGATGAGCTTCTTGAAGCTGTATGGATTCTCCGAAGGAGACTTGGACCCATGTCTCTATCCACTATGGATGAGCATATCAGGGTAATCAAGCAGAAGATTAAGAATGGAGATCTCACTGACTTACACTCCACTCCAAGTCAGGCCCACCTGAAGTGGAGGTTAAGGTTTAACAACCAGACACAACAAACTCGGACCTCCTGCTAATTCTCAGCAAGCTTCATCTTCTGATCCATAGCAAGGTCAACCTCCCTCCCCATCCCGAACCTGAGAGAGAGGAAGTCCTAATTGAGAAAGACGATGAAGATCAATCTAGTGCTGCACGCTAGTCTTCTCAGTTAAAATTGGAAAGAGAAGGAAGAGGCTGGCTTCTAGACCAAAGTCTAAGAAGAAGAAGAAGCCTGCATCCCATTCTAAACCTCAGGAAGAATCAGAACAGCCTAAGGATGTGCAGCCAGAGGATGCTACACACCAACTCCAATTCAAACAACTCCTCTAGCATCAAGAAGACCCATCTTGTCTTGGACATACATCACAAATCTGGACAGATGGCATGTTATTAGAGATCAAGGTATTGAAGACATTTATACACGGCAAGATATGTTTCACTTGCCTCTGCATGACCTCTTTGACATGAGATGACACTTTGACTGCATGAAGGATCCTGATCATCTTATGAAGAAAGGAATAGTGATCATCCTAATGAGTACTGTTAATATCTGAAGTTTTCCAAGGAGTTTTGGTAGCATCAGCCTAGGGGGAGTTTGTAGAGATGAAAGAAGAGGCTGATGCAACCTAAACATCCTTAGTCTTTTCTGCATGCTGCACAAGTGCATTAAAGAAGAAGCTTAGGAAGTTTCACACATGAAACAGAAAACTACTCTAAGTGTGAAATCTTCCGAAGCCAAGACGAATATCTTCCAAAGCCAAACATGAAGTCTTCTGAAGCTTCAAGTTCATGAAGACAGATTTCTTCCAAATATTTTAGTAACATGCTTTATATGATGTACTATTCCATAAAGCTGGACACCTTTCCGCTGCAACTCTGCAAGTCACCAACTTACTTGGTTTGGTGAAAAGGTCCATGCTTTTGGTAACTGTACATTGAGGTCTTGAGTCTGTATCTTTCTACTTTATGTACTTTATCCTTTTTGTAATAGATAAGGATGTGAGCTATGGCATGTCATAGTCACAAGCCAAAAGGCAATCTGCCTTTTCACTCTACAATTGATTTTGTTTGTGTCTAATCAATTGTATCCGGCTGGCTTTCAAAGTATAGCCGGCTGTAGGATGTAGTATAAGTATCTCATGTTCTTGTATCTTTAGAATATGCTTGTAACACTTGTAATAGAACATAGAGAAGACAATATACTGCATTCTTGAAAACCAAACACTTGTGTTCTTTATGTTCATTGTCTTCTGCATTGCTTGTGTTCTTAGTATCTCAACATTTGGTTAATCTAGTTTAGTGTTTGATTAAAGTTTAGTGTTTGATTAAAGTTTAGTTAATCTCCTCTTTGTCTTGTTGTGTTGTAACTAACCCTTCAACGATCCTGCAAAGAACAAGATAGCTTCAGAAGAACAAAGTATCTTCAAAAGAAAAAGATTGCTGCAGGTTAACAATCACCTGTGGAAGACAATGCAGTTGTAGAGTCCAAACAGTTGTATTTAAATAATACAAGTGTTACAAGTCAACACGTCAACTAGATAGTTGTGCAAATCTTAAGAGATCGGTGTTTTCTTAACTGAAACACATGTGCCTAAAAGTATAGATCCTAGGTTTCACATCAAAGGTAGGATGGCGATGAACATTTAACTATCAAAACACAAACAAACGAGCAATCAAATGGCAAACCCAAACAGCACATCAATTCACACATAAACTCTAGCAGCCGTCACATCAACATCAACACGACCAAAGCATTTATTGTTTTTGTCATTCATTGATTATCCGTTTGTAATCATTGAACAATTTTAATACTTTTGAATGAAATCCTATTTGATTATTAATTGTGTTTGTATTATTGTGTTTGTCATAATCATTATTCATTAATCAATCAATTAAACAAGGTTAATGTTGATTCCGCAAACATTAACTTGATTTCCTTTAACACTCATTCCTGATTGTGATCCTTGGATTCACAAAAATACAAAAATATAGTTTAGATATTCAAATTTTTAGGATTGAATCTACATTACAACATGTGAGAAATGATAGTACATCAGTGTAATCAATGGCATACTTCACTCGCCAATAAAGTCTGATGTGATCAGATATGATGTGCAGGCAAGATCATGCAATTATACTGAAAAAGTAAATTCTTGTGATTAAAATAACTCAATTATGCATTTGTATTCATCTTAGTACTAATGAGTGGTGTTGCCTTATTTTATTAATTGCTTGTCAAGTCACAACCTGACACCTGATGGTGATATAAATAATCATGAGATCATTTTAAAGCATGTATTCACTTCTTTGTTATGAGTCATCATAGACTTGAAGTGATGAGATACCCTCTGTTGTAAGTCATTATACACCTGGATATTCTCACATAATGCAAAAAGATGCCAATGTGCACACATCCAATGATGAATATATCATTGTTCAAGACATGAGATCTGGTTATAAGTATATATCAGGTTAATAAGTTGAGTAAAAGTACTTGCTTGCATACCTTGATGAGGGTCAGACTCTGTAAGTCTAATTATGGGCTACATAATTTTATATCTAATTAAATCTTTATCAATCCAAAAATTGAAAAAGTAAGTGTGTTGATTCTTCTACCACAACACTCATTGTCTATCCTCGGATAAAGTGTCTATGTTGCTATAGTATGTGACCTAGAACACAGTATATCAGGATTTAATCACTCTCAAGACTATCCACAATTGTTTTATTTCAATATGTTGATTATTATCTGATATGATCTCACTACAGGAACGTGATTCAATGCGTATATAGTATATGATTTTTCTACTTTATTTTAATTTTGGTATGATTTTTTGTGCGCAAGCATGTTGATAATGACTGATTTTCTCGAAATTTTCAACTCATATAAACTTCTAAGTTTTTGAACTAAAAATTTTAGGGGAAGTAAAGATTGAAAAAGAGAAAATCAAAATAAATGTTTGGATAAAAAAGAATGAAGCTAAAATATTCAAGCATGTGTGTGTTTCATTTGTATTTTGAAATATGAAAAAGCTTCTTGCAATTTTTCCAACAAAAAAGAATTAAGATTGTTTGAATTTTTTAAATATTGAGACTGAAATGACAGAAAATTAAATAAATAATAAAGGTCAAAAGTCAATATTTTGGTCAAAAAGTCAAGTATTAGTCAAAATTCAAAGTTTGACCAAAGATTGGAATTTTTCATGAAGAACAGTGAGAATGGTCAAAATTAGGGTTTGAATGTTTTTTGTGAAAAAAATTAAGTGTTTGATGTATAGAAAGGTCTCATATACTTAAACAATGATAATAAGTCTAAGTCAGGAATATGATCAAATTTCATGATTTTGTACATGTGTTAGGCGTTTTTGTTAACCCTCATGCGCTAAACAGTTGTCATAAGTTTGAGATTTTGGTAAAGTGTTAGGAGTTTTTACAAATCTCATGCGTCTAAATAGTGCCAAACTTTTCATGTTGAAAATAAACCAAGTGTAAAGCTCATGCGCGTGAACAATGCGCATGTACCTAAGTCCTTAATCAAAAATTGATCAAGTTTTACTCATGCGCCTAGGGCTCATGCGTCCAAACAGTTCTCATGCGTCTACATAGTGTCAATGTGTCCAAAGGTTTTCATACTTATATAATTCAACACTTGGGTGATCTCACTTCATTCGACCATTTCATACACTCTCATACTCTCTGTTCTTATTCTTGTATACTCACCGAGCACCATTTAATCTTGTTTCACTGATTATCAAATATTAACTTGACACAAAGGTATAATCAATGATTACAAACATCCAATTGAGTGTAGTTCATCAAATCATTGAACATTATCATCATATTTGGATGGGCGTTTGATACATATTTAGGTGTTCAAACCCTAAAATCATTCAAATTTGAAATTTGTTGATTAAATGCGATAGACTGTTTAAAATTGAACATGAAATTGTTGTTAAAACATGATTTAGACCTGATTAAGATCAATCAATCTGTATTTCATCCCAAAAAATGTTTGATGATTCTTGAGCTCATTAGTTAAAGATAATAATAAAAAATGTGCTAAATAATGAATCGACAAATGAAAGTTTCAAAACAATCTTATCTATTAATCTTCAAATCTCAACTAAATTGTTACAAATGAACAAGAATGAAGTTACTTAATTGAAAGTATACTTTAAAATTTGATTATCTTCAAAAATCAATGAAGTTTAATACTTATAAATTTTAATAAAATGATCAAATTTTGAAGTATAAAGTCTATTAAGTAAAATTTAAAATTAATGAAGGTTAGATAACAGGTTACATAATGTTAGAAGATAATCAAAATGGTTGATTTGTATTCAAAACAATTGAGAAATCAAGTGTGCCAAACGTTTAGAATATATTCAATAGTTTTTGAAAATAAAATTGACGAAATATGTTGTAATCATTCTTTGATATTATTACTTCATATTAATTCTTGTTTCTTTGTGTATTACACATAGCTGAGTTAAAGTTTGAGCCAAAGCATAATGTAGCAGCCTATCAAAATGAAGAAGTTAGAGAAGCAACTAGCTATGATGAGATGATTAGATTTCTGCTAAGGACTACGTATGTGTATGCCATGTGTGCCAGACTAGCCATTAATGCAAGATTGATAAAGAGATTTTGGAGAACAACAGAGATAGAGAGAGATGATGGAGGGAATAAAGTTCTAAGAGCTTTTGTTACAAGAGGCAGAATGACTGAGGTCTCTAAGGAATCAATAAGGGTAACACTTAGACTTGGAGAAAATGAGCCACATGACTTAGTTGAGTATTCATTTAATGAATGTAGACAAGTCTTTATGATGATGGGTCACCCTGAAAACTTCCTAAAGAAACAATTCTTTAGGGCAAGGGTGTACAACCATTGGAAGTTACTTTGTTACATATTCTAACACTGCATGTCTAGAAGAAGTGTTAGATGGAACTCATTCCCAGCAGACATTGCATCTCCTATCATTGCCTTAGCCACAATAGATGATTCAATATGGCTAAATGGATCATGAATGGGTTTATCTTCAATCTAAAGAACGGAAAAAGAAATAAGAATCTGATGTATCCAAGATTCTTACAGTTGATCATCAATGAAGATCATCATGATTTATATGTGTATGGAGAAGAAGGAAACAAACTTGAACTTGAACACATGTCTAAGATTGTTTATAAGAGACTGGTAGTTATCACTAGAGCACCAAATGTTCCTGTGTTTGATTACATGAGGAATGTAGCCATGGATGAAGTTAATCCTGATGAATAACATTTTCATTTGAAAGAGGATGTGCTACTGATCCTAATGACTTAATTGAGGATGTAATGGAACAGTGGTGAAGAAGAACAATCAGAAACAGAGAATGAAGAAGAAGAGGATGATGATGAATTCTAGTAGTGATGATCATGATGCTAACGATGATGATGCTAATGATAATGATACTAATGATCATGATGATGATGATAATGAAAATGATGATGATTGAGGTGGTGCTTCTGGAGGAAATGTTGGTGATACTACTCAAGAAATGGATAGTGAAGAAACAATTTCTGATCATATAGATGAGGATGTTAGAGAAAATGATCCTCAAGCTAAAACTAAAGTTAATGATCAAGGAGAAGAGGAGAATGTAGGAAATGTTGATATGACCGATGATATTGATACAAGTGTGGATCACAATTAAACTTTTAATTTTGAGTTGATAAACACTATCTTATCTGAGCCAAGCACATAGAATATAATAGAGTACGTACCAATACAAAAAGAATAAAATGAGACTACTGAAGTGAATGAATTAGTAATGAAAAAAACTAATGATGTATGTGTGTGCATGCAAACAGAGACTAATGTTGAATATTCTCAGCTCAATATTGAATCGGGATCACCTGTATTTAAGAATTCTGCAGATCCTGAAACAGTCTCACAAGATTTGTTAAAACAATTGGTAACTAAATCAAAATCAAAAAGCCAATCAGGACCAGAACTAGGTACACAGGGTGTGTGTTCATTGAATGTCACATTGGCTGACTCCTCAACAATTCTAGTTCTTAGATTGTATACTCTGTAAGACTTAGCTTGGGAAGAGTATCCAATGAAGTGTTCGTCATTTGATCTCTCAACAAATTCGGCAATTTGATCCTTGGTATTCAAGATGGTGCAAGGACATGCAAATGACCTGAGAAAACCAATGAAAGGTTTCCTCTTGTGCCAAAGTTCATAAGGAGTCTTGCCATGAGTCTTAACTACTAAAACTATGTTCTGCACATAGCAGGTAGTGTTGACTGCCTATGCCCAGAAGGTGATGGGCAGCTTAGAGTCAGACAACATGGTTCTTGTAACTTCAATTAGTGTCTTGTTTCTCCTCTCAGTAACACCATTCTGCTATGGAGTCTTCAGAGCATTGTATTGTCTTGTAATACCATTTTCAACACAAAATACATCAAGGATTTGGTTCTTGAATTCAGTTCCCTAGTCACATCTTATAATTTTAACCTTGTGATGAGATTGATTCTCAATCTTCAAGATGAAATTCTTCAGAATCTTAGGAGTCTCATCCTTAATTCTAAGGAAGAAGACCCAAGTGAATCTTGTAAAGTCATCTGTGATCACTAAACAGTAAGAGATCCTTCCTAGACTCATTACATGTGGGGCCAAAAAGATCCATATGTAACAAGTGTAGGGGTGTACTGATGGAGTTCCTTTCCTTAGGCTTGTGAGATACCTTGTGCTGCTTCCCTTTGAGTCATGTAACACAATGGTCATCACTTGTAAACTCTTTCTTTGGCATTCTAGTTACCAAATCATTCTTAATCAGTTTACTCATGTTCATAAAGCTTACATGGCACATTCTTTTATGTCATAGGAAAGACTCATCACTATTCGCTTTAGACAAAAACCATGAAACTTCTACAGAGGGAGATGTTTCTTGCAAATCCCTCTTGTCATGTTTCCATTCATGGGGGCTCTAAGCAGAATATGCTCATGAGGAATGACCACCCCGGACTTGAGAACAATACACTCATGCTCAGTAAAAAGCATGTTATGACTCTCATTAGAAAATTAGTTTTAGGATCAGTGATCTATGTTTGATTGATTAGAGAGTATAGCAGCAGAAATCGAACAATGAATTAGCCAATTCACAAGAACGAAACGATATTCAATGAAGAACAAAGACGGTTATAGAGAGAGAGAATTTCTGCAAATATATTTCATTCAATATTCACTTTCGTGGTAACAGAATGTCACACTTACAATTAGGTCGACACCTCTTATATAAGAGATGTGACGTCTGCTGATGTCACTTGATAGTGAAATCTAACAGAATTTATCACAAACTACTAATAGTTAACACAACTACTGAAGATGTCAAACAGCTGACATCTTCTTACAAAAATGCTAAGTGTTAACTATTATTACATCTACTGAAAAGAAACTACTGAAACTATAACAACTGAAGAACATACTCTCCAGTTGTTTTACAAATACTGAAACAAAGAAAACTACTGAAAGGTAAACCATCACAACTACTGAAGAAGACCTCTTCAGCTGTTGTGACAACGTCTGATACTTTGGCTTTCAGCACTTGTGTCTTCAGACTTTGTCTTCAGCACTTGTGTCTTCAGACTTTGTCTTCAGCACTTATGTCTTCAGACTTTGTCTTCAACACTTGTGTCTTCAGACTTTGTCTTCAGCACTTGTGTCTTCAGACTTTGTCTTCAGCACTTGTGTCTTCAAACTTTGTCTTCAGCTCTTGTGTCTTCAGACTTTGTCTTCAGCACTTGTGTTCAGACTTTGTAATCAGCTATTGTCTTCAGCTGTTGTGGTCTTCAGTAGTTGTTGTGACGTCTGTGGGACATAAAGATTTTTCTGATCGGGCTAATTGGTTCTTTTGGTCCAACAATTACGGTCACAGAATTTGGGAGTTCTTCAGAGAGAATGGACATTAGGGACTCACCATCCTCACTTGCAACTGTGCATTCCCAGCAACCTCCTCTAGTTCATATTGATGTGGACTACACAGACTCCTTCATATAGAGTCTGTTTGACGATGGGATACCAAGGGCTATGTCACCTTCACCATCCTTCAATCATATTATTGGGTGGAGGTATGACAAAAACAGGAAGGTCCTCATCATCATAAGAGTTCAAGGATAGCAAGAAGTCTTCAATTTTCAGACCTTGGACTACTATGATGGTCTGATCTAGTCAACATGCCACTTGTCAACCCAAGCCAATCAAGACAAGCTGACAGACTGGATAAAAGAATCCAAGACAGGACCACTACAGAGTTCAGCTTAAGAAGGAGACTTAGGCAATCTGGTAATGTCATCGGACAACTGGATGTTGAGGCAGACCCTAAGATTAGCTTCATAGGGGAAACCTTGACTGAAGGCCCAGTGACATAACCTGAGAGCCCTGTCTTATCATCTCCAACTGCTGTAGAGATCCATATTCCTTCTGAGACACCTACTGGTGAAGGTGCTTCTCAACCTCTCTGGCCTGAGCTCAAATGCTGCAATGAGCAATAAAGGCCAAAGCTCTCTCCACCCTGAGTCACAAAGGTGACATCTGAGGATATTGAGGAGGAGGAGAGAGAGAGAGAGGAAAAGGAGGCTAAGGGGAGAAAGTTCCACTGCTGAGTCTCCAAGACTCATGGAGTCTGCAATTAGGGCTTCCCCTAGACCAGATACTCAGAATGATGAGTTATGGGCAGTCAGGATTAACTATCTACAGACTAGGAACTATGACATAGATATTGTCATTTCTCTCCCCTTGGATGAATTGAATGAACTGGTTTACCTGGAAAGGTCAAGTGAGAAGACGGAGGCAGAAGATGCAGAACTCCTAGTACAAGTCAAAGAAGAGAGAAGAAGAAAAAGACTGTACAAAGGTATGCCTACCCTCTCACCAGTTCAAGAAAGTCCTTAACAAGAGGATGTGGCTCAACAAGAATCAAGATGATTAACTACCTGAGTGCCACAGGCCTCTATCAGGTAGATGCACTCCTTCCCTTACCTTATGACTATATTGAGTTTGAGTACTTAAAACAACTTGAGCTTGAGCTACTTAATGAAAGAAAGACAACAAAGAAGAAGCTAAGGGAAGAAGCTGCAAAATCAAGAGCCATCATCCAAAAGAGCATGAAGAAGTCTACTGATAGGCAGAGGATGATGAGCTTCTTGAAGCTGTATGGATTCTCCGGAAGGAGACTTGGACCCATGTCTCTATCCACTATGGATGAGCATATCAGGGTAATCAAGCAGAAGATTAAGAGTGGAGATCTCACTGACTTACACTCCACTCCAAGTCAGGCCCCACCTGAAGTGGAGGTTAAGGTTTAACAACCAGACACAACACAACTCGGACCTCCTGCTAATTCTCAGCAAGCTTCATCTTCTGATCCATAGCAAGGTCAACCTCCCTCCCCATCCGAACCTGAGAGAGAGGAAGTCCTAATTGAGAAAGACGATGAAGATCAATCTAGTGCTGCACGCTAGTCTTCTCAGTTAAAATTTGGAAAGAGAAGGAAGAGGCTGGCTTCTAGACCAAAGTCTAAGAAGAAGAAGAAGCCTGCATCCCCTTCTAAACCTCAGGATGAATCAGAACAGCCTGAAGATGTGCAGCCAGAGGATGCTACACCAACTCCAATTCAAACAGCTCCTCTAGCATCAAGAAGACCCATCTTGTCTTAGACATACATCACAAATCTCCTTACACAAATGCTAAGTGTTATCAGTTGTTATAACTACTGAAAAACATAAAACTACTGAAACTACAATGACTGAAGAACAAGCTCTTCAGTTGTTTTAAACAAACTACTGAAAGTAAAAATATAAAACTATTGATATCACAACTACTGAAGAAGTACTCTTCAGCTGTTGTGACAAACTACTGAAACCTCAGTACTTGGTCTTCAGACTTGAACTTCAGATGTTTCATCAGCTGATGACTTCAGTAGATATCATCAGCTGATGTCTTCAGTTTGTCTTCAGACTTTGTACATCAGTTGTTGATCTTCAGCACTTGTAAACTCTTCAGCTATTGTACTTCAGTACTTGGTCTTCAGCTTCAGCACTTGTGTTCTTCAGCTGTTCAGCTTCAGCACTTGTGTTCTTCAGCTGTTCAGCTTCAGCACTTGTGTTCTTCAGCTGTTCAGCTTCAGTACTTGTGTTCTTCAGCTGTTGTACTTCAGCACTTTAGTTCTTCAGCTGTTGAAGTCTTTAGCACTTGATCTTCAGCTGTTGAAGTCTTCAGTACTTGTCAAACTGTTGATGAAGCTTTCAGCAGTTATTGTGATATCATGTGGGACTTAGAGGTTTTCTGATCTTGGCTCATTGATTCTTTTGGTCCAACAAACTCCCCCTGAACCAATGCAGCCAAAACCTCTAATTTATTTATTATCCCACTTATTGTTGGCAAAAAGATTGGTCTTTTTCCTTCTTGATCAGTAGAGAAGATGACCCATATAAGCTCCGGCCTGGGAAGAAGTCTCAGATACTTGTTTGGCAAGATATGAATGGGAACTCTGTTTTGGGGAACTGGACACAAAGTTGTTATCCCATTCATGAGATCTACTTCCCGTGTATGAGCCTGTAGGACTCTTTGTGTAGGCTCTGAGAAACATGATTTGTTCTTCCATGGTCAGGTTCTCGGCTTCACCATCAAACAATCCTTCTCACCCATACAGCTCTGAGATGTACTTGGCCTGTTTGCCGTTTTTGAGCTCAACTGTTGTAATTTGTCTGTATGCAACTCATCAGGATGATTCCCTTCAAGTAACAGACTGAGCTCATTTTGTTTGAAGTTCTCAAGCCTCTTGTAGACTAACCCCTTTTTAATAATTCTGTTATCTAGCATCTTCTGGGTGGTTGTTTAGTCTCGTAGGCCTTCTTGAAATCTTCGACAATCTCCCAGGGTGATACTACAAGGGCCACTGTGATCTCTTCATCTACAATCCTCTTGACTTGACCCTTGTATCTCGAAGGAATGTCTTTCTTTACAATCCTGTGAGCCACCCACGGATCAGGCCATACTCTCACCTTTTCCTTCTGATATTGAAATGTGTTGGCAAGAGTGTACAATCTCAGAGCTTCTTTCTTCATACTGATAATTGATGACAAGGCAGCATAAGTTTTGTCAAAGCTTTTCAGCATTTCATCATCATGAAGGTTTTGCTGCTCCTCTTCTTCAATCATTACTCTCACAGCATCCATTATGAGGTGGGAGTGATGGGCATAGGTTTGGCTTTCGCCAATGTTAGGACTGAAAGACAGGGCATCCTATCTCTTCCACATCATCCTCTTCTTCTTCTTCTTCTAGCCTCAACACCCTTCTCTTCTTCTTCTTAGGAGCATCATCGGCTATTGTTTTAGATGGTAAGGGAGTTGTTTTTGTGTGTTGTGATTGTGGCTGTTTGGATTTGGGCTTTGAGATTGGTTTGGAGATTTGAGGGGTAGGCTGTTTTGAGTAGATGGAAGGGAAGGTTGTTCCAGCATTTTTGTGTGAGTTTAGCCTTTGTATGTCTTGCCATTTCAAACCTTTTTCCAGCCCCAGCCTCATCAAGGGCTTCAATGATAATCCCCTTGTGGAATTGCTCAGACAGACAGATTCTGGTGGCTATAGCCAAAATACTGTCTCTGGTCCACGCACGAATCTCCATCAAAGATCTTCATAAGTATTTGGCAATGAAATGGGTCATGATCTCCAATCTCTCCTTTTCCAATACATCATACCTAGCCCATCGGGTTTGAATCTCCTCCACTTCCAACTTCCTGATCTCGCTATCTAATGTGGCTGTATCAAAACCTTGCGTGAAGACTTGCTCAATAATTTTATCCATGGATCGGCTGTGTGTATCATCAGCATCTTTTACCAGCTTTTCCAAGGATTTTTCTTCAGCAGTAGGTTGATCATGAGCACTTTTCTTTCGTTTATAGGTGATCAGTTGTTGCTTTTCTTTTTCCAACTCCTGGGCTTGCTCTTGGGCCTTCTCATCCTCTGTTCTTTTCCTCTTCTTTTCTTTCACTGCAGTACTCTCCCCCTTTTTGGATGCATTGGTGGTAGGGGTTGTACCGCAGAAAGTGTCTTTTGCACAGCAGCATCAATCATTGGTTGTAAAGTTGAGGAAATCCTCTTATCAATGGCTTTACTCACAATGTCAGTGATTATGGGTGTGATGAGTGGGAGGGAATTTTGAAGGACAGCAACTATTTGCTCAGGAAGGTTCTGTTCCTGAGAAACAGTGCCAGAAGCAGAGGCAGGTGGCTGAGTTGTTGGGAGTGGCTTAGTGTTTGGGGAACCTTCAACTGAAGGTGCCATCTGTGGGTTGGTGGAGGCAGATGGTCTTTCTCCATGAGAGAGTTGGTCAAGTAGGTTTTGCAGCCTACTGACTTCCTCCTCAAGGATTGTGTTCTGGGCAAGAACATCGTAGAAAAAGCCCAGGTCATCATCAGCAGAAGCTGAATCACCTGACCTCCTGCTGGAGCAGGATGTACATGCACTGGGTGTAGACCAGTTGTAGCATGTGCCCTTTGTCTTGGAACTGGGGACTTCCAGCCTCAGGACTATGTCCATATGAGCTGTTGCCTCTAGTGAGGTCTTAGCAATGTTACCAGCCTCATTCTGATCATGTGCTGATGCAGAAGAGGTGGCAGCCTCACTAGATATTCTAATCTCCCTATCTACACCAGGAGATAGAAGTGATAAACCCCTATGCTGTGGGTTCTCAATTGCACTTTGGTCCTCCCCCTCAATGGTAGAGGTGTTCCCAGTAGTAATTGGTATCTGGGGAGGGGGTGAGGAGTGCAATTGAGTCAGCACTTGTGCAACAAGCAATGTAGGGCTTTGGGGGGCACTTGCATGGGGTGAAGGGATAGAAGCAGTGTGCACCTGGGGAGGAAGGTGCTCTTCAATGGCAATCCCCTCAAGTGAGGAAGATCCCAGATGTGTGGGTACCCCTTGTGTGGTTGCTGCAGGCTCCTGTTGAGAGGAATCCTGAGCGGCTATGGCTGGAGGAGTCCTGATATCCACTAGGGGGTATAACCAGTACATATATCCTGCGTTTGTGTTGCAGGGGCATTCAGGGGACTCATTTCCCTGAGTAGCCGTTTTGGGTTTCTTTTTGGTGGGTTTGGTGGGGACTTTTGATTTGGAGGTGGTGGCTGTGGGTTCCGGCTGCGTGGGTTTGCGCAGCTTGGCAGCCAGTTTGAGTGAGTGGTCAGAGTTGTGCCGGGAGTATACTTCAGGCAAAACAGCCATAGCAGGGACTCCAGGCCAACAAGTCCCTCAACTTGAAGCTGGTTTGTAATGATGGCCATTATGAACCGCGGATATAATATGCAACGGTTAGCAGTTAGTTTTTGAGCCATATCCTTGAGCTCTGAAAATATTATTCTGAAAAATTTAAAGGCTGTTGCTCAAGAATAGAATACATTACCTGCTTCCACTTTGTAGACATTTGATCCCAAGACGAGGTCTTAGGAGCCAAACAGACATTTACCATGTGGAAGATTAGACGTTCAGCGTCATGGAATGTTTCTTCAATATAGTGGAGGCACTAAGATTGCCCTGATATCCATGATGGGCAAAGGATAAATCAGTTGTGCCCTTGGGATATCCAGGAGGGGAAATGGCATCATCCAGATGTAGAGTTTGGCGAAGTATTTCGGGAGTGATGACCACTTCTTGGTTGTTGACAACCGACCGGAGAGATGCTGTGTTGTTCTCCCCAGTGGTGATGGTGACATTCATCCAAAACTGTTTGAGGGATTCGGCATGAAGGATGGGATTGAGAAGAAATGCCGTTTTGTATTGTGACTGGACCATAAGATCGATAGCAGTATAGAACTTAGCCCAGACTAGCGATTTAGTAAGGTAAGCTACACAGTTGTGTCGCGGTTTGATTTGCATGGACGCCATTTAGAAGAGAGAAGTTTTGGAGAGGAACGTTAGGTTTGAAGAAGATGAAGCTTTGAAGGATTAGGTCAGGGATATTTATTGGGTACGGGTTAGAAAACGACTGAAGGATTTGGTGTTAGTCATCAGTAGTTTTAACGACTGTTGACATGGTATTACCCTTTCAGACGTGTGAAACAGCTGAAGTCGTGGTGTTAGGCATCGGTAGTTAGAAAACTACTGAATGCCGTGGTTTTGACTTCAGATGATGAAACAACTGTGGACTTGGTGTTTGTCATCAGTAGTTGTGAAACTACTGAAGACAGTGGTTTTGTCATCAGTTGTTGTAAACAGCTGAAGACTTGGTATTAGTCATCAGTAGTTATAAAACTACTGAAGACATGGTTTTGCTTTAGTTGTTTAGAATGAAACAGCAGTTGTTGAAACAATTGAAGAGAAAGTTCTCTTCAGTAGTTTTCGTCAATTCATAGCCTTTCAGCTTTTATACTGTCCTCAACACTTACTCATCAGACTTTGGATCTGCTTTTTAGGTGTTTCATAGGACGTCAGTACTTATCTGTTTGTACTGATTTCAGTAGTTGTAACTACATCAGTAGTTGTAACTACATCAGTAGTTTGGAACAGATAAAGTACTTCAGTACTTGTGAGGCATTTGGCCGTCAGTAGTTATAAAACTACTGAAGGGGAAAGGACTCATCAGTACTTATATGTGACATGGGTACCAATAATCACCAGTATTATTATTGGAATCATCAGTAGTTGTCACTTATTCTAGCTGCAACATACCAAGCCTTAACACAAGGTTTTGGAAAGTAGAACTATCCAAAGGCTTAGTAAAAATATCTGCAAGCTCATCAGCACTAGGCACAAACTTAGGATCAATGAGACCTTTTTCAAAGCAATCCCGATTAAAATGATGTCTGATCTCTATATGTTTGGTCCTAGAGTGCTGGATTGGATTTTTGACAATACACAGAGCTGAAGCACTATCCATTAATAATGGAGTCTTAGTCTCTGTAATGCCATAGTCCAGAAGCTGGTTCTGAAGCCAGAGTACCTGAGAAGTACAACTTGCAGCAACAATGTACTCGGCCTCAGCAGTTGATGTAGCAACAGATGTTTGTTTCTTACTCTGCCAAGAAATCAAACAGTTGCCTAGGAATTGACAACCACCAGAAGTTGACTTTCTAGTTAACTTGCACCGTGCATAGTCACTATCTAAAAAAGCAATGAATTTGCAAGAGTGTCCAGTGGAATACCATAAACCCAGAGATTGTGTACCTTGCAGTATCTAAAGATTCTCTTGACTGCAATCAAATGAGACTCTTTAGGAACAGCCTGAAATCTAGCACAAACACATGTAGCAAACATAATATCTGGTCTAGAAGCTGTTAAATACATCAAGGACCCAATCATACATCTGTAAAGTGTTTCATCAACAGCTTTACCTTTCTGATCAGCATCCAGTTGTGTGGTGTTGCACATGGGAGTAGAACAGGGCTTACAGTTTTGTAAATAACTTATTCAAAAGATCTTTTGTATATTTTGATTGATGAATAAAGGTTCCATCAGCATTTTGTTTAATTTGCAAGCCTAGAAAGAACTGTAATTCTCCCATTGCACTTATTTCAAACCTCTTTTTCATTAAAGTTGTAAAATCATCACACAACTGGGGATCAGAGGATGCAAAAATAATATCATCAACATAAATCTGAACAAGTAGCTTATGCTGATCCACCTTCTTAATAAACAAAGTTTTATCAATGGAGCTTCTAGTGAAATTATTCTTAAGAAGAAAAGTAGAGAGTGTCTCATACCAGGCTCTAGGAGCTTGTTTCAACCCATAAAGAGCCTTATCAAGTTTATACACCCATTCAGGATGTTATTATCCTCAAAGCCTGGTGGTTGACACACATAAAAACTTCTCTTTATTTTACCATATAAAAATGCACTTTTGACATCCATTTGGAAAACTTTAAGATTGGGGAATGCAGCATAGGCTAAAAACAATCTGATTGCCTCTAGTCTGGCTACAGGGGCAAAGGTTTCATCATAGTCAATACCTTCTTCTTGTGAAAACCCCTGTACAACCAGTCTAGCCTTGTTCTTAACAATAAGCCATTTTCATCAGTTTTATTCCTAAACACCCATTTAGTGCCTATTGCACACTTAGGGGAAGAGGAACCAGTTCCCACACTTGCGTTTCTTGAACTGAAGTAGCTCAAGCTGCATAGCTTCACCCATCCATTTTCTCTCAAAGCAACATGGTAGTTCTTTGGCTCTAGCTGACTGATGAAGAGAGCATAGAAGCAGAAGTTAGACAATTGACTTCTTGTTGAAACACCAGCATTGATATCACCAATAATCTGAGACATTGGGTGATTCTTCAGTTCTTGATAAAAAATGAGATCTGTGCAAGTGTTTGTAGAACCTTCAGCAGCAGCAGATGTTGATGTAGACTCTTGAAACCAAGAATTAGATGGTAACTCAAAAGATGTAGAGGAAACAGAGATCTCATCAGCATTTGTTGTGGATGGAACTGCTGAAGCTACAGGAACATTAAATTTAGCAGACACAGGCAGTTGGTCACTAAACTTGAATAGGTGAGTATGATATATCATCATCATCATCAATACCACCAGGTGGAAGACATGCAGAAGATGATTTAGCCACAGGATCTGCAACAGCTGGAGGTTGATAAGGAACATATTGCAGTATGTCCAAATCAAACAACTCCACAGGGTTTATGGAATCTTGTCCAAAGGAGATTCATTAAACTTCACATGCAAAGTCTCTTCAACTATCTTTGTTCGGCAGTTGAAGACTCTGTATGCCTTGCATATAGATGAATAACCAACAAAATACCCTGCATCCACCTTAGGATCAAATTTTCGGAGTTGATCCTTTGTGTTGAGAAAAAACAGGGACATCCAAATGCTCTGAAAAATGAAATTAGAGGAGCCAAGTGATGGAGAACTTCATATGGAGTCTTCATCAACCTCTGATCTACTAAAAATCTATTTTGCACATAGCAAGCTGTGTAACAGCTTCAGCCCAAAAGGTCAGTGGCAAACCAGAGTCAGCCAGCATGGACCTTGCAGCTTCAATGAGGGTCATGTTCTTTCTCTCCACTACTCCATTTTGTTCTGGAGTCCTTGGGATGCTAAACTGCCTTTTGATTCCCTTTGAAAGATAGAAGTCATCAAGTGTATGATTTCTGAATTCAGTTCCATTGTCACTCCTAATACACTTGACTGGAAGGGAATACTGCTTCTCAATATACAACACAAAGTGAATAATCTTCTGAGCAACCTCATCCTTTGAATGTAGAAAGAAAGTCCATACAAATCTGGAGTAATCATCCACAATTACCAGACAGTATTTCTTCTTTGCCATGCTCATTACTCTCACAGGACCAATAGATCCATATGCAGTAATTGCAAGCAAGCAGTGGACTTAGGCTCTTCAATAGGAGGGAATGAGACTTTGTGTTGTTTTCCTTTTAAACAAGCAGTGCAGGTTTCATCACAGTGGAACTCCTTATTGGTAAGCCTCTGACTAAACTATTGTGGGTAAGCTGATTCATGTTTTTGAAATTAACATGACCCAGCCTTCTATGCCATAGTTAGATTCTTGAGAAGAGGCTTTGGAAAATAGGCAAGGATTGCCTCTCAGATCTATTTTCTTGGAAAGATCTAAGGCATACACTCTTCCTGTCCTGTTGGCTCTCAGGAGAGTGTGATCATCCAACACCTTGTCAATCAAGTGCAAAACTTTGGATGACAGAATCCTACAGTTTTGACTGGTGAAAAGGGCAACATGGCCTTTATCACACATTTGATGACACTCAAGAGATTGTACTTGAGATTTTCCACATGATTAACATCATCAAATTTGATTTCTCCATTGGAGACAAAGCCCTTACCGATGATGTAACCCCTTGCATCATTGCCAAAAGAGACAAATCCCTTCTTTCCTTGAGAGTAGTCATGAAGAAGAGAGCTGTTCCAGTCAGTGCATAGATCCCCCATTGTCAACATACCAGATGCTACTTTGGCATGTTGAAGAACCCTGCAATAATAAACAATCAGTTAGTTTTAGAGACCCAAACCTTTTTGGTTTTGGGCCTGGTCTCATCAACAGATGGTAAACTAACATGTTTATTGGAAACAACAGCCTGAGAGGAAGAAGATGGTGAAGAAGAGGAATCCTTGGCTTGGACCTCCTTTTCTGTGGTTTCAACATAGGAGCATCTAATGGTTAACTCTACCCAACAGATGTTGAACCATCATAACCAGCGGTGTCTGATTTTGTGATAAAGCTTTCAGCTCATCAGACACATTGCTAGTGGAGTTTGATAAGTTCCTATGTTGCACCTTCTTCTTCTGAGCACTCTCAGCTGTCACCTGTTTAACCCCTTCCTTTTTGGATTTCTTTGAGGACTTAAGGGTTACAGGATTTGATGTTGCTAATACAAATGTGGTCTCAAACTCAGTTTTCATTTTTACCATTTTCTCTTTAATTTCTTCTTTTTGTTTGAGTTTGGAACCTCTTTTGTACCAGCAATCATCTGTAAGATGATTGAACAAACCACATACTTCACATGGTTTCTTCTTCATCTTAGGTGATCATCAACTAAAGAGGGTGAAGCATTGTTTGCTTTCTTGACTCCCTCTTTAGTAGCCTTCAAACTCTTTCTACTGAAAGTTTTCTTCTTTTCAGTACTGATAGTAGTTGGAGTTTGAACTTCAGGTGTTAAATCCTGCTCTCTAGTCCTTTCAGGACTTTCAGAATTAACTCCTGAGTTGATCAACTCATGGATCATGTGAGTGTCAGCAGTGGAACCATTAACATTAGCTGATAGGTTCTGAGAGGGCTTGATGCTGACTTCTACTTCTGATTGTGCTGTATGAGAAAGTAGATCACATGATGAGATGGATTGGTTATTACTCTCACCATCAGATTCTACCTCTGCTCTGGGAGTAAAATCTGTAGGTGGAGCAGTGTGATTGTAACCAATGCCAAACTTCACATTTGAAGCAGATTGCTTACTAAGAAGCATTTCAAAACCTTTGCATGATTGTACCCATCTATCACACTCTACCTGGGTAACGGCAAGGGTTTCTTTGAGATCTTTATACTTCTCTAGAAGTATCTCTTCCCTAGCCTTATCATCAGTTATTTGGCATTTAAGTTTGTAAATCTCATCATTCTTATCATTAAGCACAGACTCAAATTCAGCTTTGCTTTTGGAAATTATTTGTTCTAGCTTAATGTTCTTGTTGATTAAAGCTACATTTGCTTCTCTAATAGATGCAAATGCTGCTATGCATGTTTCAGAACATAATTTGGCTTTGCCTCAGAGGATACCTGTGATACCTTTGATGTAGAGGCATTAGTGGATGAAGTATCAGCAGAATCCAAAGCTATAAGAGCTAGATTTCCAAAACGACTTTCACCACCATGTTGACCAGCACCTGAGACAGTTCTTCATGACCAGACAAGTCATCTGGTAAACTGCTCCAGTCAACAACTCCTGGGGTGAAGAAGCTATGTTGTTGAGGTTGAGTTTGTTGATGAGATTGGGAAGGTTGTGGTTCAGGCAATGCTTGTGGTTGTTGAGCAATTGGAGCTTGAACAGGATTTGGTTGAGGCATATAATAGCAGGATAAGGATATGACATTTGACCCTGGGTAACAAAGTATCCAGGAGATCTAGGATGTGAATGATGACCAGAACCAGCAGGATGTTGCCCTCTGTTTTGTGGACTAGTACTAGGAAAACTCACAAAGGGTGCAGAAGAGTTAGATCCAGTTGATCTACACTCTCTTGCAAAGTGTCCTAGCCTTTGGCATTTGTGACACCTCAACTTACTCTTGTCAAAACCAACTTTGGTTTTGCCAGAGAGTCCAGGAAATTTCCTGCCAGTGCTCGTATAGAACTTCTGAGATCTGATATTAATCATGCCATTTGGCTCAGAATATCCATCTCTTCTAGATCATCATCAGCAATTCCTTTCAGATCATCCATAATGAAGCATAAATTGTCACTATTACTGCCAGAATGACTCTCAATACCAACAAATGCATGATCAGAACTATTTGAAGAGAAATCAATATGCTCATCATAATTGCTTTCAGATGCAGCATATTCTGACTCATGACCAACCAAGGCAGTATTCCCTGGTACAAAGTCATCAGTGAGCTTTCCTTATGAGGATAGTTTCCTCTTCTACTCTATCTCTCTTTCAAATGTAAGCAGTTTCCCATGAAGTTGGGTGAGAGATAGGCCATCCAGATTTGCACTGGAGCGTAGGACAATAGTGTATGTGTCCCATCTCTCAGGCAGTGATCTGAGGAATCTGTTGTTCATCTGGCTATTGGTGTATTCATGTTTCACCATTTTAAGCTCAGATATCAAGCAGGAAAAGCGCTCAAACTGTTGAGTCAGTGTCTCACCCTTTCTATGAGAGAATGTCTGATATTGTTGGGCAAGGATTTCTCTGTTGTTTGCTAAGACCTCATCTGTGCCACCAATTGTTCCTTCAGGGCATTCCAGAGATCATGATCAGTTCCATGATGCATAAGCCCTGAATAGATTTCATTAAGCAGTGCCATGGCCAGAATTCCATGGGCTTTAGCATCAATCTCAAATAGTTTTCGATCTTCATCAGAGTATTGTTCCTTCTTCTTCGGAACCATTTGATTGGTTTCCGGATTTTTCACCATAGGCTTATGTGGTCCATGTACCGCAGATGTCCAACAACCTGAACTGTTAACAGACAGGTGATGAAGCATTCTTCGTTGCCATATGTTATACTCGGTCCTAACCAGCATCGGAGGCTTGGTTGAGGAACCGGTATTGTGAGGATCATTAGAAGGAGTCGTCATCTTAGATTCAATCAAATTCATTTAAGCTAAAACAGATTTAGAACAAAACGTAACAACCAATTTAACCAAAAGAGATCTCAAAGTAATTGAACGAAAGCGACAGAAATTCAATAATCTATAACCAGTTCTTGCGAATACGCTAATTCAATCAAACACAGATATCAATTAGCAGTTTCAATGATCAATTGTTAGATCGATCAATGATTAACCAGCTCTGATACCACTTGTTAGGATCAGTGATCTATGTTTGATTGATTAGAGAGTATAGCAGCGGAAATCGAACAATGAATTAGCCAATTCACAAGAACGAAACGATATTCAATGAAGAACAAAGACGGTTATAGAGAGAGAGAATTTTTGCAAATATATTTCATTCAATATTCGCTTTCGTGGTAACAGAATGTCACACTTACAATTAGGTCGACACCTCTTATATAAGAGATGTGACGTATGCTGATGTCACTTGATAGTGACATCTAACAGATTTATTACAACTGAAACACAACTACTGAAGATGTCAAAACAGCTGACATCTCCTTACAAAAATGCTAAGTGTTATGAGTTGTTATAACTACTGAAAAACATAAAACTACTGAAACTACAATGACTGAAGAACAAGCTCTTCAGTCGTTTACAAAACTACTGAAAGTAAAAATATAAAACTACTGATATCACAACTACTGAAGAAGTACTCTTCAGCTGTTGTGACAAACTACTGAAACTTCAGTACCTGGTCTTCAGACTTGAACTTCAGATGTTTCATCAGCTCATGACTTCAGTAGATATCATCAGCTGATGTCTTCAGTCTTTGTCTTCAGACTTTGTACATCAGTTGTTGATCTTCAGCACTTGTAAACTCTTCAGCTGTTGTACTTCAGTACTTTGAACTTCAGCTTCAGCACTTGTGTTCTTCAGCTGTTGTACTTCAGCACTTTAGTTCTTCAGCTGTTGAAGTCTTCAGCACTTGATTTTCAGCTGTTGAAGTCTTCAGCACTTGTCAAACTGCTGATGAAGCTTTCAGTAGTTGTTATGATACCATGTGGGACTTAGAGGTTTTCTGATCTTGGCTCATTGGTTCTTTTGGTCCAACAAACTCCCCCTGAACCAATGCAGCCAAAACCTCTAATTTACCTTTACAATGCTGAGCTTACCATTTGTGACCATGCCCCTTCCAGAAATGTTACCATCCTCATCTCCTCCAAAAGCAACTGGCCCACCATTAATCCTTTCAAAGTTCTAGAGTAGTGACCTATTGCCTGTCATGTGCCTAGAACAACCACTGTCAATGATCCAGACGTTTTTGTTTGTCTTGAGTTGTCCCTGCACAAAGAAAATGATTCGTTACATATGAAAACCCAAGCCTTACTTGTCTTGGCCTCACTAAGAGAAACAGAAGGTAATGCAACAGCAATAGATCCTATGGTTGTGCTTGTAGGATCTTAAGTGTTGTTGATGGAGAATTCTTAGTCACTTGGTCTTTGTTAGACTTCCAAACTACCTTTGGAATCTTGGACTTGACCTTCAACACTTCGAAAGATTTTGAGACTTTGGAAGTTTTGATGACAGGTCCTTCGGAAAATTCTGCAAATACTACAGCAGACTTCAATGCTTTGTAAGTATTCTTTTCTTCTGAGACCAACTTTTCTTCTGAAGGCAATCTTCCACTTGCCTTCTTCTTAGTTTTGCAGCTTCCAAAGGAAACTGGTTTTCCTTCCGAAGCTGGAATCTTCTTAGAATTCTTGGAGGTTTTGGTTTGGTCATGTGAAGAGGACCATTAGGATTCTATGGACAATCCTTAGCAATATGAGTAGTACTTTCACACATAACACACTCCATTTTGTTGGATTCTATATGCCCAAGGCACATAGAACATTGATGAGGTTAGTATGTCATGATCCAAGTCGGGTTATACCCAATAACAAGCTTTGCAATCACCGAAAATTATTCAATGGATGATATGATCATGCAATTAATATAACACCAAATTTAGAAAATGGGTTTTCTAAATAAGTTGCATGTGAGATGGAACAACTTATTAGGATATTTTGTTCAGGATATTACTTAGTGTTATTTAAGTTAGTTAGATAACATTAAGTAATAAAATAGTGTATAAGTTATACAATTAAAAGTTAATTGTACAAACTTACAAGGGACTAATTTTTAACATGTAGGGGTTTTTAACATGTTTATCAAAGCTCATATAATCTTGTTTATATGAAAACGCAGCGGATTTTATATTTTAAAACATGTTATAAGATGATTATTAAACTCATTTAATAAAGAACCCCAAGCCATGGATCATTATACAAATGCATACAATAAAGGACATAAAATACTTAGATGTATATACAACCTTTGTAGCTTCCTAAAACCCAAAGTTGTGAGCTGTGAAAGATGACTTGTGGCTGAGTTTTCAACCAAGAAAACCTCAAGGAGTGATACCCCAAGCTTGTACAAACACCTTCCTTTGCTAGGGCTTGCAACACCAACTTGTAGAGCTCTCCTTTTGTTGAATCTTTTCAGCAAGAACCCTTCTTTGCAAAGCTGAAAATCCTGATTCTTTTGCTAAAAAACGAAATTTTAGAGTGAGAAAGGAGAGAGCTTCTCTGTGTGTGTGTGTGAGAGAAAGAGAAGAATGCAAGAGTGTTCAAGTGGGTTGAGTTATTGCATGGCCTTGGAACTAAAAGGGGGCCATCCAAGACAAAAGGGGCGGCCGATTTTTTGGCTCCCTTTGTCTCCCTCTTGTTTCAAATTTTATAAAAAAAATATACACTCTTGCACCCTTATTATGTAAAATTAAACCATTTTAATTTTATATCACTAACACACACACTATTATTTGTCATTGTCTAACTAATTTAAAATGAACAAATAATCCCATATGAACAAATATATATATATATATATAAACTTGTTCATTTGCAAAAGCAATGATTTAGAAAACCCGGTTTCTAAATTGGTGTTTATATTTATTTGTTTGATCTAATCAACAAATAAATATTTGTCGGTGTTTGTTTGGCTTGTTATTGGGTATGACCCGACTTGGATCATATCACACTAGCCACGTCAATTAATATGTATCTTGGGCAGATCAATTCTTTCAATCTCCCACTTGCACAAGATTCATAGAAGATTGATGCAAGCAGCAAATAACGCCTAGCAACGGTTTGCTACCCCTAATGTATATGACTAAGTGCCATTCAATAACATCATCCTTTTCAAGTACCTTACTTGAATATGTTTTAGGTGAATTAATCATCTATCCTTTTGTTACAGATGTCATGTTAAATCTAGGAGACACAGAATTGTCATTCTCTGATGATTTAACTTTAACAGGCCTTAGACATCTAACTCTCAACGAATAAGAGGAACAAATTCCATCTTGACTACATACGTCTCTCACAATCACCTCATGTCATACCTGAACTCAGCCTTATGTACTGCCTTTTCAGAACAGCAAAGGACTAAGTCAAAGTACAATACTTGGTGAATATCAAGACCCAATATGTATCTCAGGTCTGAGGATACAATGATATTTGCCTTTACTCAAAATCTCTTATGACTAATCAGAAAGATTCCATGCAGAAATAATTGAGAGCGGGTCAGTCCAATATCTATATCCCATAGACATCAATGAACCTTTGGTAGCAACCTCTTGCTCTATATTCATACCTTATGAATATCAACCAATCCAAGTTCATTATAGTCTTACATTCATATTTGTTCCCACAAGTATGATCGACTACGAACGTTGAGAATAATTCATTTATTCACGGATTTAAACATGCTAAAATAGAAGAACAAATGAAATTATAACCATATAATTAAGTCAAATAACATTAGTTCCAATATCCAAATACAAAATACAACATCAAACCCAGTCACTTGAAGATCTAAGTCCCATGGCACAAGCATGACCTTCATGCTTTGCCTTTTCAAGGAGCTTTGTGAGTGGATCCGGAACGTTTTTATCAGTGTGGACTTTACGAATACATATCTTTCCTTTTTCAACTTCATCCCTTATGTAGTTGAATCTCCGTTCAGTGTGCCGAGTCTTTTGATGAGCACGAGGTTCCTTGATTTGAGCAATCGCACCCTCGTTGTCACAAAAGATCTCTAGGGGATCCTGAATGGAAGGGACTACCCCTATATCGGCTATGAATTTCTTCTGCCATGCAGCTTCCTGTGCTGCCATTGAAGCGGCGACGTATTCTGGCTCTGTAGTGGACAACGCTACGACTTCTTGCTTTGAGCTTTTCCAAGATACAGCTCCCCCATTCAGAATAAAGATGTACCCCGATTGAGATCATGAATCATCTCGATCGGTTTGGAAACTCGCATCCGTGTAACCTTTTACAAAGAGTTCCTCTTCACCAGACCCGTAGATCAAGAACATGTCCTTAGTCCTCCTTAGGTACTTCAGAATGTTCTTGACAGCCATCCAATGACTATCACCAGGATTTTGCTGGTATCTACTTGTCATGCTTAAAGCGCATGACACGTCTGGTCTAGTGCATATCATTGCATACATGATGGATCCTATAGCAGATGCGTATGGGATTGCCTTCATTCTATTTTGCTCTTCCTTTGAGCTTGGACATTGAGTCGTACTCAATATTGTCCCTCTTGAATAGGTACACTACCTTTCTTAGAGTTTTCCATCTTGAACCTTTTCAAGCTTTTGTCAATGTATGCACTTTGATTAAACCAATCAGTCGCCTTGATCTATCTCTATACATCTTTATTCCCAGAATATAGGTGGCTTCACCAAGATCCTTGATGGAAAAACAACTTCCAAGCTAGGTTTTAACGCCTTCCAAGGTTGGAATGTCATTTCCAAATAGTAGTATGTCATCAACATACAATACTAGGAAGGTTATTGTGCTCCCACTAGCCTTCTTATACACACAAGCCTCATCAGCGTTTTTGATGAAGCCAAATTTCTTTACTTCATCATCAAAATGGTGATTCCAACTTCTCGATGCTTGTTTCAATCCATAGATTGATTTCTTTAACTTGCATACTTTGTTAGGATGTTTTGGATCGACAAAACCTTCATGCTGAACCATATAGACATCTTCCCCAAGATATCCATTTAGGAAAGCGGTTTTGACATCCATTTGCGAAATCTCATAATCATAATGAGCTGCTATGGCAAACAATATCCTTATAGACTTAAGCATTGCAATAGGTGAGAAGGTTTCATCATAATCAACCCCTTGAGTTTGAGTGAAACCTTTTGCTACAAGTCTAGCTTTGTAAGTATCCAAGTTTCCATGCATATCGGTTCTTCTTGAAAACCCACTTACTTCCAACTACTTTGGAATTAAGAGGTGGCACAACAAGTTCCCAAACTTGATTGTCATACATGGATTGCATCTCAACGTTCATGGCCTCAAGCCATTTGTCACAATCCAAATTGGACACTGCATCATGATATGTGGTTGGTTCATCTGAATCTACCACATAGCATCCATCCATGAAAAATCCGTATCTTTTAGGTGGATTACTAGTTCTACCACTTCTGCGAACGTTTTGTGTGTATTGATCAACCGCTTGATCATCCTCAACATCCTCATGTTGAGTGCTAGTTTCAACCAAACATGCATCGGGTTGTGGTTCTTGATCCTCCTCAAGATCCACTGTTCTACTGCTAGTTCCTTCCATAAGGAACTTTGTTTCTAAGAACTCACCCTTTCTGGCAACAACACCTTTTGTTCCAGTGGATCATAGAAATAATATCGCATAGAATCTCTAGGATATCCAACAAAGATACACTTGGTGGATCGGACATCTAATTTGTTTGGGGTGGGAGTCTTAACATAAGCCTCACAACCCCAGACCCTTAAGTACGATAGGAATGGAACTCTTCCATGCCATATCTGAAAAGGTGTCTTTTCCACCTTTTTGGTTGGTGCCATATTCAGGATACGGGCCGCGGAGAGCAAAGCGAAACCCCAAAATGATAGAGGTAATGTGCTTCTAGCCATCATAGATCGGACCATATCCAATAAGGTTCGATTCCTCCTCTCAGACACACCATTATGTTGTGGTGTTCCAGGTGGAGTGAGTTGTGAGACAATCCCACAACTCCTAAGATGATCTTGAAAAACATCACTTAGGTATTCACCACCTCTATCGGTGCGGAGAATTTTAATTTACTTGTTGAGTTGATTTTCCACTTCATTCTTGAAGAGTTTAAACATTTCAAAAGCTTCATCTTTGTGCTTTAATAAGTACACGTACCCATAGGGACTATTATCGTCGGTAAAGGTAATGAAGTATCTTTCACCATTCCTAGTCATTGGCTTAAAAGGACCACATACATCCGAATGTATGATACCTAATAAATCTTTTGCCCTTTCGTTAGTTTCACTAAAGGGTGCCTTAGTCATTTTTCGTTGTAAACAAGATTCACATACATCAAATGAATCACATTCATTTGTTTTTAAGAGACCATTCTTTTGAAGTGTTTGTATACGTTTCTTGTTTATATGACCAAGACGGCAATGCCAAAGGTAGGTATCACTCAAACCTAATTTGAGTCTTTTGGTGGTTGCTTGGTATATTGAGCTATCATATGTTATTTTTTCATGAACCAATTCATAAATACCATTACAAGGTATAGCCTTAAAATAAAATACATGATTTAAAGAAACATGAATATCATTGTCAACAAACTTGAAATCATAATCATATTGTCTTAAACGGGAAACAAAAATTATGTTCCTAGTCAAACTAGGAGCATATAATACATTGTTTAAAATAACTTCCAAACCACTTGGAAGCTTCAAAATGTAGTCTCCTTGGGCTTAACGTGAACCTTTGCACCATTGCCCATGAAGAGACTTATTTCCCCTTTTGCATAATGCTCATTTCTTTTGAACCCCTGCAATAAATTGCAAATGTGAGTTCCACATCCGGTATCTAATACCCATGTCTTAGAAGAAATAACATTTAGCTCAATATGTATCATGTAAATTATACCTGAGGTTTGCCCGGCATCCCTCTTTTCTCTCAACTCTTTGAGATAGACTGGACAATTTCTCATCCAATGCCCTATCTCACCACATTTGAAGCATGGGTCGTTTACAACAACCTTTTGCTGCTTCTCCTTGGGCTTCGGAGGTTCCCCCTAACAACCATCTTCCCCTTTCCCAAACGTGCCCTTTTCTTTGGCAACAGTTGCCTTAGGAGGGGATAGAGACCTTCTCCTTCTCCCACCTTCATTAATGGTGAGAACGGGTAAAACCCTTTTACCTATTCCCGCCTCAGCTGATTTGAGCATCGAATGAAGTTCATTTATGGTCTTGTCCCATCCGTTCATGTTGTAATTCATGACGAATGCCTCAAACCTTTTAGTTAGGCCATTAAGGATCAAATTCGTGGCCAACTCTTTTGAGACAGGACAATATAGCCTTTGAAGGCGGTCGATGTGGCTTTTCATCTTAAGAACATAAGATGAAACTGATTGGGATTCCTCCATCCGACATGCATGAAGCCCTCGAACCGTTTCGAAGCGCTCCACTCTAGCTTGTTGCTAGAACGTTTCCCGCAACTGAGTGATCATGTCATAGGCTCCATGGAGCTCATACTCCTTTTGGAGTTCGGGTGTCATACTTGCTAACATTAAGCAAGAGACTTGGATGGAGTCTTCCATATATCTAACCCAATTATTATAGGCTTCCACATCCTCCTCGTTAGGTTCATCGGGGATGGGATCATCAGGATGTAGGCCCGCTTTTCTTGCTTGAGAACAATTCTCAAGTTGCGGTACCAATCCATGAAATTGTTAGGAGTTAGACGATCCCTTTGAAGGATCGCCCTAAGGGATTGGTTGTTTTGGTTAGGAACATCATTATTAGCGTGTTGTTGTCGGCCATCTACAAGATTTTACAAAGCCCATTTAGTAATTATTGGTATAATTATATATTCATTTATTAATACCTTTTTGTCTCATAGACTATTAATAAATAAAATTTTAGAATCCAATGTTATATTTAAATATTGGTTAGGTGACCTTTATCCCATTATTTAAATAAACAAGGTAGTCATAAATGACAATTGCAACCCATTGCAACTTCTAGTGGTATGGGATCGTTTGAACATCTTATGTTTATAACGGCATGTTTATCCCATCAATACCTTTTATAAAACACATTTTAGGTGATCCATTCAATATATTTTATAAATCAAGTCGTCCTACTTACACACACGTATGAGTTTACTACATAAGTGGTTAGGTGACCTTTATCACAAAACATGGTATTCTCACCTCAAGTTACAAGTTCCCTCAAAGTGGTTAGGTGACCTTTATCCCACTAAGAGTTTGCAAGTAACCTAAGTGTTGTGTAAAAGGATGGTGTTTAACTTGTTTTAATTGATGGTTTGTTAATCACATCCAAATATTCAAAACAGCATAACCAAACAATTCATATATGCATAACAAAGCATACTAAGTTGAGCACACTTGTTTAGCCAAAACAAGTGTGTCAAAAGGTCTTGTCCTAAGGCTTAAGAACATGACACATGGTTGACAAAAGGAACTCCCACTTGAATCCACATCTTCAAGCATCCTCTTTGTCCATATTTTCTTCAAGTCTTGATCTTGAGCATCCTTACAAAATATGTATCCTAATACATTTTTCTAGTAAGGATAAACTCCTAATCTATTTATTACAAACCATATGAATGAATAGATTACAAAACAAGACTTGAAACAAAAATTAAATAATTACATGCCCAAATGAATATAACATGACAACCAATCATTCAATCCAAATGGTCTAGGCTTTGTTATGCATAATCAACAACAACATGTTCAAACATACACAAGATAATCGATTTTGGCAGCCCCTTATAGCCCATGTTCTTGGCCAACATAAACCAAGAACAAATGGGTTTAGAACATATAAACAAACATCTAATAATCTAGAGTTTTAAAGATCCTTATATGCATAAAGTAGCATCTTTAAAACACCAAAAGGGGGGAAAAATCCAGCCCTCTAACTCACGGATTTTTGGTGTCTAGCACCACAAAACCGTGAACTAGTAAGTGAAAAACATGTATGCATATGTATAAGTGGCTCTTGATGCCATTGTAGGGGTTTTTAACATGTTTATCAAAGCTCATATAATCTTGTTTATATGAAAACGCAGCGGATTTTATATTTTAAAACATGTTAATAAGATGATTATTAAACCCATTTAATAAAGAACCCCAAGCCATGGATCATTATACAAATGCATACAATAAAGAACATAAGATACTTAGATGTATATACAACCTTTGTAGCTTCCTAAAACCCAAAGTTGTGAGCTGTGAAAGATGACTTTGTGGCTGAGTTTTCAACCAAGAAAACCTCAAGGAGTGATACTCCAAGCTTGTACAAACACCTTCCTTTGCTAGGGCTTGCAACACCAACTTGTAGAGCTCTCCTTTTGTTGAATCTTTTCAGCCAAGACCCTTCTTTGCAAAGCTGAAAATCCTGATTCTTTTGCTAAAAAAGAGATTTTAGAGTGAGAAAGGAGAGAGCTTCTCTTGTGTGGTGTGTGAGAAAGAGAAGAATGCAAGAGTGTTCAAGTGGGTTGAGTTACTGCATGGCCTTGGAACTAAAAGGGGGCCATCCAAGACAAAAGGGGCAGCGATTTTTTGGCTCCCTTTGTCTCCCTCTTGTTTCAAATTTTATAAAAAAAATATACACTCTTGCACCCTTATTATGTAAAACTAAACCATTTTAATTTTATATCACTAACACACACACTTTATTGTCATTGTTTCTAACTAATTTAAAATGAACAAATAATCCCATATGAACAAATATATATATATATATATATATATATATATATATATATATATATATATATATATAAAAACTTGTTCATTTGCAAAAGCAATGATTTAGAAAACCCGGTTTCTAAATTTGTGTTTATATTTGTTTGTTTGATCTAATCAACAAATAAATATTTGTCGGTGTTTGTTTGGCTTGTTATTGGGTATGACCCGACTTGGATCATATCACACTAGCCACATCAATTTAATATGTATCTTGGGCAGATCAATTCTTTCATAACATTGCTTGATTAAAATTTCGGGGGGAACTTTGTCTAGAGAACAAATTCGGCCGCCCCACCCTCTCCAATGAGAGGGCTATACCTTCTGAAAACAAAAAGAACTTGAGAACTAGTCCAACACTAAACCATCTATCTAACACCAAGCATGCAAAACAGGAATTTCAAGCTCCCTTCTCTCTCTCAAGGTTCTTGTTTTTCAGCAAGTTTTGAGGGGATTTGGAGTCATTTTGGGTTCATCTCCCTAACAAGAAGAGGTGTTTGCTATTAGCTTGGGGTATACAAACTTGAGGGGTCCTTTCCTTGGAGCCTTGGCCGAATTTAAGCATCTTACATCCTTTTTGGTTCGACTTTAAGCTAGTTGAAAGGTAGTTATTCACAGCTCAATGTAGCTGGGATTTGATGTACATTTACATATGTTTCATAGCTTGCTCATTCACATATAATGATCCTTTGATTTTGGGTTTGTTTTACATATATATTGTCACCATAAGAACATGAAATTTCAGTTATATAATCATGTTTCTTAACATTTTTCCACTGCGTTTTTCTGAAGTCTCTAAGAAGTTAAACTTGGTTTTATGAACAACAACCCAACAATGGTATCAAGAGCCGGTTATGTGGATAGCTTGCTTGTTCTTGTCCTTTAAAATTGTTTTATATGGGACTTTATAACCCTTTTAAGGGCTGCAATATTCTGTTATGTGGAATCCCCAAACTTTCAAGTTATATTACACATGCTTGTGATAAACCTTGAAAGATATGTATGTTGATATGTATTGTTGTTTGGACAATATTTAAAACCCGAAATTTCAGTTTATGTTGGCTTAAATTTCATGGGTTTTGAGGGGATTCATTGTTATATTTTGGATGATATGATGAATGTTTATATTGGTGCATAACCTAGCTTTTGGCCTTGTGTTGTTTGGATGATTGCAATGGTTGTATTTGTTTATTCAATGGGGTTGTATATTTATTTATTTGTGCTTTGTTTAAAATGTAATTTATTTATTATTGGGTTGTAATAAATAGATTAGGTGCATTTTCATTTTACTAGATATCTTGTATTAAGACTTTATATCTTGTAATATGAAGACGTATGCATTGGAAGCACAAAGGAAAACATGGAGCATTTTGGATGCGGTTTCAAGTGGGAGGCTTTTGGAAGCATTCTATGTGTTTTTGTTATAACCCTTAGGAATGCCTTTGGACCACACTTGTGATGGAAAACAAGTGTGGACCACTTTAGATGCTATGGTTATGCACATATGCTATGTTGTTTTGTTCTTAATCATTAAAAGATAATAAAAGGTTATTAAAATGACTTAATGACTTAAAGATTAAAATGGGTTTTAATCAAAGGACCATAGGGTATCTTGTATTTGAAAGCATGCAAATACAAGTACATAGAGTTTTTTAAAACTTCAAATATGAAATCTCTAATATTTTAAATGAGATCAACACCGTCCTTTTACACAAAACTTGAGTCACTTGGAAACTCTTAGTGGGATAAAGGTCACCTAACCATTTTGAGGGAACTTGTGATTTGAGGTGAGAATGCCTTATTTGTGGGATAAAGGTCACCTAACCACTTATTTTGGCAAACTCACACGTGGATGTAAGTAGGGTATCTTGATTTGCAAACCATGTCAAATGGATCACTTACGATGTGGTTTCCAAATGGTGTTGATGGGATTAACATGCTGACTTTACATATGATGTTTCAAGTCGATCCGATATCTCTAGAAGTTGCAAATGGTTGCTATCGTCAATCGTTGACCACCTTATTAATTTAAATCGTGGAATAAGGTCACCTAACCACAATTTAAATGAAATGTTGGATTCTAGATTTTAATATGAAAATGACCTTAAAAGGTATTAATTATTAAAAAATAACAATATCGAAAATACTAAAATTGATCTTTGTTAATATTTTGTAGATGGCCTCCAATAACCATGATAACAATGAAAATTCATCCGCGTCCGCCCAATCATTACGAGCGATTCTCCAAAAGGAACGTCTAAATCATAACAATTTCATTGATTGGTATCGAAACTTGAGAATCATTCTCAAGCAAGAGAGACAATCATATATTTAAGACGACCCTATCCCCAATCAACCTTCTGAGAATGAGGAGGAGGCCTATCACGATTGGCTTGAGTACACTGAGGACTCCGTCCAAGTTTCTTGTCTCATGCTGGCAAGCATGACTCCGGATCTCCAAAAGGAGTATGAACATCACAGAGCTTATGGCATGATAACCCAGCTGAAGGAAACGTTCCAACATCAAGCGAGGGTTGAGCGCTTCGAAACGGTTTGAGCACTCCACGCATGTCGTATGGACGACAACCAATCGGTTTCATCTTATGTACTTAAGATGAAAAGCCACATTGACCGCCTTGAAAGGCTTAATTGTCCTGTCTCGAAGGAATTGGCCACGGATTTGATTCTCAATTGCCTTACCAAGAAATTCGAGACATTCGTGTTGAACTATTACATGAATGCTTGGGACAAAAGCATTGGTGAACTTCACTCAATACTCAAAATGGCCGAGGCGGCCATGGGTAAAAGGGTTTTACCGTTCACACCATCAATGAAGGTGGGAACAAGAAAAGGCCTCATCCCACACCCAAGGCAAAGGTTGCCAAGGGCAAGGGACCCGTATGGGGAAAAGGGAAAGGGGTGGTAAGGGTACCACCCAAACCACAGGAGAAGAAGCAAAAGGTTGCTACTAATGACCCATGCTTCAAGTGTGGGGAGATTGGACATTGGGCAAGAAATTGTCGTGTCCATCTCCAAGAGTTGAAAGCAAAGAGGGATGCTGGGCAAACCTCAGGTACAATATACATGATCCATATTGATTTAAACATGAAATGCTCTAACACATGGGTATTAGATACCAGATGTGGAACTCACATTTGCAATTTGTTGCAGGGGTTCAAAATAAGTAGTGACTTCAAGAAAGGGGATGTTAGCCTCTATAAGGGCAATGGGGCTAAAGTTCAAGTTGAAGCCCGTGGAGACTACATCTTGAAACTTCCAAATGGTTTGGAAGTAAATTTGAACAATGTTTTGTATGCTCCTAGTTTGACTAGGAATATTATTTCTATAGCCCTATTAAAACAATTTGGATATGTATTATCATTTGTTGAAAAATATATTCATGTTTCTTTAAATGATATGTTCTATTTTAAAGCTATTCCCATTAATGGTATTTATGAATTGGTTCATGAAAATACTTTAAATAGGTCAATGTACCAAACTAGCACCAAAAAACTCAAGTTGGATTTGAGTGATACCTATCTTTGGCATTGTCGTCTTGGTCATATAAACAAGAAAAGAATTCTAACACTACAAAAAATGGTCTTTTAAAAACAAGTGAATGTGATTCATTTGATGTGTGTGAGTCTTGTTTACAAGGTAAAATGACTAAGGCACCCTTTAGTGGGACTAACAAAAGGGCAAAAGATTTGTTAGGAATCATACATTTGGATGTATGTGGTCCTTTTAAGCCTATGACTAGGAATGGTGAAAGATACTTCATTACCTTTACCGACGATTATAGTCGCTATGGGTATGTGTACATGTTAAAACACAAAGATGAAGGTTTTGAAATGTTCAAGATCTTTCAAAATGAGGTACAAAATCAACTCAACAAGTCGATTAAAGTTCTCTGCACCGATAGAGGAGGTGAATACCTAAGTGATGCTTTTCAAGATCATCTTAGGAGTTGTGGGATTGTCTCACAACTCACTCCACCTGGAACACCACAACATAATTGTGTGTCTGAGAGGAGGTATCGAACCTTATTCGATATGGTTCGATCTATGATGGCTAGAAGCACATTACCTCTATCATTTTGGGGTTTCGTTTTGCTCTTCGCGGCCGGTATTCTAAGTATGGCCCCAACCAAAAAGGTGGAAAAGACACCCTTTGAAATATGGTATGGAAGAGTTCCATCCCTATTATATTTAGGGTCTGGGGTTGTGAAGCTTATGTTAAGACTCCCACCCCAAACAAATTGGAAGTCCGATCCACCAAGTGCATCTTTATTGGATATCCTAGAGATTCTATGGGATATTAATTTTTGATCGACTGGAACAAACGGTGTTTGTTGGAAAGGGTGAGTTCTTAGAAGCAAAGCTGCTTATGGAAGGAACTAGCAGTAGAACAGTGGATCTTGAGGAGGATCAAGAACCACAACCTGATGCACATTTGGTTGAAACTAGCACTCAACATGAGGATGTTGAAGATGATCAAGTGGTTGATCAATACACACAAAACGCTCGCAGAAGTGGTAGAACTAGTAATCCATGTGAAAGATACAGATTTTTCATGAACGGATGCTATGTGGTAGATTCAGATGAACCAACCACATACCATGATGTAGTGTCCAATTCGGATTGTGACAAATGGCTCGAGGCCATGAGCGTTGAGATGCAATCCATGCATGACAATCAAGTATGGGACTTGGTTGTACCACCTCTTAACTCCAAAGTAGTTGGAAGCAAGTGGGTTTTCAAGAAGAAAACCGATATGCATGGTAACTTGGATACTTATAAGGCTAGACTTGTAGCAAAGGGTTTCACTCAAACTCAAGGGGTTGATTATGATGAAACCTTCTCACCTGTTGCGATGCTAAAGTCTATAAGGATATTGCTTGCCATAGCTGCTCATTTTGATTATGAGATTTGGCAAATGGATGTCAAAACCGCTTTCCTAAATGGATATCTTGTGGAAGATGTCTATATGGTTCAGCCTGAAGGTTTTGTCGATCCAAAACATCCTCATAAATTATGGAAGTTAAAGAAATCAATCTATGGATTGAAACAAGCATGGAGAAGTTGGAATGACCGTTTTGATGAAGAAATAATTAAACTAGGATTCATCAAGAACGCTGAAGATGCTTGTGTATATAAGAAAGCTAGTGGGAGCATCATCACTTTCCTAGTATTGTATGTTGATGATATACTACTATTTGGAAAAACATTCCAACCTTGGAAGGTGTAAAAACCTGGCTTGGAAGTTGTTTTTCCATCAAGGATCTTGGTGAGGCCGCCTATATTCTGGGAATAAAGATCTATGGGGATAGATCAAGGCGGTTGATTGGTTTAAATCAAAGTGCATACATTGATAAAATCTTGAAAAGGTTCAAGATGGAGAACTCTAAGAAAGGTACGGTACCTATTCAAAGAGGAACGATATTGAGTACGACTCAATGTCCTAGCTCAAAGGATGAGCAAGATAAAATGAAGGCAATCCTATATGCATCTGCTATTGGATCCATCATGTATGCAATGATATGCACTCGACGGACGTGTCATGCGCCTTAAGCATGACAAGCCGATACCAGCAAAATCCTGGAATAGTCATTGGATGGCTGTTAAGAACATACTTAAGTACCTAGGGAGGACAAAAGATATGTTCCTAATCTATGGATCTGGTGATGAGGAACTCGTTGTAAAAGGTTACACGGATGCGAGTTTCCAAACCGATCGTGATGATTCACGGCCACAATCGGGATATATTTTCATTCTGAATGGAGGAGCGGTCTCTTGGAAGAGCTCCAAACTAGATGTGGTGGCTCTATCAATTATAGAATGAGAATACATCGCCGCCTCATTGGCAGCTCAAGAAGCTGTATGGTTGAAGAAATCCATTGCTGATCTAGGGGTTGTCCATTCGATTCAGGACCCCCTAGAGATCTTTTATGATAGCGAGGGTGCGATTGCCCAGATCAAGGAACCTCGTGCTCATCAAAAGACTAGGCACATTGAGCGGAGATTCAACTACATACGAGATGAATTTGAGAAAGGAAAGATATGTATTCGCAAAGTTCACACGGATCAAAACATTGCAGATCCTCTCACGAAGCTCCTTGAAAAGGAAAAGCATGATGGTCATACTTGTGCCATGGGACTTCGATATTCTAGTGATTGGATTTGATCTGTAAATTTTGTATTTGGATATGTGGAACTCTGTATTATTTGAATAAAATTATTTGGTTATAATGTTTCAATTAATGTTCCAATTTAGCATGTTTAATTCATGAGTAAATTGTTTACTCTAAACGTCCGTAGTCGTTCAGACTTGTGGGAATAAGTGTGAGGGTAAGATTATTATGAACTTGGATTGGTTGATATTCATAAAGATGAATATAGAGGAATGGGTTGCTGCCAAGGTTCGTAGATACTTGTGGGATACAAATATTGGACTAACCCGCATCTCAAATTTTACTACATGGAATCTTATTCATTGATCATAAGTAAATTTGAGTAAAGGCGAATATCATTTCGTATCCTCAGACCTGAGATACATATTGGGTTTTGATATTCACCAAGTGTCATTCCTTGATCTGGTTATCCGCTGTTCTGAAATAATGGAGAGTACATGAGACTATGTTCAGATGTAACACAAGGTGATTGTGAGAAACGTATGTAGTCAAGATGGAATTTGTTCCTCTTATTCGTTGAGAGTAAGATGTCTAAGGCCTGGATAAGTTAAATCAACAAGGAATGATCATTCTGTGTCCTTGGATTTAACATGACATCTGTAACAAAAAGATAGATGATCAATTCACCTAAATCATTTCAAGTAGGATACTTGAATGGGATGATGTTATTGAATGGCTATAAGTCATGCGTATTAAGGGTAGTAAAGTGTTGTTAGGCGGTATTTACTGCTTGCATCAATCTTCTATGAATCTTGTACAAGTGGGAGATTGTTGGATTCGATATGCCCAAGACACATAGAACATTGATGCGGTTAGTATGTCATGATCCAAGTCGGGTTATACCCAATAACAAGCTTTGCAATCACCGACAGTTATTCAATTGATGATATGATCATGCAATTAAATAATAACACCAAATTTAGAAAATGGGTTTTCTAAATAAGTTCATGTGAGATGGAACAACTTATTAGGATATTTTGTTCAAGAATATTACTTAGTGTTATATTAGTTAGTTAGATAACATTAAGTAATAAAAGAGTGTATAAGTTATACAATTAAAAGTTAATTGTACAAACTTACAAGGGACTAATTTATAACATTGTTGATTATAATTTTGGGGGGAACTTTGTCTAAAGAACAAATTTTGGCCGCCCCACCCTCTCCAATGAGCGGGTTTTACCTTCTTGAAAACAAAAAGAACTTGAGAACTAGTCTAACACTCAACCATCTCATCTAACACACACACGCAAAATAGAATTTTCGAGCTCCCTTCTCTCTCTCAAGGTTCTCGGTTTTTCAGCAAGTTTTGAGAGGATTTGGAGTCATTTTTGGTGTTCATCTCCCTAACAAGAAGAGGTGTTTGCATATTAGCTTGGGGTATACAAGCTTGAGGGGTCCTTTCCTTGGAGCCTTGTCTGAATTTAAGCATCTTACATCCTTTTCTTGGTCGACTTTAAGCTGGTTGAAAGGTAGTTATTCACAGCTCAATGTAGCTGTGATTTTATGTACATTTACATATGTTTCATAGCTTGCTCATTCACATATAATGATCCTTTGATTTTGGGTTTGTTTTAACATATATATTGTCACCATAAGAACATGAAATTTCAGTTATATAATCATGTTCTTAACATTTTCTGCTGCGTTTTTCTGAATGTTTAAGAGGTTAAACTTTGTTTTATGAACAACAAATCCAACACATTTTCTTCTTCCCAAGACCCTTTTGCTAGGAACAAGACTGACTTTGATCACATCCCTTCTCCAGCCTCATCTTTGCAGATGCTGAGACAGTCCTTTCGGGCTGAGGACTGTTCTTCGAGTTTGATGGTCCAGATTGTGTAGCAGTGCTACACAATAGATGAGTCTTCTTCTTGGTATTGAGACGATTTGTACGTGAAGCAAACCTCTTAGCAAAAGAGTTAAGGTTGATGTCTTCAGTCTTTACCACTTCAAACCCTGCGGAGATAAAAACTTGTTTCTGCTTGGAGTCTAAAGTAGCCTTGATCTCTTGAGCCTTCCTTGTTTTTCTTTTGCTCTTTTTAATCAAGTTCTTTCTTATTGACTTAGTCATCATAGTCTTCTTCTTCTCCTCAGAAGGATGGTGGCCCTTCTTAGAATCCTCCTCTTCACTCTTGTTAGAGAAATTCTTCACTATCACTTCACCATCCTCTTCACTCAAAGGATCTATGAGAGGAAGCTCATCTTCACAAGTTCCAAACCTAGGTGATCTTACAGACAAGATTGTGTGTGGAGGAGCCATCACATTTGATCCTAGTGCCTACTTGTTTTGATGGCACACCTTGTTGTGTAGGGATGAGGATATCATCTTCTTGAAGGTCTCTTCTTCAAGAACACACTTGTTTGCCCTAGCTTTGCTGATCACAAGCTCAGCCTGGCACTCAGTCAGCTTAGTTATGAGATCCTTGATCTGAGTCCTAAACTCTGTATGCTCATGTTTTAGAACTTAAATAGTTTTCTCTAAGTCCTCTATCTTCAGTTTATAATCATTTTCAGACTTTCTAAAATCAGCTTTTAAAATATTTAAGGATTCAAGATCAGAACTCATTGCTAGTTGTAGGACCCGTGTCTATTAACTTTAGCAATGCATTTAGGGACACAGAGATATTCCAATACCTTGGCTTCATCATGATCTGCCATGAGTGCTTGGTTTGGAGAAGCATCTTCCACCTGAAAGCTACAGTCAAAGCCTCCTTCTTCAATGGCAACAATAACCTGCTGCTTTGGCTTCTCATTTTGGGGAGCTTTGTCATTGTAGTTTGGTCTGGACTGTGTTTGGCTACCATTTGTTCTAGGTGCCTTACACTCCCTGGCAAAGTGGCCTATCAAATTATAGTTGTAACACTTGACCTTGCCTTTGTCCAACCCAAACATTCAACTGGTTGCACTGCTTGGAAACTTCCTTCCAGTCCGCTTGTAGAATTTCTTGGCTCTGTGAGTGAGAAAAGCCATCTGCTGAACTCTCTCCATGTACTCTAGGTCATCTGGATGGATACAGTCCAGGTCTTCAAGGGTGAAAAGAAAGTTGTCACAACTTTCATGAGAAGACACAAAGGCTTGAGAAGAACTTGTCTCTTCGAATGGGCTTCCTTGAGTGTAGTTCTCCCATGGTGTTTCTGGGAAGGTGATGAAAGGACCCTTTTGTGACATGTCAAGGTAGCATATGAGATGATGTTGGGTTTCTATGCTATCCCTTTCAACCACATGAAAGGCTAAATCCATTAGATTGTTGGAGTTTCCAGATGAACCTTCCATGTTCATCTCAATCTGGTAGCCACTGAGAATCCCATATAACTTTGTCGGAGTGAGATTTTTCAGGTTCTCAGTTCTCCTGATCACCATATTGTAGTGTGTCCACTTACTAGGAAGTGAGGACATGAACTTCCCTACAATGTCTTTGTTCTCAAGAGCAACTCCTCCATCCACAAGGGTATCCACTATCTCAACATACCAGAAGTATTGCTTAGTCATGGTTTCACCTGCTTTGAAGGTGAAATGTTCAAACTACTACTTCAGGAGATCCTTCTTGTTCTCCTTGGCTTCAGAGGAACCCTCATACATTAGTTTCGATGCATCCCACAGCTGCTTAGCTATTTTGCATTTCTTGAAACCTCTGTATATAGTTTGGAAGAGCAGTCTGAAGGCTGTCAAGGCTTTTCTATCAATCTCTACTCTCTTCCTATCTTCATAAGTGTAGTTTGCCATAGCCTTGGGGATCATACCACCACCAGTAGAAGAAGGGGTGCTTCGTATGCAAAGTCCATTCTCAGCATACTCCCACATTCATGAGTCTAGAGACCTAATTAAACCTTCCATTCTTAGGCACCAGGTATCAAAGTCTTCAAGAGTGGTCAGTGGGGATTTGTTCATGGTTCCAGTTTCCATATCTGTTTTGAAAATGGCTGCCATTTGAAAAGTTAAGTATTTGTGTGTGTGAGGAATCTTAAGATGGTGAGATCTTATATCAAGAGCCTGGAATGCTCTGATACCAAATGTAGGACCATTGAAGGGTGGTCAACTTACAACACAACAACACAAAGAGGAGAGTAACTTGTCACACCCCCGCTATGAGCGGAAACACGGGGTTGTGACGAGACGGGAATCGTCATAACACATGGTAAGCGATAGAGATGCAATAATAATAATGATGACATGCGTGTCATGACGACACCTGACGAGACGGGAATCGTCATAACACATGGTAAGCGATCAGTATTCACGACAACATAGCCATAAGCATAAACATGATACATAAATCACAAAACATAGATGATAACATTGTATGCAATTCCCACAACCCGGGAACAAGTTACACAGTATAATGTTGTTTGAAATAGTTACAACAATTGTTTTCAAAAAGATAAGTTTGGCCCGAAAAATGCATCCTAGGGTCTCCACTAAGGCAGCACACCTAGAACCTCAGCTAGCATGATCACCTGAAAAGATATGCTCAAAATGGTCAACAAAATTGTTGGTGAGCTCGCAGGTTTAAGTAATAAAAAGTGTAAGTGATGCTGTATAAAGTAAATGATATGGAATACCGTGAATACAGTCATATACACAAGTAAAATCACATGACATGAGCTTTGCAACCAAACCTAGCGACGTACACAAAGAAATTGTCGGCGTATATTCACCCAAGACCCGTACCTGGCTATTGTTGGTACTAACTAGTATACCAACACGAGGGTGGGGGTGTCAACCAAGTAGTACTACCAATACCTAACCGTCGGTTCCCACACTGGAACTAAATAGTTGCAAAGATAGAACCACACAGCAGACCCAAGCATGTATCAGCTAAGTACTTGCAACACAGTATCACGTTGATTACTTGTATGAAAATTGTATGTATGTTGTACAGCATAGAAAACAGGCGAGCATACTTTTCCCCCATGTTTGTAAATGTTTGTAAAATAGTATAAGCATAAAAAGGGGCCACAAAACTCACATGTTAAGTGGTAAGTATGAAAGGTCGAGATTCCAACAGTTGAATGCAATGATCGGTCAAACACCTATTGACAGTTATTGTCAAGCATCAATGACCTGTACAAGTGTATAGTAATGCTTGGTTGGTTCGGGTTGTATCGGTTCGGTCATGGGTGGCACACACACACAAGCGGACACACGTATCAGATCTTACGTAGATCCAAGTACTACGAGTAGTCGTCATTGCTTATGACATCCTTGTAAAGATCTCATTGTTATGAAAGATGACACTTGTTAAGTATTTGTAGTTTCAAATAGGTTGTCGGTAATTGCAAAATGTTAGGTTTATTTCATTGAAATAGTATGTGCATGTTGATAGCGTTGACTTTAATCTTTGGGGTCAAGCAATGACACTTTTACTGATGTTGCCTTATCATCATCAGACGTTCAAGGGATATTCACCCTCATCATCAGTCACGCAACAGGACTAGACGCTCGACCCACGTTCCATTCGTACGAATCAACCTTCAATCGTGCGAATTAGCTACTTCCGTGCGATTGAACCTTCATTCGTGCGATTGGACTCAGTCGCACCACACAACACACACATTCGCACGACCCAACCTCCATGCGCACGAATCAACCCTCAATCGTGCGAATTAGCTACTTTCGTGCGATTGAACCTTCATTCGTGCGATTGGACTCCAGTCGTGCGAAACACGCACAATCGCATACACTTAGTCGGTCACCTGACTCGATCGCACACAATCATTCACACTCATGACTCAATCGCATACAAACACCCAGTCGCACGACTCAGTCGCACGACTCAGTCGCACGACATGCCTAGTCGCACAACTCAGTTGCACGATTGACTTAGACGCATGATTCAGTCGCACGACTCACTCAGTCGCACGGCTCAATCGCATGACAGACCCAGTCGCCTGAACTGCCGAATCGCGACTGTGGTCGGGCTGAGCAGCCCCCGAGCTGCTCTAACGCAAGTTTTATACCACGAGGACTTCCAGAAACACTCAACAAACATACACAAACATGAAACACAAGCAGAAAGACCTCACACGCACCCACTCGACCTCATGTGCTCGGATGAACCCGAGCACCCAAAACCCTAGAAAACGCAGCAGTAAAACCGAACAAAAAACGGGTTGAACAAGGTTGTCTACCTGCTAGGAACGCGTATACACGATGATACCCAAGATTTGGCAGTGAAAACGCGACAAACGTGACGATTTTAGGTGCTAGATCGAGAGAGAAAGTGGAGAAAATGTTGAAGGTGAAGAAGATGAAGATGAGGATAAATGGCTGGGAATGGGGTTTATATACCTAGCCCAGGTTTGCAAAATTACTAGTTTAGTCCCTACACTTAACCCTCGAGTTTCCCAAAATTTGTTTCGGTTGATTACGATCTTAAAATGTTCGTTATATTACGGTTAAAAGTGGGTTAATGGCATTTGATTGCCTAAAATGGTTTTATTAATGACAATGGTCGAAATTAAAAATGATATATTTGGTGGTAATGGTGATGAAATTTATAAAAGTTTTATGCTTAACACACGTTCTCGAAGGAAGTACAGGCACAAGGGAAAATAAGCAGACATGATTCCTTAAAGCAGGAGTTCATGAAGAAAAGGAAGAATAATTAAAATATTTCTATGCTTATTTATGTCGTTCGATGGACCTTAAGGCGACGGATGTCACAGTATCCCCCAGTTGAGAGAATTTCATCCCGAAATTCAGCTGGAGTTAGGTCCAAGAATGTCATCCACGAATAGGTGTGGGTATTTGAGTTTAATTTGATCTTCCCGTTCCCATGTAAACTCTGGCCCTCGTTTCGAATTCCACTTATGCGAACAATTGGTATTCTACTGCGCTTCAACTGTTTGACTTTACGATCCATGACCTCAATGGGTTCCTCAATAAAATGAAGCTTTTCGTCGTTTTTGATATCTTCAATGGGTATGTGAAGTGATTCGTCAGCCAAACACTTCTTGAGGTTCGACACATGGAAAGTATCATGCACACCGTTGAGTTCTTGGGGTAACCTTAATCGGTAAGCCACTGGACCAATTCTTTCTGTAATCTCGAATGGTCCAACGTATCTCGGGGCTAACTTCCCTTTCTTTCCAAACCGAACAACTCCTTTCCAAGGAGACCCTTTGAGTAACACTCGGTCCCCAACGTTGAATTCTAGACGCTTTCGACGATTATCAGCGTAGCTCTTTTGGCGATCTCTAGTGGCTTTCAGTCTATCTTTGATTTGGAAGATCTTGCGGTTGTTTCCTGGATGATCTCTGGGTCTGTTAGCTGACTTTCACCAATCTCGGCCCAACAAACGGGTGATCTACACTTCCTTCCGTACAACGCTTCGAACGGAGCACACCCAATGCTGGTGTGGTAGCTGTTATTGTATGAGAATTCAATCAATGGCAAATGAGTATCCCAACTATCACCAAAGTCGATTACACACGCTCTCAGCATGTCTTCTAGCGTTTGTATGGTTCGTTCACTTTGGCCATCTGTTTGAGGGTGATAGGCGGTACTCATGTCTAATCGAGAGCCCATTGCTTTCTGTAGTGTTTGCCAAAATCGTGAAGTGAATCGGCCGTCACGGTCGGAGATGATCGACACCGGCACTCCGTGTCTTGTCACGACCTCTTTAATGTACAATCTCGCCAACTTGTCCATTTTGTAGTCTTCTCGGATTGGCAAGAAGTGTGCTGATTTCGTCATTCGATCCACTACGACCCATATCGAGTCATGCCCGTTGCTTGTTTTAGGGAGTTTGGTAATGAAATCCATGGCTATATTCTCCCATTTCCACTCGGGAATTTCAGGTTGCTGTAATAATCCCGATGGTTTCTGATGTTCAGCTTTAACTTTCGAGCATGTCAAGCATCTGCTGACGTACGTGGCAATGTCTTTCTTCAGGCCTGGCCACCAGTACAGATCTTTGAGATCGTGGTACATCTTGTCTGCGCCAGGATGAATAGAATATCGTGTCTTATTGCTTCATTCATGACCAAGGTACGTACACCTCCCCACTTGGGTACCCATATACGGTCCACGAAGTACTATACGCCATCGTCCTTGCACATCAGTTGTTTATCCAACCCTCGGAATTCTTCTCCCGCAAGGTTTTCTCCTTTCAACGCTTCGCTTTGTGCAATTTGGATCTGGGCTTTCAAATTTGTTTGAATGGTCAATCCCAAGCTCGAGCACGTAGCGGTTTCACACGTTCTTTGCGGCTTAGAGCATCAGCCACCACGTTAGCTTTCCCCGGATGATACCGGATTTCACAATCGTAGTCACTAAGAAGCTCTACCCAACGTCGGTGTCACATATTGAGTTCCTTCTGATCAAGAATATGTTGAAGGCTTTTATGATCTGTGTATACGATGCATTTGGTTCCATACAGGTAATGCCTCCATATCTTAAGTGGGAATACTACAGCGCCCAACTCAAGATCATGAGTCGTGTAGTTCTTCTCGTGCATCTTAAGTTGTCGCGAAGCGTAGGCGATCACCTTATCTTTCTGCATTAGTACACATCCCAACCCTTGATGCGAAGCATCACCAACACCACAAAATCATCACTTCCGTCTGGAAGGGACAATATCGGTGCATTGCACAGCTTATCTTTCAGCGTTTGGAATGCCCGTTCTTGCGCATCTCTCCAATCAAACTTCTTGTCTTTCTGAGTCAGCAATGTCAACGGTTGAGCGATCTTTGAAAAGTTCGCAATGAAACGACGATAGTATCCGGCTAATCCTAAGAACTGTCGTATCTCTGAAGGTGTCTGGGGTGTATCCCATTTCTTTACCGCTTCGATCTTGCCGGGATCTACATGAATCCCGTCTTTGTTAACCACATGACCCAAAAACTTCACCTCTCGCAACCAGAATTCACACTTCGAGAACATGGCGAAAAGTTTCTCTTCTCTTAACAGTTCCAGTATTACCCGAAGGTGTTCTTCATGGTCCTCCTTCAATCGAGGGTAGATAAGTATGTCGTCAATGAATACGATCACAACTTATCCAAGTAAGGTTTGCACACCCGATTCATCAAGTCCATGAACACAGCTGGTGCGTTAGTCAATCCAACGGCATGACCAAGACTCATAGTGCCCATAACGAGTTCTAAATGCTGTCTTCGGTATGTCCTCCTCGAAAACTCTTAGTTGGTGATATCCAGATCGAAGTTCGATCTTGGAAAAATACGAAGCTCCTTGTAACTGATCAAACAGGTCGTCAATCCTGGGGAGAGGATACCGATTCTTCACAGTTAATTTGTTCAACTCACGGTAGTCGATGCACATACGGAACGACCCATCCTTCTTCTTGACAAATAACACTGGTGCTCCCCAAGGCGAGTGACTCAGCCAAATAAAACCCTTCTCCAGTAGTTCCTGTAACTAGCTAGATAACTCTTGCATTTCAGCTGGTGCCAACCGATACGGTGTCTTTGCTACCGGTGTAGCTCCAGGAACCAAATCAATACGAAATTCCACCTATCGTGGAGGAGGCAAACCAGACAAGTCATCCGGGAATACATCTGGGTAATCCCGCACTATAGGGATATTTGCCAATTCCTGTTCCTCCTCTTTCTTTTCCACCACATGAGCCAGAAAAGAGTAGCACTGTTTACGTAAACTCCGGCGTGCTTTCATGCAGGAAATAAGCTTTAATTTTCTCCCCGGTCTTTCTCCTTGAACTCTGAGTACTCCCCCGTCTGACATAGGGATTGGCACTACTTTGTCTCGACAGACAATCTCGGCCCCGTGTTTCGACAACCAATCCATTCCCACAATCACATCGAAACTTCCTAGCTCAAAGGGTATCAAGTCTATATCAAAGGTGTGGTTCTCTAATATTATCGAACACTTTCTAATAATTTCATCAGCCTGAACAATCCTACCGTTGGCCATTTCTACAGAGTAGCTAGTTTCTAGCCTACTAGGGCTCAAATCAAGCAATTGCACAAACTCAGAAGATATGAAGCTATTGTCTGCTCTAGTATCAAACAGTATAGATGCAAAGTGATTATTGAGTAAGTGCGTACCCGTGACAACATTCGGTCCTGGCGAGCATCGTTGGCTCCAATGACAAATGCACGTCCCCGAGCTATATTCCCCTGATTGGTCGGCCTTGATTTCCAGCTATAGCCATCACTTGCTGCTGGTTGTTTCCTTGTTGACCCGGTGCCCGATTCAGCCTGGGGCACACGTTTCGGTAATGATCGAGGCTTCCACACTCATAACAAGCCCTTGCATTCTCGACGGGGTTAACCGTGTTGACCGGTGCAACCATATTCGGTGCTGTTCTATAGTCTCTTGCAAGATGCCCCGGGCGTCTACAGTTCGCGCACACACAGCACTGCGTTCCTGGGGGATGGTGATAATTGCACTTGTCACATTTGGGGTGCGGACCCACATACTCTCGCCTGCCCTGCGTCACTGCCCCAAAGTTTATGGTTGTCTTGGCTCTTTTATCAAACTTCCCGGCACTCGACCGGCTCGTTTCCCCAAGATCCTTCCTCTTTTCTGCTCCTCTACCCAAAACTCCCGTTCTCACCATTTCATCAGTCAAAGCGCCAGGCTTTAGAATCGCGCTCTGAATAGTAGGAGGAGCAATTGCCGTTACCATTGCCCGGATTTGAGGTGCAAGTCCCCAATGTATCTCTAGATTCTCTTTGATTCCGGGGTGACTAGATGTGGAACCAACCTTGCTAACTCATGAAAACGGTCGGTGTAAGCTGCGTGCCCAGCCCCCACCATGGCATGATTCCAGAACTCATGCTCAAGTTTTTGCATCTCATTGAGAGGACAGTACTCCTCGGTGATTAGGGCTTGAAATCATCCCATGACATTTGCATCGTGGATTCTCTTCCCCTAGCCTGAATCTGAGTGTTCCACCACGTTAGTGCCTTGCCCTGTAGTGAGCAAGTGGCGTACTTAATCCTTTGGCTGTCGAGGCATTCGCTGATGTCGATCACGGCCTCCATCTTTTCAAGCCATCTGGTCAGAGCTATGGCTCCACCCTTGCCATCAAACTCTCGTGGTTTACAAGCCACAAATTCCTTGTACGAACATCCCCGTCTAGTATTCACAACCCCGGTCTCATTAACAATCCCAGTTTCGTTACCGCTGTACCACCATTTCCGGTCTCCTGATTGCTTTTGTTCCCAGTCGGGTTACCATTATCCTCATTATCATTGCCACCGTCCCCGTGGGGGTGAGAATTCTGAAGAGCATCGCTCACTTGGGCCACGATAGTAGGAATCAAAGCGGCCAACTGTTGAGCGATCAGGGCTTCCACATCAGTGTTCCCTGTTCCTTGATTGTACTGGCAGGAGCATCACTTGTTCTTGGGGTTCTTCCCCTGCCTCTGCCTCTGCCTCTGCCTCTTGGGGCTTCAATTCTGCTACTATTACTGCGAGTAGATCTTCGAGGCGGCATGTTCTATTCATGAAAGAGATAACATGTAAGCTTTAGTCACCTTATGATACACAAGTCTTCCACTTATCAAGTTCCAATGTTCATGTTCTGGTCGGTCAAGGTTACCATGGAGCCCATTTGAAGCATATTCTCGGTATACGGTGATGTTTATATATAGGGTTCCCCGCAGCGTTCCCACCACACCCACGATGTACCGAGAATGATGCCCGATCCGGTTACATGACATCCGACTTTCCCTTACATCATATTCATAATAATCCATCAAGTCAACTGAGAGCCCAAGCATGTAATCACATATAGTCGGGTGGAGGTTGCCTATCTTGCATCCTTAAAGGACTCAGACATAGCCTCCTAGGGTCGGTCTCAGTATCCAAGGTTAAGCGCAGTATATGATCTGTGAAGTATCTTCAGGTCTCATTACCCGAATTTGGTTATGATAACTTGGCGCGCAGAGGGAACGGAAGATCTAATAGGAGCATCCCATAAAAGAGTGAGCACAAGGGCTCTCTCATAGGGTGAAAAGATCACAAAATAGATAGATAACGAACAAGTAATGAGGAACACGTATGAGATACAAAATGCACACAACCCTGGCATGCAATCTACATGAAGGTTCCTAGGTTATAGTCTAGGTCAAGCATATTGCCTACTTCTCTATAACCAATAGCTCTGATACCAGTCTGTCACACCCCCGCTATGAGCGGAAACACGGGGTTGCGACGAGACGGGAATCGTCATAACACATGGTAAGCGATAGAGATGCAATAATAATAATGATGACATGAGTGTCATGACGACACCCGACAACAAGGGGACTTGTGTCGTGTTTAGTCAGTATTCACGACAACATAGCCATAAGCATAAACATGATACATAAATCACAAAACATAGATGATAACATTGTATGCAATTCCCACAACCCGAGAACAAGTTACATAGTATAATGTTGTTTGAAACAGTTACAAAATTGTTTTCAAAAAGATAAGTTTGGCCCGAAAAATGCATCCTAGGGTCTCCACTAAGGCAGCATACCTAGAACCTCAGCTAGCATGATCACCTGAAAAGATATGCTCAAAATGGTCAACAAAATTGTTGGTGAGCTCACAGGTTTAAGTAATAAAAAGTGTAAGTGATGCTGTATAAAGTAAATGATATGGAATACCGTGAATACAGTTATATACACAAGTAAAATCACATGACATGAGCTTTGCAACCAAACCTAGCGACGTACACAAAGAAATGTTGGCGTATATTCACCCAAGACCCGTACCTGGGTATTGTTGGTACTAACTAGTATACCAACACGAGGGTGGGGGTGTCAACCCAGTAATACTACCAATACCTAACCGTCGGTTCCCACACTAGAACTAAATAGTTGCAAAGATAGAACCACACAGCAGACCAAGCATGTATCAGATAAGTACTTGCAACACAGTATCACGTTGATTCCTTGTATGTATGTTGTACAGCATAGAAAACGGGCGAGCATACTTTTCCCCCATGTTTGTAAATGTTTGTAAAATAGTATAAGCATAAAAAGGGGCCACGAAACTCACATGTTAAGTGGTAAGTATGAAAGGTCGAGATTCCAACAGTTGAATGCAATGATCGGTCAAACACCTATTGACAGTTATTGTCAAGCATCAATGACCTGTACAAGTGTATAGTAATGCTTGGTTGGTTCGGGTTGTATCCGTTCGGTCGTGGGTGCCACACACACACAAGCGGACACACGTATCAGATCTTACGTAGATCCAAGTACTACGAGTAGTCGTCATTGCTTATGACATCCTTGTAAAGATCTCATTGTTATGAAAGATGACACTTGTTAAGTATTTGTAGTTTCAAATGGGTTGTCGGTAAATGTAAAATGTTAGGTTTATTTCAATTGAAATAGTATGTGCATGTTGATAGCGTTGACTTTAATCTTTGGGGTCAAGCAATGACACTTTTACTGATGTTGCCTTATCATCATCAGACGTTCAAGGGATAGTCACCCTCATCATCAGTCACGCAACAGGACTAGACGCTCGACCCATGTTCCATTCGTACGAATCAACCTTCAATCGTGCGAATTAGCTACTTTCGTGCGATTGAACCTTCATTTGTGCGATTGGACTCAGTCGCACCACACAACACACACATTCGCACGACCCAACCTCCATGCGCACGAATCAACCCTCAATCGTGCGAATTAGCTACTTTCGTGCGATTAACCTTCATTCGTGTGATTGGACTCCATTCGTGCGAAACACGCACAATCGCATACACTCAGTCGGTCACCTGACTCGATCGCACACAATCATTCACACTCATGACTCAATCGCATACAACACCCAGTCGTACGACTCAGTCGCACGACTCAGTCGCACGACATGCCTAGTCCCACAACTCAGTCGCACGATTGACTTAGACGCATGATTCAGTCGCACGACTCACTCAGTCGCACGGATCAATCGCATGACAGACCCAGTCGCCTGAACTGCAGAATCGCGACTGTGGTCGGGCTGAGCAGCCCCGGAGCTGCTCTAACGTGAGTTTTATACCACGAGGACTTCCAGAAACACTCAACAAACATACACCACATGAAACACAAGCAGAAAGACCTCACACGCACCCACTCGACCTCATGTGCTCGGATGAACCCGAGCACCCGAAACCCTAGAAAACGCAGCAGTAAAACCGAACCAAAAACGGGTTGAACAAGGTTGTCTACCTGCTTGGAACACGTATACACGATGATACCCGAGATTTGGCAGTGAAAACGCGACAAACGTGACGATTTTAGGTGCTAGATCGAGAGAGAAGTGGAGAAAATGTTGAAGGTGAAGAAGATGAAGATGAGGATAAATGGCTGGGAATGGGGTTTATATACCCAACCCAGGTTTGCAAAATTACAAGTTTAGTCCCTGCACTTAACCCTCGAGTTTCCCAAAAATTTGTTTCGGTTGATTACGATCTTAAAATGTTCGTTATATTACGGTTAAAAGTGGGTTTAATGGCATTTGATAGCCTAAAACGGTTTTATTAATGACAATGGTCGAAATTAAAAATGATATATTTGGTGGTAATGGTGATGAAATTTATAAAAGTTTTATGCTTAACACACGTTCTCGGAGGAAGTACAGGCATAAGAGAAAATAAGCAGACATGATTCCTTAAAGTAGGAGTTCATGAAGAAAGGGTAGAATAATTAAAATATTTCTATGCTTATTTATGTCGTTCGACGGACCTTAAGGCGACGGATGTCACATAACTCCACTTAATCAAACAGTGAACTGGATTAACCACAAGTAATGACTCTAAGAACACAAGTAATTAAGAGACAAAACACAAGAGAAAGAGACACAAGGAGATGGTTTTCAATGTTGAAGTATATTGCTTTCTTAATGTTCTATTACAAGTGTAACAAAGCATAAAGGGAAGTTACAAGAACATGAGATACCTATACTACATCCTACAGCTGATCATATTATGAAGCCAGCTGGATACAATTGACTAGACCCAACATAAAATCAATTGTAGAGTCAAAAAGGCAAATTGCCTTTTTGACTTTATGTCTATGACATGCCATAGCTCACATCCTTATCTATTACAAAAAGGATAAACTACATGAAGTAGAAAGTTACAGACTCAAGACCTTAATGTACATTTACCAAAAGCATGGACCTTTTCACCAACTCATGTAAGTTGGTGACTTTACAGAGTTGCAGCAGAAAGAGGTCCAGCTATATGGAAAAGTACATCAGATAAAGCATGTTGTTAAAAGTCTTCAGAAGAAACCTGTCTTCAAGAGTTGAGCTTCGTAAGACTTTGTCTCTAAAGCTTCGGAAGATTTCATCTTTGGCTTCGAAAGATTTTGGTCTTCGCTTCAGAAGATTTCACACCAAGAATATTCTTGTTGCTTGTGTGAAACTTCCGAAGCATTCTTCTTCAGTACTTGTGCAGCATGCATGCTAAATGACTTTGAGTGTTTCGTTGGTTCAACCTCTTCATATAATCTCTACACACATGGAGCAGGAATTTCCATTTGGATGAGACCTTCCATTTCCTGAAGGTCTTGACAGAGAAGTCTCCCTTATAGCCCATCTATGCGAAGGAGTGGTTAACAGCTTCTTTGGAAAAAAACACCTCACCTTCTTCATCATCCAGCTGAAGATGCATGTTGATCATGGTCGGAGTGATGAAGACTGTTCTCCCCTGCACTGTGGCAGATAGTGCCTTCTGGCAGGTCTTCCAAAATTCTAGTAGATGATCCTCGTAGAGTGTAGGATCAATGGTTAGGGAGGTGAAGTAGTTGGACAAAGCTAAGAAACGACAAACCTCTAAGAAATGTGGATCTTTCTCTAAGTGTAACAGAGCAACCTGGTGTGTTGCCTATGTAACTGCATGTAGAAGTTCAGGTCATTTCTGTGATAAAGGTTAGCCATTTTGAGAGAGTTTAAGGATGAAGAAAGATGAAAGAAAGTAATTTCAGAGAGAAATTTGGGGTTTTAGGTCTAGAGGAAAGAAGGAGATGATAGAAAGAGGGGAAAACCGTTGTGTTTATAAGACAAAGTTAATGAAAGAGGATAAACTTTGAAATCCGTAAGTCGGTCCCACCTTTGAAAAAGTAGTTTGCTTTTGCTCAAAAACTAGATTTCTTGGATGCAAAAATCTTCCGAAGGTATATTATCTTCGGAAGTTTTATTAAATCATCCGAATCTAAAATGACTTCCAAAGAATTTCCTAAGAATTTTGAGAATTTTGGCTTCGGCAGAGAATTAAGACTTGTCAGATTTGTTCAAAGGAACAGAGCTTTCGAGAGTTAATTTTCTTCAAAAGAAAGTTGTCCTTGAAAACATATAAGTGCATAAGCTTCGGAAGATATCTCAGAAATTTCTTCTGAAGGTAAGTTACATATGCAGTTATCCGTTTTAAAGGCATAAGTTTCTTCCAAAGTTAAAGACATATCTTCGAATAATCAAAATTTTCAGAATTCTAAGGGAAGTCCTCAAAAAGTTTTCATCGAAAGAAAAACAAGAGCTTATGAAGGTGATAAACTAGACAACTTAGGACACACAGATTTTAACAAATAATAAAATTTAGTTTTAAGAAAAACCTACTCCAAGTTTATCATCCTAATAGCTCATATTAGATATTAAGTCTTTGTTCATCAAAAGCCTTTGTAAACTGATCAGCATATTTTTCATTTGTATGAACTTTGACTAGTTTAATTAATCCCTTTTCAAAGTTATCTCTAATTAAATGATACCTGATGTTCATGTGTTTTGTCCTTGAGTGCTGCACAGGATTCTTTGTGATAGAGATAGCACTATTGTTGTCTATGGGAATGGGAGTCTCCTTGAAGTTCAACCCATAGTCAAGCATTTGATTCTGAATCCAAAGCACATGAGCATAGTAGCTTGCAGCAACAATGTATTCAGCTTCAGCAGTTGATGAAGAGACATAGGATTGTTTCTTGCATTGCCACGAGACAACCCTTCCACCAAGAAACTGACATCCCCCAGATATAGACTTTGCAGTCATGTTGCAACCACCATAATCACTATCTGTATATGCATACAGATTGAAGTCTAAATTCTTAGGATACCACAGACCAAGTGTTGAAGGACCTTTAAGGTATCTTAAAATCCTTTTGACAATGATAAGGTGAGACATCTTAAGGTTGGCTTGATATCTTGCACAAATACATGTGGCAAACATGATATCAGGCTGCTAGCTATAAGATACATAAGAGACCCAATCATAGCCCTGTATAAGTATTTATCTACACACTCCCCCTCAAATCAGGTCCAAGGGAGTGGTTTCTCGCTATAAGTGTCTTAGTAATCTTATAGTCAGTCATGTTAAATCTTTTGAGTATGTCTTGAATATACTATGACTGACTAATGAAGATGCCATCTTCAACTTGCTTCACTTGAATTCCCAGAAAGAAGTTGAGTTTCCCCATCGCACTCATTTCAAATCTATCCTTGATCAGCTTCTCAAAGACTTTGCAGATCTTTGGATTAGTTGATCCAAAAATAATGTCATCTACATACATTTGAAGTAGCATGATGTCATTTCCCTGTCCTTTGATGAAGAGTGTTCGATCTATAGTACCTCTTCTATATCCATTTTGACAGAGATACTGAGACAGAATCTCATACCATTTCCTGGGTGCCTGATGCAGCCCATAAAGAGCGTTATCAAGCTTCTAGACATAATCAGGATCTGCAAAACCTAGTATTGTTTGACATATACCTCCTTATCAATCACCCCATAAAGAAAAGCACACTTGACATCAAGTTGATAGACCTTGAAGTTCTTCGATGCAACAAATGCCAAGAATATCCTAACAGCTTCTAGTCTTGCTACAGGAGTAAAAACATCAGTGTAGTCAATTCCTTCTTCTTGTGTGTTTCCTTGAACAACTAGTCTAGATTTGTTTTTGATGATAATGCCTCTATCATCCTTCTTGTTCCAAAACACCCATTTGTTCCAATAGTAGTCTTTCCATAAGGAAGAGGACAAAGGTTCCAAACTTTTTGTCTTTTGAATTACAGTAGCTCCTCTTGCATAGCATAAACCTAACTTCCATCCGTTAGAGCCTCATAAACTTTCTTTGGCTCTATATGAGATAAGAAACAAGAATGAAGAAAAACATTTCCTTCATGGGTTTGTCCTCTTGTTCTTACCCCTGTGTTAACATCTCTAATGATGTTTGTAGTGGATAAGACTTGTGGATCCTTATTTGAGGGATCACAGCAAGTTGCTGAGAGAGATCTAAATTAGAGATTTTTAGATCTAGAATTGATGTATCTCTCACTGCATCAACACACTTATCAAGAGAGACTTGATCCAATGAGTGTGTGACATCATTGGTGTTGTCATCTATGGAGTGGTTATGAGCATCAAGAAATTTCTGATCACTATCACCACTACCATTGTTTTCTTCTACATTTGAAATTTCTTTATCCGGTTGTAGATCCTTTGAGCTAGAATTTGAAGGCATCTCATATGTATCAGCTGAATTTGTCATTGTGGAGTTGATAGAAACCTCATTTGTAGAAGTAGTTATAACTGGAGCTGAAGATGTATGGCTTGAAGGTCTTCTAAGCTCAAATCTTGGGTCAGGATCACCTGTGAGTAAGATATCTGTAGGTCCTGAAACATTCTCCCAAGATTTGTTTAAACGGTTGGTAAGAAAATCAAGATCGAATAGGAAATCAGGACAAGAACCTGCTACACAGGGTGTGTGTTCATTGAAAGTCACATTGGCTGACTGCTCAACAATTCTAGTTCTGAGATTGTATACTTTGTAAGCCTTTGCTTGAGAAGAGTATCCAATGAAGTGTCCATCATCTGCTTTCTAAACAAATTTGGCAATTTGATCTTTGGTATTCAAGATGGTGCAAGGACATCGAAATGACCTGAGAAAACCAATGAAAGGTTTCCTCTTGTGCTAATGTTCATAAGGAGTCTTGCCATGAGTCTTAACTACTAAAACTCTGTTCTACACATAGCAGGCAGTGTTGACTGCCTCTGCCCAGAAGGTGATGGGTAGCTTAGAGTCAGACAGCATGGTTCTTGCAGCTTCAATCAGTGTCCTGTTTCTCCTCTCAGCAACACCATTTTGTAGAGGAGTCCTAGGAGCACTGTATTGTCTTGTAATACCTTTTTCATCACAAAATCTATCAAGGATTTGGTTCTTGTATTCAGTTCCTTGATCACATCTTATGGTTTTGACCTTGTGATTAGATTGATTCTCAATCTTTAGGATGAAATTCTTTAGAATCTCATGAGTTTCATCCTTAGTTCTAAGGAAGAAAACCCAAGTGAATCTTGTAAAGTCATCTGTGATATCCTTATTTATAAGGAAGAAAAACCAAGTGAATCTTGTAAAGATGTCCTTCCTAGACTCATTACACTAGTGGGGCCAAAGAGATCCATATGTAACAGGTGTAGCGGTGTAGTGATGGAGTTTCTTTCCTTAGGCTTATGAGATACCCCGTGTTGCTTCCCTTTTAGCCATGCAACACAGTGATCATCATATGTAAACTCTTTCTTTGGCATTTAAGTTACCAATCATTCTTAATCAGTTTATTCATGTTCTTAAAGTTTACATGACACGTTCTTTTATGCCATAGGAAAGACTCATCACTATTGGCTTTAGACAGAAAGCATGAAACTTCTCTAGAGGGAGATGTTTCTTACAACTCCATCTTATACATGTTCCTTTTCCTGGGGGCTCTAAGCAGGACATGCTTATGAGGAATGACCACCCAGGCTTGAGAACAATGCACTCATGATCAGTGAAGAGCATGTTTTGACTCTGATCACAAAATTAGGATACACTCAGAAGATTGTACCCATGCTCCTTGACAAAGTTTACCTTTTCAATGTTGAGCTTACCATTTCTGACCTTGCCCCTTCCAAAACTATAACCACCTTCATCTTCTCCAAAAGCAATTGGCCCTCCATCAATCCTTTCAACGTTCTGGAGAAGTGACCTATTGCTTGTTATGTGTTTGGAATAACCACTGTCAATGATCCAGACATTTTTGTTTGTCTTGAGTTGTTCCTACACAAAGAAAAAGATTAGTTACATTTGGAAACCCATCCTTACTTGTCTTGGGCTCAATAAAAGAAGTAGAAGATAATGCAATAGGAATAGATCCTATAGTTGTGCTTTGAGGATCTAGAACTATTGTTAATGGAGAACTTTCAGTCACTTGGTCTTTCTTAGACTTCCACACCACCTTTGGATGTTTGGACTTGACCTATAACACTTTGGAAGCTTTTGAATCTTTGGAAGTTTTGATGACTGAACCTTCGGAAGATTTTGCAAACACTACAGCAGACTTCAGTGCTTCGAAAGTATACCTTGCTTCCGAGACCAAATTTTCTTCCGAAGGTAATTTTCCACTTGCCTTCTTTTTCATTTTTGAGCTTTCGAAGGAAACAGATTTTCCTTCCGAAGCTGGAATTCTTGTGGAACTCTTGGAAGTTCTTTTCTTAGTCATATGAAGAGTACCTTTTGGATTGTATGGACAATCCTTAGCAAGATGAGAGGTACTTTCACACATGACACATTCCATTTTCTTCTTCCCAATTGCATTCTGCTGAGAGCAAGAATGGTTTTGATCACATCCCTTCTTCACCTTCATCTTTGCAGATGCTGAGACAGTCCTTTTAGGGTGAGAACTATTCTTGGAGTTGGATGGTCTAGGTTCTGTAGCAGTGGTACACAACAAATCAGCTTTCTTCTTGGTACTGAGATGAGTTGAACATGATCCTATAGAGATAAAAACATGTTTTTGTCTGGAATAAAAAGTGGCTTGATGTCTTGAGCCTTCCTAGCTTTTCTTTTGCTCTTTCTGATCAAGTTTTTCCTTATAGACTTGGTCATCACAATCTTCTTCTTCTCCTCAGAAGGATAATGACCCTTTTTAGAATCCTCTTCTTCACTCTTCTCAGAGAGATTCTTCACTATCAATTCTTCATCCTCGTCACTCGAAGGATCTATGAGAGGAAGCTCATCTTCACAAGTTCCACACCTCGGTGATCTTACAGACAACATTGTGTGTGGAAGAGCTATCTCATTAGATCCCAGCCCCTGCTTGTTTTGATAACACACCTTGTTGTGTAGGGATGAGGATATTATGTTCTTGAAGGTCTCTTCTTTAAGAACACACTTTTCTACCCTGGCTTTGCTGATCACAAGCTCAACCTAGCACTAAGTTTGTCTAGGCTTCTACAGGCCTTAAGCGAGTCGTTTGTTTATCACAAATAGGCCTTACATAAAATTGGCTTATGGAAAGAAAAGTCAAGTCCATTATCTGATAATGAGAACAATAAGAAGAATGATATGCCCTCACCCTCAAATGGGCAGTGGGTCGAGTTTATGATGTGTGATTCCTTAGGGTCACCCAAGCCAGTTAAGGCTTGGGTCCCACACCTAAACTAATAATTTCGTCTGAATGTGCAGGGTGTCCGTTACGTTGCTATCATAAATGCCTGGATTGTGGATAGTGGGGTGTCTAGGCACATGACTGGGAACCTGTCTTTCCTTTCAAATGTGAAGCAAATTAAAGGGGGACATGTATCATTTTGCTTGAAATAAAGGAGGATACATCACCGCTCAATGCGAAGTGGGAAACCAGAAAGTTATATATGACAAAGTATTCAAAGTTGCTTTTGACAACAAGAAGTGCTATGTATTGAAGAATGATTACGTTATCCTAGAGGACCAAATCTTAATTTCAGCTTCAAGATATAATGACTTATATATCTTGGATCTATCAAAAGCCTCCACAACTAATCATCACGTTCAATGCTTCTTGTCAAAGGAAACTGAGAGGGACCCGATCTCCTGGCATAGGAGAATAGGACACATAAATCCACAGAAGATGAATCATCTAATCCAGAATGATTTAGTGAATGGTGTAAATGTCAAGAATTTTCAACTTTCAAAATTTTGTGTAGCTTGTAAGAAAGGTAAACAGACCAAGAAGTCTACAAGGCAAAGAAGTACATTCCATTGACCTGCCTCTTGAACTTCTACACATGGATTTGTTTCGTCCTGTCAGCACCATGAGCGTCGCTGGTGATTTCTACTGTTATGTAGTCATTGATGACTACTCAAGATTATCTTGGCTAATGTTTCTGAAATCCAAATCAAAGACATTTGAATCATTCAACACAGCCGGTGACTACATTGGAATCTCTCTAAAAGCGGAAAGTGCGATAAATTCGCTCAGACAACGGAACAGAGTTCAAGAACCAGTGGATGGAGACATTCTTCATAGAGAAAAGAATCGTACAACAGTTCATATCTGCGTACACTCCACAAATGAACAACTTTGTTGAACGAAAGAACAAGAGCTTGATAGAGACAGCAAGAACGTTGCTAGCCGACTCGAAACTGCCCATCCAATTTGGAACAAGGCAGTTGGCAATGCATGTTACACCCTCAATCGATTCTTGGTGGTCAAACGTCATAGTAAAACATGTTATGAGTTGCTCCAACGACATAAACCTAATTTGGATTACCTCGAACCATTTGGCGCACCATGTACGCTACTGAAGAAAACTCAGTCAGGAAAGTTGAGTGAGAAGGCTGAAGAAGGGATTTTCCTTGGATACAATATACCGAATAAGAGAGTTATAACAACTCAACAGGTCAAGTAGAAGTGTGGTGCAACGTTGATGCTCAGAGATACACCACCCCCTACTGGAAAGGGACCCGCTTTCTTCTTTGACTATGATGGATTCTTCAATTCCTTAAACATCCCTCTCTCCTTCCTGATTATCAGTTATTGACCAGAATGATGTACGATGTCGTAAACTCACTGTCACTAGACTCAACAACTTCAGTTTTCAAGGTGAATCTTCTAGTCCTTTAGAGGGAGCAGTTGAGGTCAGCGACTCTTCCTCTGCCGATGACGAAGTTGAGACTGATCAGGTGGATCAAGAGGAACAGGTTCCTACTACTGAAAGTTCACAAGCATCAGATGTTGATGCCTCTGACACTTCAGAACCTCACACTCTAATGGCTACAAATACTGAACCTAGAATTCAAAATCTGGATTAGGAAGTAGTCGTTCCACCACTCCTGGATCTTGGCTAAATGTATATCATCCTCTGGACAACGTCATAGGGACGTACAATCAGGAGTACAGACATGAAATCAGCTATACTCAACTGATTATGCCTTAGTCAAGGAAAAAGGCAATCTTCACGACGGTGCCTATCGATGTTTTGTGTATCATTTTGAACCAAAATATGTAAGTGAAGCTTTAAACTATGGCATGGGTTAGTGCCATGCAAGAAGAACTCTTCAATTCAAAAAGTTAGGAGTATGGACACTAGTCGATAGACAAAAGGTGCTAAAGTAATAGGCATAAATGGTCTTAAAGTGCAAGAATGATGACCAAGGGGTCATAATCAGAAACAAGGCTCGACTTGGGTTCAAGGTTATCGACAAGTTGAAGGAACTGATTAAAATGAAGTGTTCACCGTGGTATATGGAAGCAATCCAATCTTCCTAGCCTATGCAATTACATGAAGATCAAGTTTATCAACTAGATGTTAGAGTGCATTCTCATGGTTGAAATCCGTTGAGACAGTGTATGTCAGTCAACCGAAGGATGTCAAGATCCTATCATCCGGGACAGAGTTACAAGCTTGATAAGCCAATCTACGGGCTCCATCAAGCCCCGAGAGCATGTATTGAAAAACTATCAACTCATGTGGTGAAACCACGATTTTCTAGAGGAGGTAGTATGGACTGCAAACTGTTCATCAAGAAAGGATGGCGACTTACTGCTAGTACAGATTTGGTTTGTGACATAATTTCGTTTCAAAATGAGAGTTATGTAAGAATTTGAATATGTCAAAAAGCAGAATTTGAGATGAGGCAATTAGGGAGAGTTTAAAGTTCTTCCTAGAATTACAGGTGGTTAGACACAAAAAGGAAAATCTTCCTGGATCAGACTAAATTGTAGTGTGTTAGGATCTCAGCTCTTGGTTTAATCGATTGAACAAATATAGCAGCGGAATAGCTCAGAATTAGACAAATTCAAGCAAGAACATTCGATATAAAGCGATAAAAGAATTTTGTTATAGAGAGAGAAATATCCGACAAAAGGAATATTGCATTAAGATTGTCGGCCTCAAAGGCACGATTACAGGTGAGTCATCTTTCCTTATAAAGGAAAGAATGACGTAGGCTGATGTCACTTGAAAGTGACATGTAACCGTTTTATAACTACTGATGTTTAACAACTACTGAAGATGTCAACAACTGACATCTTTTTACAAATGTTCCTAAGTGTTAAACATCTTATTTACAACTACTGAAAAACATAAAACTACTGATACTACAACAACTGAAGAACAACCTCTTCAGTTGTTTACAAGTACTGAAAAGAAAAGTAAACAAACTACTGAAAGGAAAAGAAAACTACTGAAGAAGAAAAACCATCACAACAACTGAAGAAGCCCTCTTCAGCTGTTGTCATCAGCTGTAACATCAGCTGATGTCTTCAGTACTTGAACATCAGACTTTGTCTTTCAGCTGTTGATCTTCAGTCTTTGTCTTCAGTACTTGTTGAAGTCTTCAGACTTTAGATCTTCAGCTGTTGTCTCAGTCTTTGTCTTCAGTACTTCAGACGTACTTCAGCAGTTGTATTCTTCAGACTTTGTAGAACAGCTGATCAGGTCTTCTTCAGCTGTTGTGATGTCCTGTGGGACTTAGAGGTTTCTCTGATCAGGCTCATTGGTTCTTTTGGTCCAACAAACTCCCCCTGAACCAATGCAGCCAAAACCTCTAAGTTATTGACGAGTCCCACTTATTTTGGCAGATAGATTGGTCTTTTTATCCTCTTGATCAGATGAGAAGTGACCCTTTTTCAGCACCGGCCTGGGAAGAAGTCTCTGATGATCTGTTTGGCATGATATGGTTGGGAGCTCTGTATTGGGGACTTGGACACCGAGCTGTTACCCCAACCATGAGATCTACTTCCCGTGTATCAGCCTATATGATTCCCTGGTGTAAGCCCTTAGAAACATGATTTGCTCATCCATTGTCAGCACCTCGGGCACACCATCAAATAATCCTTCTCGGCCATACACTTCAGATATGTACTTGGCCTGTTTTCCATTCTTGAGCTCAACCGTGGTTATTTGTCTATAAGCAAACTCATCTGGATGAGTCCCTTCTAAGAGCAGGTTGAGCTCTTCTTGTTTGAAGTTTTCAAGTCTTTTGTAAACCAATCCCTTCTTTATAATTTTGTTCTCTAACATCTTTTGAGGTGGTTGTTTGGCTTCATAGGCTTTCTTGAACTCTTCAACAATTTCCCAAGGGGACACTACAAGAACCACAGTGATGTCTTCGTCGACAACTCTCTTCACTTGGCCCTTGTATTTTGAAGGAATTTCTTTCTTGACAATCCGGTGTGCCACCCTAGGATCAGGCCATATCCTTACTCTTTCCCTTTGGTATTGAAAGGTATTAGCAAGGGTGTACAATCTTAATACTTCTTTCTTCATGCTAATCATTGAAGAGGATGTGGCATATGCTTTGTCAATGCTTTTCAGCATTTCCTCATCATGTCTTTGCATCTGTTCCTCTTCAATCTTTATCATTACATCATGCATTTGAGAAGCAGGAGTGATGGACATTGGTTTAGCCTTAGGCAAAGTAATAACTGCAGAGAGTGGCAGTCTGTCTTCATCCTCCTCTTCATCTTCATCAGGCCTCAGTACCTTTCTTTTCTTTTGGCTAGGTACATCACTGGCAGTGGGTTTTGGGGGTAAAGGATTTGGTTTTGTGGGTTGGATGGTTGGTTTAGAGGGTAAAGGGGTTGTTTTAGTGGGTTGTGGAGATAGTGATTTTGAGGATTGAGGCTTTTCAGACTGTTTTAGCATTTTGGCTGTAAGGGAGGCTTTGGTAAATTTTGTCAGTTCTTTTCGATTCCCAACCCCAGCTTCATTCAATACCTCAATCACTAAACCTTTGGAGTATTCTTCAGACGAACAAATCTTGGTGGTTATTGCCAAGATGTTGTCCCTGGTCCAGGCCCTTATTTCAATTAGAGATCTTCCCAAGTATTTGGCTATAAATCTGATCATTATCTCCAGCCTTTCTCTTTCTAAGGCATCATAGCTAGCCCATCTTGAGTTGATCTCCTCTGTTTCCAACCTTCTGATCTCGGAGTCTAGTTGTTTGATGTCAAAACCCTGCCTATATAACTGCTCAATGATTTTATCCATTGAACGGTTATGGTTGGCGTCAGCTTCTTTCACCATATCCTTCAGCTCCTTCTCCTTCTCAGACTCTCCTTTTCTCTTTTGATATGTGACATGAAAGTCTTTTTGACTTTCATTCACTTCAGCTCCTTCTCACTCTCCTTCTCCTTCTCATTTACCTTCTCTGATTCTTTCTCCTTCTCCCCATCTATCCTCTTCCTTTTTCCTTTAACTGACTGACTCTCCCCCTTTTTGGTTGCATTGGGGCAAGGGTTTGAGCAGTAGAAAGGGATTTAGTCACCAACTCCTCCACCAAGGGTTGTATTATTGTAGGAAGCCTCTCATCAATGGCTTTGATCACTATATCTGTGATCATGGAGTGATGAGAGGTAGGGATTTTTGAAGGTTAGCAACTGATTGATCAGGATGGTTCTGTTCCTGAGAATCAGTGCCGAAAGCAGAGGCTGGTGGCTTGGAAGTATATATTGGCTCAGTGTGTAGGGGACCTTCAGAAGAAGGTGCCATCTGTGGGTGTATTGTGGTGGCAGATGGACTTGCATCCTGAGACATCTTGGCCAGCAGCTCTTTGAGTCTGCTAACCTCATCCTCTAGAATGGTGTTTTGAGCAACTACATCATAGAAGAAGCTCAGGTCATCATCAGTTGATACTGAATCACCTGACCTCCTGACAGAGTCAGAATGAACATGCCTTGAGTGTAGATCAATTATAGCATGTGCCCCTTGTTCTCGGTTCTGGGGACTTCCAGCCTCAGGACTATGTCCTTCATCAGCTGTTGCCGCTGGTGAGGTCTTAGAGATGTTACCAACTGCACCTGGTCATTTGCTGAGTCAGAGACAGTGGCAGCCTCACCAGAAGTTCGCACCTCCTTATCTACACTAGAAGATGGAACATGATAACCCCTGTGCTGTGGGTTGACAGAAGCATTGTGATCCTCCCCCTCAGGTGTTGAGGTTATCCCAGTAGTGATTGGTGTCTGGGTGGGGGGTGAGGAATGCAACTGCGTCAGCACTTTTGCAACAATGATTGTAGGGCTTTGAGGGGCGGTTGCATCAGGAGAGGGTGTGGAAGCAGTGTGCACCCGGGACAGTGGTGCTCTTCAATGGTAATCCCCTCAAGTGAGGAGGATCCCAGCAGTGTGGCTTCCCTTTGAGTGGTTGCTTCAGGTTCCTTTTGAGAGGAAACCTGAGCGGCTTCGGTTGGTGGAGTCATAGTCTCTACTGGGGGGTTATTTCCAGTAGAGATAACCTGCTTTGGTGTGCAGGAGCATCCACAGGGGACTCAACTCCCTGAGTAGCTTTCTTAGGCTTCTTCTTTGTGGGTTTGGAGGGGACTTTGGATGTGGAAGTGGAGGCTGTGGGTTCCAGCTGCGTGGGTTTGCGCAGCTTGGCAGCCTGTTTGAGAGTTTGGTCAGTGTTGTGTCGGGAGTATACCTCCGGCAATACAGCCAAAGCAGGGACTCCCAGACCAACTAGTCCCTCAGCAGAAGCTGATTCTCTATTATGGCCATTATAAACCGAGGATATAGTATCCAACGGTTAGAAAGTGGTTTTGTGGCCATATCCTTGATTTCAAGAAAAATTATTTCAGAAAAGTTTAGTGGTTCTTGTTCAAGGATAGAGAACAGTACCTGTTGCCATCTGGAAGACAGTTGATCCCAAGAGGAAGTCTTCGGGGCCAGGCAAACATTTACCATATGAAATCAATCGTTCAGCATCTGGAAAATGTTTCTTCAGGATTGTTGAAGCACTAAGATCACCCTGATATCCATGTTGTCCAAATGAAAGATCAAGTTGGCGCTTAGGATATCCAACAGGGTAGGCAGCATCATCTAACAGTAATATCTGGCGGATGGTAGCAGTAGAGATGACCACCTTGAGAGTTGATGGACGAATGGATAGATTCTCCATTAACGGTCGCATTCGTCCAAAACTGATGTAGCGAATCGGCATAAATGATTGGATTTAAGAGGAAAGCCGTTTTCAGTGGGGATTGGACCATAAGATCTATAGCATTATCAATTTGGTCCAGAAGGGCGATTTGTGAGGTACGCGACACAGTTGTGTCGAGGCTTGAGTTGCATGGTCGCCATTAATGAAGGTGAAAGGTTTTCAGAGCTTTTGAAATTTTAGGTCGTGAAAGAATGAAAAACTCTGAAAGAGGGATCAGGTATATATAGGGTACGGGTTATGAAACGACTGAAGGTTTTGGTGTTAGTCATCAGTATTTGAAACAACTGATGACGTGGTATTAACTTTCAGAGGTTTGAAACGACTGATGGTATTGGTGTGGTCAGCAGTTATAAAACAACTGAAGACATGGTGTTTACAATCAGACGTTGAAACAACTGAAGTCTCTGATTTAGGCATCAGTAGTTTTAAAAACTACTGAAGACAAGTTGGACTTCAGATGTTGAAACAACTGAGGACTTGGTATTAGTCATCAGTAGTTGTGAAACTACTGAAGACCGTGGTTTTGCCATCAGTTGTTGTAAACAACTGAAGACTTGGTGTTAGTCATCAGTAGTTGTGAAACTACTGAAGACATGGTATTGCTTCAGTTGTTTATGAAGAAACAGCAGTTTGTGAACTACTGAAGAGAGAGTACTCATCAGTAGTTGTCGTCAATTCATAGCCTTTCAGCTTTCATACTGTCCTCAACACTTACTCATCAGCCTTTTTGCTGTTTTCAGTTGTTTCATAGGACATCAGTACTTATCTGTTTCTACTGATTTCAGTAGTTGTAACTACATCAGTAGTTTAGAACAGATAAAGTACAGTACTTAAAGCATTTAGCCTTCAGTAGTTATAAAAACTACTGAGGGTAAAATAACTCATCAGTACTTATATGTGACATGGTTACCAATGATCATCAGTAATTACTGAGATCATCAGTAGTTGTCACTTATTCTAGCTGCAGCATACCAAGCCTTAACACCAGGTTGTGGAAAGTTGAACTATCCAAAGGCTTAGTAAAAATGTCTGCAAGCTCATCAGCACTAGGCACAAACATAGGATTAATTAGACCCTTTTCAAAACAATCTCTTATAAAATGATGTCTAATTTCTATATGTTTGGTCCTAGAGTGCTGGACTGGATTTTTGACAATGCAAAGAGCTGAAGCACTATCCATTAATAATGGAGTCTTAGTCTCTGTAATGCCATAATCCAAAAGTTGATTCTGAAGCCAGAGTATTTGGGATGTACAACTTGCAGCAGCAATGTACTCGGCTTCAGCAGTGGATGTAGCAACAGATGTTTGTTTCTTACTCTGCCAAGAAATCAAACAGTTGCCTAGGAATTGGCATCCACCAGAAGTTGATTTCCTGGTCAACTTACACCCTGCATAGTCACTATCAGAGAAAGCAACTAATTTGCAAGAATGTCCAGTGGAATACCATAAGCCTAGAGATTGTGTACCTTGCAGATATCTAAAGATCCTCTTGACTGCAATCAGATGAGACTCCTTAGGTGCAGCCTGAAATCTAGCACAAACACATGTAGCAAACATAATATCTGGTCTAGAAGCTGTTAAATACATCAAGGAACCAATCATACATCTGTAAAGGGTTTCATCAACACCTTTACCTTTCTGATCAACATCCAATTGTGTGGTGTTGCACATGGGAGTAGAACAGGGTTTACAGTTTTGTAAATCAAACTTATTCAAAAGATCTTTTGTGTATTTAGACTGATGAATGAAAATTCCATCAGCTTTTTGTTTGATTTGCAAACCTAGAAAGAACTGTAATTCTCCCATTGCACTCATTTCAAACTTCTGTTGCATTAAGGTTTGGAAATCCTCACACAATTGGGGATCAGAGGATGCAAATATAATATCATCAACATAAATTTGAACAAGTAGCTTATGCTGATCCACCTTCTTAATAAATAAAGTTTTATCTATGGAGCCTCTAGTGAAATTATTCTGTAGAAGAAAGTTTGATAAGGTCTCATACCAGGCTCTAGGTGCTTGTTTCAACCCATAAAGAGCTTTATCAAGCTTATATACCCATTCTGGGTGCTTATTATCCTCAAAGCCTGGTGGTTGACACACATAAACTTCTTCTTTTATTGTACCATATAGAAAAGCACTTTTGACATCCATTTGAAAAACTTTAAGATTGTGGAGTGCAGCATAGGCTAAAAACAATCTAATTGCCTCCAGTCTGGCTACAGGGGCAAAGGTTTCATCATAATCAATACCTTCTTCTTGTGCAAACCCCTGCACAACCAGTCTGGCCTTGTTCTTAACAATTAGCCCATTTTCATCAGTTTTATTCCTAAACACCCATTTAGTGCCTATTGCACACTTACCTGGGGGTAGAGGAACAAGCTCCCACACTTGCTGTTTCTTGAACTGAAGAAGCTCAAGCTGCATGGCTTCAACCCATCCATTGTCTCTCAAAGCTACATGATAGTTCTTGGCTCTAGCTGACTGATGAAGAGAGCATAGAAGCAGAAATTGGACAACTGGCTTCTGGTTGAAACACCAGCATTGATATCACCAAGGATTTGAGACATTGGGTGATTTTTCAGCTCTTGGTAAACAATCAAATCTGTGCAAGTGTTTGTAGGATCTTCAGCAGCAGCAGATGTTGATGCAGATTCTTGAAACCATGAAGATGGTGGCAACTCAAATGAAGTTGAGGATGCAGAAATCTCATCAGCATTTGTTGTGGATGGTGCTGCTGGAGCTACAGGAGCATCAGGTTTAGAGGACTCAGGCAGTTGGTCACTAAACCTGAAGAGGTGATTACTACTATCATCATCATCTTCAGTAGTAACACCAGGTGGTGAACTGTTGACAGGAGCAACAGCAGGAGATTGATAAGGAACATATTGCAGTATGTCCAAATCAAAGAGCTCCACAGGGCTTTGTGGAATCTTGTCCTTTGGAGATTCATTGAACTTGACATGTAGAGTCTCTTCAACCATCTTTGTTCTGCAGTTGAAGACTCTGTATGCCTTGCAAGTTGATGAATAACCAACAAAGTACCCTGCATCCACCTTAGGATCAAATTTCTGGAGCTGATCCTTTGTGTTGAGAATGAAACAGGGACACCCAAATGCTCTAAAAATGAAATGAGAGGGGCCAAATGATGTAGAACTTCATATGGAGTCTTCATCAACCTCTGATTTATTAGCACTCTATTCTGCACATAGCATGCTGTGTTGACAGCTTCAGCCCAAAAGGTCAATGGCAGTCCAGAATCAGCCAACATAGACCTTGCAGCTTCAATGAGGGTCCTGTTCTTTCTCTCCACAACTCCATTCTGTTCAGGAGTTCTTGGAATACTAAACTGTCTCTTTATTCCCTTGGAAAGGTAGAACTCATCAAGTGTATTGTTCCTGAATTCTGTTCCATTGTCACTTCTAATACACTTGACTGAGAGGGAATACTGCTTCTCAGCATACAACACAAAGTTTATGATCTTCTGTGCAGCTTCATCCTTTGAATGTAGAAAGAAAGTCCATACAAATCTGGAGTAATCATCCACAATTACCAGACAGTATTTCTTCTGTGCCATGCTCATCACTCTCACAGGACCAAAGAGATCCATGTGAAGAAGTTGTAAGCAGGCAGTGGACTTTGGTTCTTCAATAGGTGGAAATGAAACCTTGTGCTGTTTTCCTTTCAAACAAGCAGTGCAGTTGTTTTCACACTTGAACTCCTTCATAGGCATTCCCCTTACTAAACTATGGTGTATCAGCTGATTCATGTTCTTGAAGTTAACATGTCCCAGCCTTCTATGCCATAGATTAGATTCTTGAGGAGAGGCCTTGGAAAATAGGCAAGGATGGCCTTTGAGATCTATTTTCTTGGAAAGATCTAAGGCATACACTCTTCCTGTCCTGTTGGCCTTCAGGAGAGTGTGAGCATCCAATACCTTGTCAATCAAACTCAGAACTTTGGATGACAGAATCCTGCAGTTCTGGCTTGTGAAAAGGGCAACATGGCCTTTGTCACACAATTGACTGACACTCAAGAGGTTATACTTGAGATTTTCCACATGGTTGACATCATCAAACTTTATTTCCCCATTGGAAACAAAGCCCTTCCCGATGATGTAACCTCTTGCATCATTGCCAAAGGAAACAAAACCCTTCCTTCCTGGAGAGTAGTCATTAAGAAGTGAGTTGTTCCCAGTCATATGCATAGATCCCCCACTGTCTACATACCAGATGCTACTTTGGCATGTTGAAGAAAGCATTAATAAACAATCAGTTAGTTTTGGAGACCCAAACCTTTTTGGTTTTGGGCCTGGTCTCATCAACAGATGGTAAACTAACAGGTTTATTGGACACAATAGCTTGAGGTGAAGGAGATGGTGTAGAAGAGGAATCCTTGGCTTGGATCTCCTTTTCTGGGGTTTCAACACAGGGCCATCAAGTTGGTTAACTCTTCCCAACAGATGTTGAACCATCATTACCAGCTGTGTCTGATTCTGGGAAAGAGCTTTCAGCTCTTCAGACACATTGGTATTGGTGTTTGATGATGAGTTCTTGTGTTGCACCATCTTCTTTTGAGCAACCTCAGCTATTGCCTGTTGCACTCCTTCTCTTTTAGATTTCTTTTTGGACATAGGAGTAACAGGATTTGATGCTGCTGGTACAAACTTGGACTCAAACTCAGTTTTCATTTTAGCCAAGTTTTCTTTAATTTTCTCCTTTTGTTTGAGTTTGATCCCTTTTTGTACCAACAATCATCTGTGAGATGATTGAATAGACCACATATTTCACATGGTTTCTTCTTCATCTTCTGTTGATCATCAACTAAGAAGATGAAACTACTGAAGACTTGCTCTTCAGCAGTTTAGAAGCACTTTTTGCCTTCTTGTCAACTTCCTTAGTAGGCTTCAAATCCTTCCTACTGACAGTTTTCTTCTCTTCAGTGCTGTCAGTCATTAGGATTTGAACTCCAGATGTTATCCCCTGCTCTCCAGTACCCTCAGTACTTCTAGGGATAACACTTGGGTTGATCAACTCATTGATCATGTGAGTGTCAGCAGTTGAACCATCAATATCAGCTGATAGGTTCACAGAGGGATTACTACTGACTTCAACTACTGATGGTGCTTTATCAAGTAGTGAATCACATGATGAGGTGGATTGGTCATTACTTTCTCCATCAGATTCTGCTCCTGCTTGAAGCAAAAACTGTAGGAGGAGCAGTGTGATTATAACCAATTCCAAACTTCACATTGGAAGCTGTTTGCTTACTAAGAAGCATTTCAAAGCCCTTGCAAGATTGTACCCATCGATCACACTCTACCTGGGTGACAGCAAGAGTATCTTTGAGGTCTTTGTACTTCTCTAAGAGTACATCCTCCCTAGCCTTATCATCAGAAATTTGGCATTTTAATTTGTAAATCTCATCAGTTTTCTCTTTTAGCACAGACTCAAACTCAGCTTTATTTTTGGAAATTGTTTGTTCTAGCTCTACATTTTTATTGATTAAAGCCACATTTGCTTCTCTAATAGAGGCAAATGCTGCTATGCAAGTTTCAGAACATAATTTGGCCTTAGCCTCAGAGGATACCTGTGATACCTGTGTTGAAGAGGTACTTGAGGATGATCCATCAGAGGATTCCAAAGCCATGAGAGCTAGATTTCCAAAAGGATGCTCACCACCATGTTGACCAGCACCTGAGAACAGTTGTTCATTACCAGACACATCATCTGGTAAACTGCTCCAGTCAACAACTCCTGGTGTGAAGAAGCTGTGTTGTTGAAGTTGATTAGGTTGATGAGATTGGGATGGTTGAGGCTCAGGGAGTGCATGTGGTTGCTGAGCAGTGGGTGCTTGAACCTGCCTGGTTGTGGCATGTAATAGCAGGGGTATGGATATGGCATTGGCCCCTGTGGAACAAAATATGCAGGAGATTGTGGTTGATGATGATAACCAGAATTGACAGGTTGTTGCCCTCTGTTTTGTTGACTATTGCCAGGGAAAGTCACAAAAGGTGCAGGAGAGTTAGATCCAGATGATCTACATTCTCTTGCAAAGTGCCCAAGCCTGTGGCATTTATGGCACTTCAACTTACTCTTGTCAAAACCAACTTTGGTTTTGCCAGAGAGTCCTGGGAATTTCCTTCCAGTTCTTTTGTAGAACTTCTGAGATCTGATATTTATCAAGGCCATTTGGCTCAAAATATCCATCTCTTCTAAGTCATCATCAGCAATCCCCTTGAGATCATCCATGATGAAACATAGATTGTCACTATTACTACCAGCAGAATAACTATCAACACTCACAAAGGCAGGCTCAGAAGTGTTTGTAGAGAAATCAATATGCTCATCATACTGGCTTTCAGATGACGCATATTCTGACTCTTGATGTCCAATCAGGGCAGTGTTCCCTTGGACAAAATCCTCAGTGAGCTTGCCAGATGAAACCAATTTCCTTTTCTGCTCTATCTCTCTCTCGAATGTAAGCAGTTTCCCATGAAGTTGGGTGAGAGATAGGCGATCAACATCAGCATTTGAGCGTAGAACAATGGTATATGTGTTCCATCTCTCAGGCAGTGATCTTAGGAATCTATGGTTCATCTGACTCCTGGTATATTCATGTTTAACCATTTTCAATTCAGAGATTAAACATGAAAACCGCTCAAATTGTTGAGTCAGAGTCTCACCCTTTCTATGAGAGAAAGTCTCATATTGTTGGGCGAGGATTTCCCTGTTGTTTGCTAAAACCTCATCAGTACCACCAAATTGTTCTTTGATGGCATTCCAGAGGTCATGAGCAGACTCACAATGCAGAAGCCCAGAGTAAATCTCATTAGGAATAGCCATAGCCAAAATTCCATGGGCTTTTGCATCGATTTCAAACAACTTCTTGTCCTCATCGGAGTATTGCTCCTTCTTCTTTGGAACCAACTGGTTTGTTTCCGGATCATTCACCATTGGCTTATGTGGTCCATGTACCACAGATGTCCAACAACCTGAGCTATTGACAGACAGGTGATGGAGCAATCTTCTCTGCCAAATGTTATACTCATTCCTCACCAAGATCGGAGGCTTGGTAGAGGATCCAGTATTGAAAGGATCATTCGAAGAAGTAGTCATTGTGGAAAATCAGAGATTCAAGTAAAATCACAATAAATTTAGCTCAAAACCACACAGAACCTCAAATAAAACGGCCAGAAGCGATACACTCTCAATCTCTATAACAGATCCTTGCGAATTTGCTAATTCGATTAAACTTAGAGCGATTGAACAGTTTCAATGATCAATTGTTAGATCGATCAATGATTAACCTGCTCTGATACCATTTGTTAGGATCTCAGCCTCTTGGTTTAATCGATTGAACAGATATAGCAGCGGAATAGCTCAGAATTAGACAAATTCAAGCAAGAACATTCGATATAAAACGATAAAAGAATTTTGTTATAGAGAGAGAAATATCCGACAAAAGGAATATTGCATTAAGATTGTCGGCCTCAAAGGCACGATTACAGGTGAGTCATCTTCCTTATAAAGGAAAGAATGACGTAGGCTGATGTCACCTGAAAGTGACATGTAACCGTTTTATAACTACTGATGTTTAACAACTACTGAAGATGTCAACAACTGACATCTTCTTACAAATGTTCCTAAGTGTTAAACATCTTATTTACAACTACTGAAAAACATAAAACTACTGATACTACAACAACTGAAGAACAACCTCTTCAGTTGTTTACAAGTACTGAAAAGAAAAGTAAACAAACTACTGAAAGGAAAAGAAAACTACTGAAGAAGAAAAACCATCACAACAACTGAAGAGCCCTCTTCAGCTGTTGTCATCAGCTGTTAACATCAGCTGATGTCTTCAGTACTTGAACATCAGACTTTGTCTTTCAGCTGTTGATCTTCAGTCTTTGTCTTCAGTACTTGTTGAAGTCTTCAGACTTTAGATCTTCAGCTGTTGTCTCAGTCTTTGTCTTCAGTACTTCAGACGTACTTCAGCAGTTGTATTCTTCAGACTTTGTAGAACAGCTGATCAGGTCTTCTTCAGCTGTTGTGATGTCCTGTGGGACTTAGAGGTTTCTCTGATCAGGCTCATTGGTTCTTTTGGTCCAACAGTAGGGGGACATCTCAGTCAGTTGACTGGGAGAATGCTTCAACTTCTAGAACTCCACTTGCCCACGAACCACGATGTGGGTAGCCGACCAAAAATGGTGATATGGTTGATGCTACAATATGAGGAAATGATTGGCCTTATGTCTTTTCTCATAGCGTCTTGTCCTGATTTCATGTATGCGACGTGTCTGTGTTCGAGATATTAGGCAAAACCGAAAGTCAACATCTCATAGGTGTTAAATGGATTTTCGTTATTTGAATGGGTACCCACACTGGTGTTATGGTATCCTCATGATGATGATTTTGAGCTTAAAGTTTTAGTGACCGGATTATGCGATTGTCAATATGAATAAAAGTCAACATCAGCAAGATGTTAGTTCTGGTAACGGTTAGTCAGGCAGGTGTGTAAGAAGCAGCAACCATTTGCTCTGTCAAAATGTGAAGCCGATCATGGCTGCTGCTGTTGCTGTCTTAAATCCACTGATTTCAAACAGCAAGATGCGTGATAACGCTTTGCAATTTTCGAAACACTCCTATCTATGTGATAATTGTGTTGCTATAGCTGTAACAAAAAGTCCAGTCCAACATCCTAAAAACTAAAAACATCGTTATTAAGTATCACTTTATATGTGATTGCTTTGAAAAGCAATTAATCGATGTTGTTAAAATAAATACGGATTTCAACCCGCCGATCTCTACACAAAAGCATATGATAAACTGAGGTTTTTATATCTATTAGAGGTTAATGCCGTGAAAAAAAATTGATGTGATTTCAAAGGAAGAAAATGCCTAGTCCGACATTTTTTAATTTAATTTTATTTCATTTATTTTATTTTCCTGTTTATTAAAATCCAAAAACGCAAAAATATTTTCGGTTTTAGAATTTTAGGGGGAGAATAGATTAGATTAGTATTAAATTGTTGCTTTATTTAATTACTAAAAAACATAAGAATTCGAGAAAGACTTGAAGACTTCTGACACATAATCATAACCTAGCCGTCCAGAACGTCTAGAAAGCCTGTTCAAAGTTCATAGTTTGTATCTGATCTGGTTCTACTCATTCTTAATGTTTCTTTAATCGCTAGATTGATCAGGATTACGTTCTCACTTATTGGATCGCCAATAAAATAGGATTCTGCACTATTTGATTTGGTTTCACGCATTATCAGTTAGTACTCCGTACGTACACGGTCCTAACAAGTGGTATCACAGCCGGTTACTACTAGAATGATCTAACAATTATTCTACCAACCCGAGCTCTTGATTTTTGGATCTATTTCATGTTCTTTGACGTTAAACCCACTTTGTGTCTTCGTGTTTTGCATAGATCTTCTTACATGTGTGTTTCTTGGTTAAAATCGAACTCGGAACCACGTCCTTATCACCCATCTAAATCTTATGATGTCTATTTTGTTTTGGTTCATGTAAAATTCATCAATTAGGTTTTTGACAGCCATGGCGGCTGCAGATTTGAAAATCTGCGTGCAGGTCCGTTCATGCGACTGGACCATTCGTATGACTGGACCAGTCTTATGTCCAGTCGTGCGACTGGACCATGAGACTAGACCAGTCTTATGTCCAGTCATGCGACTAGAACAGTCTTTTGTCCAGTCGTGCGACTAGACCATGAGACTAGACTAGTCTTATGTCCAATCGTGTGATTGGACCATGAGACTGGACCAGCCTTATGTCCAGTCATGCTACTGGACCAGTCTTATGTTCAGTCATGCTACCGGACCAGTCTTATGACCAGTCGCATGAATATATCATTCGTATCATCCACTCACACGAATGTGATATTTGTCCTCCATGTCATACGAATGAATGGTGTTCCAGACAAAAAAATGGTCTGGAACTGCCTCTTGCGTAACTTTGAGGACGAGCAAAGCATATTCACTCTAAGGTTCTTTTGTCACTCTGAAGTCCTCCATGTCACACGAATGAATGGTGTTCCAGACATTATTCGTTGGGCTTACAGAATAGAGGAATGCAGTCGGTGCTGATTTTATGGGGTAGTCAGGAGCATTTGACTATTTATGGCCAATAAAGTTATATTTATCCGCACAGAGAGGATTCTGATTCTTAGGGGGAATCCATGTATAGAGAAATTGAAGAGGCAATCAGAAAGTGATGATGTGAGCTGGCTTTTGATGATGAATCTGAGGGCATGCTAATTTGTTTGAGATTGTCAGCTGTGGATTGGAACCTTCTACTTTTTGCCCAATACACCGTATGAAGACGCTAGGAGAGTGCAATGTCTATATACTGGGATATGCTGAATTTGAGGGGGAATTTCTACAGGTGTTAATGATAATTAGGTTAGCCTGTGTGAAGATTGGAGCAATCAAAAATTGTTCATGTCATTATCTGGAAAAATCAGTCATATGGGGAATCTTGCTGCTATGATGGTGTTCTGCAAAGTAAACGACAACTATTGTGCCTAATTCATTTTCAGGGATACTGTACCAACCTAACGGCTGGGCAACGTTGGCTAATATGGTTTTTCATTTAAGTCTATTGGCAACCAGAGAAAAGATTGACCGAAGATTGTAAGAGGTGTTATATACTTTTCGCAACCAACATCCGAGGAGGAATTTGTTGGAGCATATATTGTCATATATAGTGTGTCCATCACTTGATGAATAGTCTGCTTAATGTAATACACATGATATGTTGTAAACACATGAAACTGAGTCATTCGCAGGAGCATATGCAAATGAGACTCAGTTGTACGACTAAGCCATTCAAATGGACCAGTTGTGCGATTGAGCGATACTATTAGGCAATTTGTAAGACTAAACCATAGTTATAGTCCAGTCATACGATTGTACCATACGCGTGGTCTAATCATACGAATAGGCCCAGTCGCATCTGATATGGGCTGAGGCCTATAAATACCAGTTTCATTGTGTAGAAAGGGTTGTTTGAGAAGTGTGCCGGGGCCTAGGTGCTCCCGGATGAGAGGGAGATCATGCTCGATCTCCCCTTGCCAAGAGTCTTGATTCTGATGTTTAACGAGCTTGTAATCATTAGGTTTTATCAATGAAACCATTCTATTATTGTTCGTTCTATTGTTTCTCTCTTGGTTTTCTTTCCTTCCGTCATGAACATGCTCGGATGTCAACCGATCCAACGACTTCACAAGATCCTTGATCTGAGTACTATAATTTGTGTGCTCATGTTTTAGAACTGAAATGGTTTTCTCTAATTCCTCTATCTTCAGATTATAATCACTTTTAGACTTTCTAAAGTCAGCTTTTAAAATGTTTAAGGACTCAAGATCAGATTTCATTTCTAAGTTGTAGGACTGTTAACTTTTGCAATGCATTCAGGGATACAGAGATGTTCCAATACCTTGGCTTCATCATGATCTGCCATCAGTGCTTGGTTCGGAGAAGCATCTTCCACCTGAAAGCTCCAGTTAGAGCCTCCTTCTTCAATATCAACTGCAGCTTGATTCTTTGGCTTGTCTTTCTGGCTAGCTTTGTCAGTGTAGTTTGGTTTGGACTGTGCTTGGCCACCATTTGTTCTTAGTGCCTTACACTCCCAAGCAAAGTGGCCCATAAAGTAATGGTTGTAACACTTTACCTTGCTTTTCACCGGTCCAAACTTTCCACTGGTTGCAATATGGTAAACTTTCTTCCTATCCGCTTGTAGACTTCTTGGCTCTATGAGTGAGAAGATCCATCTACTAGATTATCTCCATGTACTCCAAATCATCTAGATGGGTACAGTCCAGGTCTTCAAGGATGAAAGGAAAGCTGCCTCAACTTTCATCAGAGGACACAAAGGCTTGAGAAGAACTTGTCTCTTACAATGGACTTCCTTGAGTGTAGTTCTCCCTTGGTGTCTCAAGGAAGGTGATGAAAGGACCTTTAGGTGAGTTGTCAGGGTAGCATATGATATGATGTTAGGGTTCTAGGCTATCCCTTTCGACCACATGAAGGGTTGAACCCATTTGATTGTTGGAGTTACCATAGAACCTTGCATGTCATCTCCATCTGGTAGCCACTGAGAATCCCATACAACTCTGTTAGAGTAAGAGTTTTCAAATTCTTAGTTCTCTTCATAACCACATAGTAGTGTGTCCATTTTGTAGGAAGTAAGGACATGAATATCGTTACAATGTCTCTGTTTTCAAGAGCAACTCTTCCATCCACTAGCGTATCCACAATCTCAACATACCTAAAGTATTGTTGAGTCATGGTTTCACCAGCTTTGAAGGTGAAATTTTCAAACTGCTGCTTCAGGAGATCCTTCTTATTCTCCTTAGCTTCAGAGGAACCCTCATACATCAGTTTCAATGCATCCCACAGTTGCTTAGCTGTTTTGCAGTTCTTGAAACCACTGTACATAGAGTTTGGAGGGGTAGTCTGAAGGGTTGTCATGGTCTTCTGGTCAACTTCTACACTCTTTCTATCTTCATCTGAGTAGTCAGCCACAACCTTGGGGATCATAACACCACCAGTACCAGAAGAGATATTTGGTATGTAAGGTCCATTTTCAACAGTCTCCCACATTCTTGAGTGTAGAGACCTGATGAAACCTTCCATTCTTTGGAACAAGGTGTCAAAGTCATCAAGAGTGATCAGGAGTTTGTCATGGTTCCAGTTTCCATATCAGATTTGGGAATGACCGCCATTTGATAAGATAAGTATTTTTGTGTGTAAGGGATCTTAAGATGATGATATCTTTTATCAAGAGCCTGGAATGCTCTAATACCAAATGCATGACTATTGAAGGGTTTGCAAATTCAACACAACAACACAAAGAGGAGAGTTGCTTAAGAACACTCAACTTAATTAGAGAGTGAAACTAGTTAACCTCAATTAATGACACTAAGAACATAAGTAAATATGAGACAAAACAAGATAACATGATACACAGGAGATTGTTTTCAAGATTGCAGTATATTGCCTTCTCAAATTCTAATACAAGTGTTACAAAGCATACTATAAAGTTACAAGTACATGAGATACATATACTACATCCTACAGCCATCCATACTTTGAAGGCCAGTTGGAAACAATTGACTAGACACAAACCAAAATCAATTGTAGAATCAAAAGAGACATTGCCTTTTGACTAGTGACTATGACATGCCATAGCTCACGTCCTAATCTATTACAAAAAGGATAAAGTACATGAAGTAGAAAGTTTACAGACTCAAGATCTCAATGTATAGTTACTAAAAGTATGGACCTTTTCACAAACTTATGAAAGTTGATGACTTTACAGAGTAGCAGCGGAAAGGTATCCAACTTTATGTAAAGTACATCAGATAAAGCATGTATACTAAAAGTCTTTGAAAAAAATCTGTCTTCAAGTGTTGGCTTCAGAAGACTATCTCTTTTGAAGCTTTGGAAGACTTTATCTTTGTCTTTAAGTGTTCACACTTAGAATATTTTTGTTGCTTGTCTGATACTTATGAAGCATTCTTCTTTAGTACTCATGTGGATGCATGCAGGAGAGACTTTGGGTGTTTTGGTTGCATCAACCTCTTCATATAATCTCTACACAAACTTTTCAGCACCACCTCTGGGAACAACAAAGAGACAGATAATTATCTTCTCTCCCTGGTGCTGAACGTTTTAAGAAGAAACAAGTGAGGTTTTGGTTGTATCAGCCTAGGGGGAGTTTGTTGGATCAAGAAAGGCTGGCGCAACCAAAACTAACACTTAGACAATTTTGGAGCAACTAGTGAAGAACTTCCAAAGTCAAATGCGGAGCTTCTGAAGGTTAAGTCTGAAAGAGCATCCGAAGGGAAACTCCAACTTCCGAAGACAAAGTCTTCCTTCTTCCAAGAGTTCAACACTTAGAAGAAATCAAGACAATGACTTCTGAGTTATGAAAGCCTAAAGAATGTCTCAAGCCATGGAAGGAGTAGACTCTTCCGAAGTATAAGTGCCTTCGAAGAACAAAATCTTTCGAAGCCAGATAACCTTTGGAAGAACTTACTACGAACCAGTGGACATAAGTATGGTCCTTCTAATACTCCGCTTCAAATCTCTGAGATACTGCATGGTGCTTTTCCCACTACCAGGTAGTTGACGATACTTTATTCCACTATCATTCTTTATCAGTTAGTACAGTTACTAACTTTAGTTGGTGACAAAAGATAAGTCATGGACATGTCATGACTATAATCTTAGATAATATTTAATCTAAGATACTTTGTCTTTAGCAATTTCGTATTACTATAGTCATAGGTTTGCAGTTGGTATCAAAGTTTTGGCTTTAGGTAATAGTATATATATAGTTTCTCATTGTAACTCATGTAATATGTTTGTAAGAGTCTTGTAACACTTTTAGTTAAGAAGTAATATATACAAGTACCTTGCAAATTATCTTTTGTGTTTTGATTACTTAATATATTATTATCAACTATTAGAGGGATTCTGCATCATGTATCCGAGTGTGATTTAGTGAATTTAAGAGAAAACATTAGTGTTGTGTGACCAATACTGATCTTACAGAGGTATTCTTAAAATCTCATCAATTCCTAATGAAATGTATGTAGCGGTAGCTGGTTGGAAACCCAAAGTCTTTACTTGATCCAGGATATGTGATGTATATCCTATTCTATAGGATTCCAACAAGTCTGATGTAGTCAAGACATTCAAAGCATCTAAAGCCTTTCTACATGTATGCACTAAGTTACTAAAGTATAAATACTTTGGAAGTTTTACACCTCACATCAGAAATGCTCTAATTGTAAAATGTTTCGAAGTCAAGACCAATATGTTCAGAAGCTAAGTATGAAGTCTTCCGAAGCTTCAAAGACAAAATCTTCCGAAGCCAATTTTATGAAGACAAATTCTTCCGAAGACTTTTATGTACATGATATTATTCGATGTACCTTTCTATAAAGTTTGACCACCTTTCCGCTGCAACTCTGTTTGACTCACCACTTTCATTGAGTCTTGAGTCTGAGCATTCTACTTTATGTACTTTATCCTTTTTGTAATATATTATGATGTGAGCTATGGCATGTTATAGTCACTAGTCAAAAGGCAATCTACCTTTTGACTCTACAATTGATTTTGTTGTCTAGTCTTATGTATATAGCCAGCATTCAAAGTATATCTGGTTATAGGATGTAGTATATGTATGTCAAGTACTTGTAATTTTAAAGAATGCTTGGTAACACTTTGTAATAGAAATTGAGAAGCAATATACTGAAATCTTGAAAACCAAATACTTGCATTATTATCATGTTCTGTCTCTTTTTTACATGTGTTCTTAGTATCTCCCATAATAGTTAAACCAGTTCCCTATTTGAATAGCTAAGTGTTCTAAAGAATTCTTCTCACTTGTGTTGTTGTGTTGTAAAAGTGCATCACCCCTTCTAATGGTCTTGCATTTGATATTAGAGTATTCCAGGCTCTTGATATAAGATCTCACCATCTTAAGATCCGTCACCCATACAAAACAGTTAACAACTCAAGGGTAGTTATCACCAAGGCTGATATGGAAACTGGAACTATGACAAAGTCTCCACTGATCAATCTTGAAGACCTTGATACTTGTGTCAAAGAATGGAAGGCTTTATCAAGTCTTAAGACTCCAGGACGTGGGACTCTGTTGCTGAAGGACATTACATACCAAGCACATTATCTGCTACTGGTGGTGGTATGATTCCAAAGGTTGTGGCTGATTTTTTTGATGAAGACAGGAAGAGAATAGAGATTGATCAAAAAACCATGACAGCCCTTCAAACTGCTCTTCCAAACTCTATCTACAGAGGATTCAAGAAGTGCAAGACTGCAAAGCAACTATAGGAAGCACTAAAGCTTATGTATGAGGGCTCAACTAAAGCCAAGGAAACTTCACCTTTAAGTAGGTGAGACCATGACTGTGACATCCGTCATCTCAAGGTCCTTCAATTAACGT
>CM046444.1:80808106-80915046 GCA_025506515.1 Flaveria trinervia | reverse complement strand
ATCCAAGACAGGATCACTACAGACTTCAGCTTAAGAAGGAGACTTAGGCAATCAGGTAATGTCATCGGACAACTGGATGTTGTGGCAGACCCTAAGATTAGCTTCATAGGGGAAACCTTGACTGAAGGCCCAGTGACATAACCTGAGAGCCCTGTCTCATCATCTCCAACTGCTGTAGAGATCCATATTCCTTCTGAGACACCTACTGGTGAAGGTGCTTCTCAACCTCTCTGGCCTGAGCTCAGATGCTGCAATGAGCAATAAAGGCCAAAGCTCTCCCCCCTGAGTCACAAGGTTTGTGAGTGATAAAGGGAAAAGAAAGATGACATCTGAGGATATTGAGGAGGAGGAGAGAGAGAGAGAGAGGAAAAGGAGCTAAGGGGAGAAGTTCCACTGCTGAGTCTCCAAGACTCATGGCGTCTGCAATCAGGGCTTCCCCTAGACCAGATACTCAGAATGATGAGTTAAGGGCAGTCAGGATTAACTATCTACAGACTAGGAACTATGACATAGATAGTGTCATTTCTCTCCCCTTGGATGAATTGAATGAACTAGTTTACCTGGAAAGGTCAAGTGAGAAGAGGAGGCAGAAGATGCAGAACTCCTAGTACAAGTCAAAGAAGAGAGAAGAAGAAAAAGACTGTACAAAGGTATGCCTACCCTCTCACCAGTTCAAGAAAGTCCTTAACAAGAGGATGTGGCTCAACAAGAACTTCAGGTAGAAAAAGAAGAAGACAGAATCAAGATGATTAACTACTTGAGTGCCACAGGCCTCTATCAGGCAGATGCACTCCTTCCCTTACCTTATGAATATATTGAGTTTGAGTACTTAAAACAACTTGAGCTTGAGCTACTCAATGAAAGAAAGACAACAAAGAAGATGCTAAGGAAGAAGCTGTAAAATCAAGAGCCATCATCCAAAAGAGCATGAAGAAGTCTACTGATAGGCAGAGAATGATGAGCTTCTTGAAGCTGTATGGATTCTCCGAAGGAGACTTGGACCCATGTCTCTATCCACTATGGATGAGCATATCAGGGTAATCAAGCAGAAGATTAAGAATGGAGATCTCACTGACTTACACTCCACTCCAAGTCAGGCCCACCTGAAGTGGAGGTTAAGGTTTAACAACCAGACACAACAAACTCGGACCTCCTGCTAATTCTCAGCAAGCTTCATCTTCTGATCCATAGCAAGGTCAACCTCCCTCCCCATCCCGAACCTGAGAGAGAGGAAGTCCTAATTGAGAAAGACGATGAAGATCAATCTAGTGCTGCACGCTAGTCTTCTCAGTTAAAATTGGAAAGAGAAGGAAGAGGCTGGCTTCTAGACCAAAGTCTAAGAAGAAGAAGAAGCCTGCATCCCATTCTAAACCTCAGGAAGAATCAGAACAGCCTAAGGATGTGCAGCCAGAGGATGCTACACACCAACTCCAATTCAAACAACTCCTCTAGCATCAAGAAGACCCATCTTGTCTTGGACATACATCACAAATCTGGACAGATGGCATGTTATTAGAGATCAAGGTATTGAAGACATTTATACACGGCAAGATATTTTCACTTGCCTCTGCATGACCTCTTTGACATGAGATGACACTTTGACTGCATGAAGGATCCTGATCATCTTATGAAGAAAGGAATAGTGATCATCCTAATGAGTACTGTTAATATCTGAAGTTTTCCAAGGAGTTTTGGTAGCATCAGCCTAGGGGGAGTTTGTAGAGATGAAAGAAGAGGCTGATGCAACCTAAACATCCTTAGTCTTTTCTGCATGCTGCACAAGTGCATTAAAGAAGAAGCTTAGGAAGTTTCACACATGAAACAGAAAACTACTCTAAGTGTGAAATCTTCCGAAGCCAAGACGAATATCTTCCAAAGCCAAACATGAAGTCTTCTGAAGCTTCAAGTTCATGAAGACAGATTTCTTCCAAATATTTTAGTAACATGCTTTATATGATGTACTATTCCATAAAGCTGGACACCTTTCCGCTGCAACTCTGCAAGTCACCAACTTACTTGGTTTGGTGAAAAGGTCCATGCTTTTGGTAACTGTACATTGAGGTCTTGAGTCTGTATCTTTCTACTTTATGTACTTTATCCTTTTTGTAATAGATAAGGATGTGAGCTATGGCATGTCATAGTCACAAGCCAAAAGGCAATCTGCCTTTTCACTCTACAATTGATTTTGTTTGTGTCTAATCAATTGTATCCGGCTGGCTTTCAAAGTATAGCCGGCTGTAGGATGTAGTATAAGTATCTCATGTTCTTGTATCTTTAGAATATGCTTGTAACACTTGTAATAGAACATAGAGAAGACAATATACTGCATTCTTGAAAACCAAACACTTGTGTTCTTTATGTTCATTGTCTTCTGCATTGCTTGTGTTCTTAGTATCTCAACATTTGGTTAATCTAGTTTAGTGTTTGATTAAAGTTTAGTGTTTGATTAAAGTTTAGTTAATCTCCTCTTTGTCTTGTTGTGTTGTAACTAACCCTTCAACGATCCTGCAAAGAACAAGATAGCTTCAGAAGAACAAAGTATCTTCAAAAGAAAAAGATTGCTGCAGGTTAACAATCACCTGTGGAAGACAATGCAGTTGTAGAGTCCAAACAGTTGTATTTAAATAATACAAGTGTTACAAGTCAACACGTCAACTAGATAGTTGTGCAAATCTTAAGAGATCGGTGTTTTCTTAACTGAAACACATGTGCCTAAAAGTATAGATCCTAGGTTTCACATCAAAGGTAGGATGGCGATGAACATTTAACTATCAAAACACAAACAAACGAGCAATCAAATGGCAAACCCAAACAGCACATCAATTCACACATAAACTCTAGCAGCCGTCACATCAACATCAACACGACCAAAGCATTTATTGTTTTGTCATTCATTGATTATCCGTTTGTAATCATTGAACATTTTAATACTTTTGAATGAATCCTATTTGATTATTAATTGTGTTTGTATTATTGTGTTTGTCATAATCATTATTCATTAATCAATCAATTAAACAAGGTTAATGTTGATTCCGCAAACATTAACTTGATTTCCTTTAACACTCATTCCTGATTGTGATCCTTGGATTCACAAAAATACAAAAATATAGTTTAGATATTCAAATTTTTAGGATTGAATCTACATTACAACATGTGAGAAATGATAGTACATCAGTGTAATCAATGGCATACTTCACTCGCCAATAAAGTCTGATGTGATCAGATATGATGTGCAGGCAAGATCATGCAATTATACTGAAAAAGTAAATTCTTGTGATTAAAATAACTCAATTATGCATTTGTATTCATCTTAGTACTAATGAGTGGTGTTGCCTTATTTTATTAATTGCTTGTCAAGTCACAACCTGACACCTGATGGTGATATAAATAATCATGAGATCATTTTAAAGCATGTATTCACTTCTTTGTTATGAGTCATCATAGACTTGAAGTGATGAGATACCCTCTGTTGTAAGTCATTATACACCTGGATATTCTCACATAATGCAAAAAGATGCCAATGTGCACACATCCAATGATGAATATATCATTGTTCAAGACATGAGATCTGGTTATAAGTATATATCAGGTTAATAAGTTGAGTAAAAGTACTTGCTTGCATACCTTGATGAGGGTCAGACTCTGTAAGTCTAATTATGGGCTACATAATTTTATATCTAATTAAATCTTTATCAATCCAAAAATTGAAAAAGTAAGTGTGTTGATTCTTCTACCACAACACTCATTGTCTATCCTCGGATAAAGTGTCTATGTTGCTATAGTATGTGACCTAGAACACAGTATATCAGGATTTAATCACTCTCAAGACTATCCACAATTGTTTTATTTCAATATGTTGATTATTATCTGATATGATCTCACTACAGGAACGTGATTCAATGCGTATATAGTATATGATTTTTCTACTTTATTTTAATTTTGGTATGATTTTTTGTGCGCAAGCATGTTGATAATGACTGATTTTCTCGAAATTTTCAACTCATATAAACTTCTAAGTTTTTGAACTAAAAATTTTAGGGGAAGTAAAGATTGAAAAAGAGAAAATCAAAATAAATGTTTGGATAAAAAAGAATGAAGCTAAAATATTCAAGCATGTGTGTGTTTCATTTGTATTTTGAAATATGAAAAAGCTTCTTGCAATTTTTCCAACAAAAAAGAATTAAGATTGTTTGAATTTTTTAAATATTGAGACTGAAATGACAGAAAATTAAATAAATAATAAAGGTCAAAAGTCAATATTTTGGTCAAAAAGTCAAGTATTAGTCAAAATTCAAAGTTTGACCAAAGATTGGAATTTTTCATGAAGAACAGTGAGAATGGTCAAAATTAGGGTTTGAATGTTTTTTGGAAAAAAATTAAGTGTTTGATGTATAGAAAGGTCTCATATACTTAAACAATGATAATAAGTCTAAGTCAGGAATATGATCAAATTTCATGATTTTGTACATGTGTTAGGCGTTTTTGTTAACCCTCATGCGCTAAACAGTTGTCATAAGTTTGAGATTTTGGTAAAGTGTTAGGAGTTTTTACAAATCTCATGCGTCTAAATAGTGCCAAACTTTTCATGTTGAAAATAAACCAAGTGTAAAGCTCATGCGCGTGAACAATGCGCATGTACCTAAGTCCTTAATCAAAAATTGATCAAGTTTTACTCATGCGCCTAGGGCTCATGCGTCCAAACAGTTCTCATGCGTCTACATAGTGTCAATGTGTCCAAAGGTTTTCATACTTATATAATTCAACACTTGGGTGATCTCACTTCATTCGACCATTTCATACACTCTCATACTCTCTGTTCTTATTCTTGTATACTCACCGAGCACCATTTAATCTTGTTTCACTGATTATCAAATATTAACTTGACACAAAGGTATAATCAATGATTACAAACATCCAATTGAGTGTAGTTCATCAAATCATTGAACATTATCATCATATTTGGATGGGCGTTTGATACATATTTAGGTGTTCAAACCCTAAAATCATTCAAATTTGAAATTTGTTGATTAAATGCGATAGACTGTTTAAAATTGAACATGAAATTGTTGTTAAAACATGATTTAGACCTGATTAAGATCAATCAATCTGTATTTCATCCCAAAAAATGTTTGATGATTCTTGAGCTCATTAGTTAAAGATAATAATAAAAAATGTGCTAAATAATGAATCGACAAATGAAAGTTTCAAAACAATCTTATCTATTAATCTTCAAATCTCAACTAAATTGTTACAAATGAACAAGAATGAAGTTACTTAATTGAAAGTATACTTTAAAATTTGATTATCTTCAAAAATCAATGAAGTTTAATACTTATAAATTTTAATAAAATGATCAAATTTTGAAGTATAAAGTCTATTAAGTAAAATTTAAAATTAATGAAGGTTAGATAACAGGTTACATAATGTTAGAAGATAATCAAAATGGTTGATTTGTATTCAAAACAATTGAGAAATCAAGTGTGCCAAACGTTTAGAATATATTCAATAGTTTTTGAAAATAAAATTGACGAAATATGTTGTAATCATTCTTTGATATTATTACTTCATATTAATTCTTGTTTCTTTGTGTATTACACATAGCTGAGTTAAAGTTTGAGCCAAAGCATAATGTAGCAGCCTATCAAAATGAAGAAGTTAGAGAAGCAACTAGCTATGATGAGATGATTAGATTTCTGCTAAGGACTACGTATGTGTATGCCATGTGTGCCAGACTAGCCATTAATGCAAGATTGATAAAGAGATTTTGGAGAACAACAGAGATAGAGAGAGATGATGGAGGGAATAAAGTTCTAAGAGCTTTTGTTACAAGAGGCAGAATGACTGAGGTCTCTAAGGAATCAATAAGGGTAACACTTAGACTTGGAGAAAATGAGCCACATGACTTAGTTGAGTATTCATTTAATGAATGTAGACAAGTCTTTATGATGATGGGTCACCCTGAAAACTTCCTAAAGAAACAATTCTTTAGGGCAAGGGTGTACAACCATTGGAAGTTACTTTGTTACATATTCTAACACTGCATGTCTAGAAGAAGTGTTAGATGGAACTCATTCCCAGCAGACATTGCATCTCCTATCATTGCCTTAGCCACAATAGATGATTCAATATGGCTAAATGGATCATGAATGGGTTTATCTTCAATCTAAAGAACGGAAAAAGAAATAAGAATCTGATGTATCCAAGATTCTTACAGTTGATCATCAATGAAGATCATCATGATTTATATGTGTATGGAGAAGAAGGAAACAAACTTGAACTTGAACACATGTCTAAGATTGTTTATAAGAGACTGGTAGTTATCACTAGAGCACCAAATGTTCCTGTGTTTGATTACATGAGGAATGTAGCCATGGATGAAGTTAATCCTGATGAATAACATTTTCATTTGAAAGAGGATGTGCCTACTGATCCTAATGACTTAATTGAGGATGTAATGGAACAGTGGTTGAAGAAGAACAATCAGAAACAGAGAATGAAGAAGAAGAGGATGATGATGAATTCTAGTAGTGATGATCATGATGCTAACGATGATGATGCTAATGATAATGATACTAATGATCATGATGATGATGATAATGAAAATGATGATGATTGAGGTGGTGCTTCTGGAGGAAATGTTGGTGATACTACTCAAGAAATGGATAGTGAAGAAACAATTTCTGATCATATAGATGAGGATGTTAGAGAAAATGATCCTCAAGCTAAAACTAAAGTTAATGATCAAGGAGAAGAGGAGAATGTAGGAAATGTTGATATGACCGATGATATTGATACAAGTGTGGATCACAATTAAACTTTTAATTTTGAGTTGATAAACACTATCTTATCTGAGCCAAGCACATAGAATATATAGAGTACGTACCAATACAAAAAGAATAAAATGAGACTACTGAAGTGAATGAATTAGTAATGAAAAAAACTAATGATGTATGTGTGTGCATGCAAACAGAGACTAATGTTGAATATTCTCAGCTCAATATTGAATCGGGATCACCTGTATTTAAGAATTCTGCAGATCCTGAAACAGTCTCACAAGATTTGTTAAAACAATTGGTAACTAAATCAAAATCAAAAAGCCAATCAGGACCAGAACTAGGTACACAGGGTGTGTGTTCATTGAATGTCACATTGGCTGACTCCTCAACAATTCTAGTTCTTAGATTGTATACTCTGTAAGACTTAGCTTGGGAAGAGTATCCAATGAAGTGTTCGTCATTTGATCTCTCAACAAATTCGGCAATTTGATCCTTGGTATTCAAGATGGTGCAAGGACATGCAAATGACCTGAGAAAACCAATGAAAGGTTTCCTCTTGTGCCAAAGTTCATAAGGAGTCTTGCCATGAGTCTTAACTACTAAAACTATGTTCTGCACATAGCAGGTAGTGTTGACTGCCTATGCCCAGAAGGTGATGGGCAGCTTAGAGTCAGACAACATGGTTCTTGTAACTTCAATTAGTGTCTTGTTTCTCCTCTCAGTAACACCATTCTGCTATGGAGTCTTCAGAGCATTGTATTGTCTTGTAATACCATTTTCAACACAAAATACATCAAGGATTTGGTTCTTGAATTCAGTTCCCTAGTCACATCTTATAATTTTAACCTTGTGATGAGATTGATTCTCAATCTTCAAGATGAAATTCTTCAGAATCTTAGGAGTCTCATCCTTAATTCTAAGGAAGAAGACCCAAGTGAATCTTGTAAAGTCATCTGTGATCACTAAACAGTAAGAGATCCTTCCTAGACTCATTACATGTGGGGCCAAAAAGATCCATATGTAACAAGTGTAGGGGTGTACTGATGGAGTTCCTTTCCTTAGGCTTGTGAGATACCTTGTGCTGCTTCCCTTTGAGTCATGTAACACAATGGTCATCACTTGTAAACTCTTTCTTTGGCATTCTAGTTACCAAATCATTCTTAATCAGTTTACTCATGTTCATAAAGCTTACATGGCACATTCTTTTATGTCATAGGAAAGACTCATCACTATTCGCTTTAGACAAAAACCATGAAACTTCTACAGAGGGAGATGTTTCTTGCAAATCCCTCTTGTCATGTTTCCATTCATGGGGGCTCTAAGCAGAATATGCTCATGAGGAATGACCACCCCGGACTTGAGAACAATACACTCATGCTCAGTAAAAAGCATGTTATGACTCTCATTAGAAAATTAGTTTTAGGATCAGTGATCTATGTTTGATTGATTAGAGAGTATAGCAGCAGAAATCGAACAATGAATTAGCCAATTCACAAGAACGAAACGATATTCAATGAAGAACAAAGACGGTTATAGAGAGAGAGAATTTCTGCAAATATATTTCATTCAATATTCACTTTCGTGGTAACAGAATGTCACACTTACAATTAGGTCGACACCTCTTATATAAGAGATGTGACGTCTGCTGATGTCACTTGATAGTGAAATCTAACAGAATTTATCACAAACTACTAATAGTTAACACAACTACTGAAGATGTCAAACAGCTGACATCTTCTTACAAAAATGCTAAGTGTTAACTATTATTACATCTACTGAAAAGAAACTACTGAAACTATAACAACTGAAGAACATACTCTCCAGTTGTTTTACAAATACTGAAACAAAGAAAACTACTGAAAGGTAAACCATCACAACTACTGAAGAAGACCTCTTCAGCTGTTGTGACAACGTCTGATACTTTGGCTTTCAGCACTTGTGTCTTCAGACTTTGTCTTCAGCACTTGTGTCTTCAGACTTTGTCTTCAGCACTTATGTCTTCAGACTTTGTCTTCAACACTTGTGTCTTCAGACTTTGTCTTCAGCACTTGTGTCTTCAGACTTTGTCTTCAGCACTTGTGTCTTCAAACTTTGTCTTCAGCTCTTGTGTCTTCAGACTTTGTCTTCAGCACTTGTGTTCAGACTTTGTAATCAGCTATTGTCTTCAGCTGTTGTGGTCTTCAGTAGTTGTTGTGACGTCTGTGGGACATAAAGATTTTTCTGATCGGGCTAATTGGTTCTTTTGGTCCAACAATTACGGTCACAGAATTTGGGAGTTCTTCAGAGAGAATGGACATTAGGGACTCACCATCCTCACTTGCAACTGTGCATTCCCAGCAACCTCCTCTAGTTCATATTGATGTGGACTACACAGACTCCTTCATATAGAGTCTGTTTGACGATGGGATACCAAGGGCTATGTCACCTTCACCATCCTTCAATCATATTATTGGGTGGAGGTATGACAAAAACAGGAAGGTCCTCATCATCATAAGAGTTCAAGGATAGCAAGAAGTCTTCAATTTTCAGACCTTGGACTACTATGATGGTCTGATCTAGTCAACATGCCACTTGTCAACCCAAGCCAATCAAGACAAGCTGACAGACTGGATAAAAGAATCCAAGACAGGACCACTACAGAGTTCAGCTTAAGAAGGAGACTTAGGCAATCTGGTAATGTCATCGGACAACTGGATGTTGAGGCAGACCCTAAGATTAGCTTCATAGGGGAAACCTTGACTGAAGGCCCAGTGACATAACCTGAGAGCCCTGTCTTATCATCTCCAACTGCTGTAGAGATCCATATTCCTTCTGAGACACCTACTGGTGAAGGTGCTTCTCAACCTCTCTGGCCTGAGCTCAAATGCTGCAATGAGCAATAAAGGCCAAAGCTCTCTCCACCCTGAGTCACAAAGGTGACATCTGAGGATATTGAGGAGGAGGAGAGAGAGAGAGAGGAAAAGGAGGCTAAGGGGAGAAAGTTCCACTGCTGAGTCTCCAAGACTCATGGAGTCTGCAATTAGGGCTTCCCCTAGACCAGATACTCAGAATGATGAGTTATGGGCAGTCAGGATTAACTATCTACAGACTAGGAACTATGACATAGATATTGTCATTTCTCTCCCCTTGGATGAATTGAATGAACTGGTTTACCTGGAAAGGTCAAGTGAGAAGACGGAGGCAGAAGATGCAGAACTCCTAGTACAAGTCAAAGAAGAGAGAAGAAGAAAAAGACTGTACAAAGGTATGCCTACCCTCTCACCAGTTCAAGAAAGTCCTTAACAAGAGGATGTGGCTCAACAAGAATCAAGATGATTAACTACCTGAGTGCCACAGGCCTCTATCAGGTAGATGCACTCCTTCCCTTACCTTATGACTATATTGAGTTTGAGTACTTAAAACAACTTGAGCTTGAGCTACTTAATGAAAGAAAGACAACAAAGAAGAAGCTAAGGGAAGAAGCTGCAAAATCAAGAGCCATCATCCAAAAGAGCATGAAGAAGTCTACTGATAGGCAGAGGATGATGAGCTTCTTGAAGCTGTATGGATTCTCCGGAAGGAGACTTGGACCCATGTCTCTATCCACTATGGATGAGCATATCAGGGTAATCAAGCAGAAGATTAAGAGTGGAGATCTCACTGACTTACACTCCACTCCAAGTCAGGCCCCACCTGAAGTGGAGGTTAAGGTTTAACAACCAGACACAACACAACTCGGACCTCCTGCTAATTCTCAGCAAGCTTCATCTTCTGATCCATAGCAAGGTCAACCTCCCTCCCCATCCGAACCTGAGAGAGAGGAAGTCCTAATTGAGAAAGACGATGAAGATCAATCTAGTGCTGCACGCTAGTCTTCTCAGTTAAAATTTGGAAAGAGAAGGAAGAGGCTGGCTTCTAGACCAAAGTCTAAGAAGAAGAAGAAGCCTGCATCCCCTTCTAAACCTCAGGATGAATCAGAACAGCCTGAAGATGTGCAGCCAGAGGATGCTACACCAACTCCAATTCAAACAGCTCCTCTAGCATCAAGAAGACCCATCTTGTCTTAGACATACATCACAAATCTCCTTACACAAATGCTAAGTGTTATCAGTTGTTATAACTACTGAAAAACATAAAACTACTGAAACTACAATGACTGAAGAACAAGCTCTTCAGTTGTTTTAAACAAACTACTGAAAGTAAAAATATAAAACTATTGATATCACAACTACTGAAGAAGTACTCTTCAGCTGTTGTGACAAACTACTGAAACCTCAGTACTTGGTCTTCAGACTTGAACTTCAGATGTTTCATCAGCTGATGACTTCAGTAGATATCATCAGCTGATGTCTTCAGTTTGTCTTCAGACTTTGTACATCAGTTGTTGATCTTCAGCACTTGTAAACTCTTCAGCTATTGTACTTCAGTACTTGGTCTTCAGCTTCAGCACTTGTGTTCTTCAGCTGTTCAGCTTCAGCACTTGTGTTCTTCAGCTGTTCAGCTTCAGCACTTGTGTTCTTCAGCTGTTCAGCTTCAGTACTTGTGTTCTTCAGCTGTTGTACTTCAGCACTTTAGTTCTTCAGCTGTTGAAGTCTTTAGCACTTGATCTTCAGCTGTTGAAGTCTTCAGTACTTGTCAAACTGTTGATGAAGCTTTCAGCAGTTATTGTGATATCATGTGGGACTTAGAGGTTTTCTGATCTTGGCTCATTGATTCTTTTGGTCCAACAAACTCCCCCTGAACCAATGCAGCCAAAACCTCTAATTTATTTATTATCCCACTTATTGTTGGCAAAAAGATTGGTCTTTTTCCTTCTTGATCAGTAGAGAAGATGACCCATATAAGCTCCGGCCTGGGAAGAAGTCTCAGATACTTGTTTGGCAAGATATGAATGGGAACTCTGTTTTGGGGAACTGGACACAAAGTTGTTATCCCATTCATGAGATCTACTTCCCGTGTATGAGCCTGTAGGACTCTTTGTGTAGGCTCTGAGAAACATGATTTGTTCTTCCATGGTCAGGTTCTCGGCTTCACCATCAAACAATCCTTCTCACCCATACAGCTCTGAGATGTACTTGGCCTGTTTGCCGTTTTTGAGCTCAACTGTTGTAATTTGTCTGTATGCAACTCATCAGGATGATTCCCTTCAAGTAACAGACTGAGCTCATTTTGTTTGAAGTTCTCAAGCCTCTTGTAGACTAACCCCTTTTAATAATTCTGTTATCTAGCATCTTCTGGGTGGTTGTTTAGTCTCGTAGGCCTTCTTGAAATCTTCGACAATCTCCCAGGGTGATACTACAAGGGCCACTGTGATCTCTTCATCTACAATCCTCTTGACTTGACCCTTGTATCTCGAAGGAATGTCTTTCTTTACAATCCTGTGAGCCACCCACGGATCAGGCCATACTCTCACCTTTTCCTTCTGATATTGAAATGTGTTGGCAAGAGTGTACAATCTCAGAGCTTCTTTCTTCATACTGATAATTGATGACAAGGCAGCATAAGTTTTGTCAAAGCTTTTCAGCATTTCATCATCATGAAGGTTTTGCTGCTCCTCTTCTTCAATCATTACTCTCACAGCATCCATTATGAGGTGGGAGTGATGGGCATAGGTTTGGCTTTCGCCAATGTTAGGACTGAAAGACAGGGCATCCTATCTCTTCCACATCATCCTCTTCTTCTTCTTCTTCTAGCCTCAACACCCTTCTCTTCTTCTTCTTAGGAGCATCATCGGCTATTGTTTTAGATGGTAAGGGAGTTGTTTTTGTGTGTTGTGATTGTGGCTGTTTGGATTTGGGCTTTGAGATTGGTTTGGAGATTTGAGGGGTAGGCTGTTTTGAGTAGATGGAAGGGAAGGTTGTTCCAGCATTTTTGTGTGAGTTTAGCCTTTGTATGTCTTGCCATTTCAAACCTTTTTCCAGCCCCAGCCTCATCAAGGGCTTCAATGATAATCCCCTTGTGGAATTGCTCAGACAGACAGATTCTGGTGGCTATAGCCAAAATACTGTCTCTGGTCCACGCACGAATCTCCATCAAAGATCTTCATAAGTATTTGGCAATGAAATGGGTCATGATCTCCAATCTCTCCTTTTCCAATACATCATACCTAGCCCATCGGGTTTGAATCTCCTCCACTTCCAACTTCCTGATCTCGCTATCTAATGTGGCTGTATCAAAACCTTGCGTGAAGACTTGCTCAATAATTTTATCCATGGATCGGCTGTGTGTATCATCAGCATCTTTTACCAGCTTTTCCAAGGATTTTTCTTCAGCAGTAGGTTGATCATGAGCACTTTTCTTTCGTTTATAGGTGATCAGTGGTTGCTTTTCTTTTTCCAACTCCTGGGCTTGCTCTTGGGCCTTCTCATCCTCTGTTCTTTTCCTCTTCTTTTCTTTCACTGCAGTACTCTCCCCCTTTTTGGATGCATTGGTGGTAGGGGTTGTACCGCAGAAAGTGTCTTTTGCACAGCAGCATCAATCATTGGTTGTAAAGTTGAGGAAATCCTCTTATCAATGGCTTTACTCACAATGTCAGTGATTATGGGTGTGATGAGTGGGAGGGAATTTTGAAGGACAGCAACTATTTGCTCAGGAAGGTTCTGTTCCTGAGAAACAGTGCCAGAAGCAGAGGCAGGTGGCTGAGTTGTTGGGAGTGGCTTAGTGTTTGGGGAACCTTCAACTGAAGGTGCCATCTGTGGGTTGGTGGAGGCAGATGGTCTTTCTCCATGAGAGAGTTGGTCAAGTAGGTTTTGCAGCCTACTGACTTCCTCCTCAAGGATTGTGTTCTGGGCAAGAACATCGTAGAAAAAGCCCAGGTCATCATCAGCAGAAGCTGAATCACCTGACCTCCTGCTGGAGCAGGATGTACATGCACTGGGTGTAGACCAGTTGTAGCATGTGCCCTTTGTCTTGGAACTGGGGACTTCCAGCCTCAGGACTATGTCCATATGAGCTGTTGCCTCTAGTGAGGTCTTAGCAATGTTACCAGCCTCATTCTGATCATGTGCTGATGCAGAAGAGGTGGCAGCCTCACTAGATATTCTAATCTCCCTATCTACACCAGGAGATAGAAGTGATAAACCCCTATGCTGTGGGTTCTCAATTGCACTTTGGTCCTCCCCCTCAATGGTAGAGGTGTTCCCAGTAGTAATTGGTATCTGGGGAGGGGGTGAGGAGTGCAATTGAGTCAGCACTTGTGCAACAAGCAATGTAGGGCTTTGGGGGGCACTTGCATGGGGTGAAGGGATAGAAGCAGTGTGCACCTGGGGAGGAAGGTGCTCTTCAATGGCAATCCCCTCAAGTGAGGAAGATCCCAGATGTGTGGGTACCCCTTGTGTGGTTGCTGCAGGCTCCTGTTGAGAGGAATCCTGAGCGGCTATGGCTGGAGGAGTCCTGATATCCACTAGGGGGTATAACCAGTACATATATCCTGCGTTTGTGTTGCAGGGGCATTCAGGGGACTCATTTCCCTGAGTAGCCGTTTTGGGTTTCTTTTTGGTGGGTTTGGTGGGGACTTTTGATTTGGAGGTGGTGGCTGTGGGTTCCGGCTGCGTGGGTTTGCGCAGCTTGGCAGCCAGTTTGAGTGAGTGGTCAGAGTTGTGCCGGGAGTATACTTCAGGCAAAACAGCCATAGCAGGGACTCCAGGCCAACAAGTCCCTCAACTTGAAGCTGGTTTGTAATGATGGCCATTATGAACCGCGGATATAATATGCAACGGTTAGCAGTTAGTTTTTGAGCCATATCCTTGAGCTCTGAAAATATTATTCTGAAAAATTTAAAGGCTGTTGCTCAAGAATAGAATACATTACCTGCTTCCACTTTGTAGACATTTGATCCCAAGACGAGGTCTTAGGAGCCAAACAGACATTTACCATGTGGAAGATTAGACGTTCAGCGTCATGGAATGTTTCTTCAATATAGTGGAGGCACTAAGATTGCCCTGATATCCATGATGGGCAAAGGATAAATCAGTTGTGCCCTTGGGATATCCAGGAGGGGAAATGGCATCATCCAGATGTAGAGTTTGGCGAAGTATTTCGGGAGTGATGACCACTTCTTGGTTGTTGACAACCGACCGGAGAGATGCTGTGTTGTTCTCCCCAGTGGTGATGGTGACATTCATCCAAAACTGTTTGAGGGATTCGGCATGAAGGATGGGATTGAGAAGAAATGCCGTTTTGTATTGTGACTGGACCATAAGATCGATAGCAGTATAGAACTTAGCCCAGACTAGCGATTTAGTAAGGTAAGCTACACAGTTGTGTCGCGGTTTGATTTGCATGGACGCCATTTAGAAGAGAGAAGTTTTGGAGAGGAACGTTAGGTTTGAAGAAGATGAAGCTTTGAAGGATTAGGTCAGGGATATTTATTGGGTACGGGTTAGAAAACGACTGAAGGATTTGGTGTTAGTCATCAGTAGTTTTAACGACTGTTGACATGGTATTACCCTTTCAGACGTGTGAAACAGCTGAAGTCGTGGTGTTAGGCATCGGTAGTTAGAAAACTACTGAATGCCGTGGTTTTGACTTCAGATGATGAAACAACTGTGGACTTGGTGTTTGTCATCAGTAGTTGTGAAACTACTGAAGACAGTGGTTTTGTCATCAGTTGTTGTAAACAGCTGAAGACTTGGTATTAGTCATCAGTAGTTATAAAACTACTGAAGACATGGTTTTGCTTTAGTTGTTTAGAATGAAACAGCAGTTGTTGAAACAATTGAAGAGAAAGTTCTCTTCAGTAGTTTTCGTCAATTCATAGCCTTTCAGCTTTTATACTGTCCTCAACACTTACTCATCAGACTTTGGATCTGCTTTTTAGGTGTTTCATAGGACGTCAGTACTTATCTGTTTGTACTGATTTCAGTAGTTGTAACTACATCAGTAGTTGTAACTACATCAGTAGTTTGGAACAGATAAAGTACTTCAGTACTTGTGAGGCATTTGGCCGTCAGTAGTTATAAAAACTACTGAAGGGGAAAGGACTCATCAGTACTTATATGTGACATGGGTACCAATAATCACCAGTATTATTATTGGAATCATCAGTAGTTGTCACTTATTCTAGCTGCAACATACCAAGCCTTAACACAAGGTTTTGGAAAGTAGAACTATCCAAAGGCTTAGTAAAAATATCTGCAAGCTCATCAGCACTAGGCACAAACTTAGGATCAATGAGACCTTTTTCAAAGCAATCCCGATTAAAATGATGTCTGATCTCTATATGTTTGGTCCTAGAGTGCTGGATTGGATTTTTGACAATACACAGAGCTGAAGCACTATCCATTAATAATGGAGTCTTAGTCTCTGTAATGCCATAGTCCAGAAGCTGGTTCTGAAGCCAGAGTACCTGAGAAGTACAACTTGCAGCAACAATGTACTCGGCCTCAGCAGTTGATGTAGCAACAGATGTTTGTTTCTTACTCTGCCAAGAAATCAAACAGTTGCCTAGGAATTGACAACCACCAGAAGTTGACTTTCTAGTTAACTTGCACCGTGCATAGTCACTATCTAAAAAAGCAATGAATTTGCAAGAGTGTCCAGTGGAATACCATAAACCCAGAGATTGTGTACCTTGCAGTATCTAAAGATTCTCTTGACTGCAATCAAATGAGACTCTTTAGGAACAGCCTGAAATCTAGCACAAACACATGTAGCAAACATAATATCTGGTCTAGAAGCTGTTAAATACATCAAGGACCCAATCATACATCTGTAAAGTGTTTCATCAACAGCTTTACCTTTCTGATCAGCATCCAGTTGTGTGGTGTTGCACATGGGAGTAGAACAGGGCTTACAGTTTTGTAAATAACTTATTCAAAAGATCTTTTGTATATTTTGATTGATGAATAAAGGTTCCATCAGCATTTTGTTTAATTTGCAAGCCTAGAAAGAACTGTAATTCTCCCATTGCACTTATTTCAAACCTCTTTTTCATTAAAGTTGTAAAATCATCACACAACTGGGGATCAGAGGATGCAAAAATAATATCATCAACATAAATCTGAACAAGTAGCTTATGCTGATCCACCTTCTAATAAACAAAGTTTTATCAATGGAGCTTCTAGTGAAATTATTCTTAAGAAGAAAAGTAGAGAGTGTCTCATACCAGGCTCTAGGAGCTTGTTTCAACCCATAAAGAGCCTTATCAAGTTATACACCCATTCAGGATGTTTATTATCCTCAAAGCCTGGTGGTTGACACACATAAATTCTTCTTTATTTACCTTTACCATATAAAATGCACTTTTGACATCCATTTGGAAAACTTTAAGATTGGGGAATGCAGCATAGGCTAAAAACAATCTGATTGCCTCTAGTCTGGCTACAGGGGCAAAGGTTTCATCATAGTCAATACCTTTTCTTGTGAAAACCCCTGTACAACCAGTCTAGCCTTGTTCTTAACAATAAGCCCATTTTCATCAGTTTTATTCCTAAACACCCATTTGTGCCTATTGCACACTTACCTGGGGGAAGAGGAACCAGTTCCCACACTCTGTGTTTCTTGAACTGAAGTAGCTCAAGCTGCATAGCTTCAACCCATCCATTTTCTCTCAAAGCAACATGGTAGGTTCTTTGGCTCTAGCTGACTGATGAAGAGAGCATAGAAGCAGAGTTAGACAATTGACTTCTTGTTGAAACACCAGCATTGATATCACCAATAATCTGAGACATTGGGTGATTCTTCAGTTCTTGATAAACAATGAGATCTGTGCAAGTGTTTGTAGACCTTCAGCAGCAGCAGATGTTGATGTAGACTCTTGAAACCAAGAATTAGATGGTAACTCAAAAGATGTAGAGGAAACAGAGATCTCATCAGCATTTGTTGTGGATGGAACTGCTGAAGCTACAGGAACATTAAATTTAGCAGACACAGGCAGTGGGTCACTAAACTTGAATAGGTGAGTATGATATATCATCATCATCATCAATACCACCAGGTGGAAGACATGCTGCAGAAGATGATTTAGCCACAGGATCTGCAACAGCTGGAGGTTGATAAGGAACATATTGCAGTATGTCCAAATCAAACAACTCCACAGGGTTTATGGAATCTTGTCCAAAGGAGATTCATTAAACTTCACATGCAAAGTCTCTTCAACTATCTTTGTTCGGCAGTTGAAGACTCTGTATGCCTTGCATATAGATGAATAACCAACAAAATACCCTGCATCCACCTTAGGATCAAATTTTCGGAGTTGATCCTTTGTGTTGAGAAAAAACAGGGACATCCAAATGCTCTGAAAAATGAAATTAGAGGAGCCAAGTGATGGAGAACTTCATATGGAGTCTTCATCAACCTCTGATCTACTAAAAATCTATTTTGCACATAGCAAGCTGTGTAACAGCTTCAGCCCAAAAGGTCAGTGGCAAACCAGAGTCAGCTAGCATGGACCTTGCAGCTTCAATGAGGGTCATGTTCTTTCTCTCCACTACTCCATTTTGTTCTGGAGTCCTTGGGATGCTAAACTGCCTTTTGATTCCCTTTGAAAGATAGAAGTCATCAAGTGTATGATTTCTGAATTCAGTTCCATTGTCACTCCTAATACACTTGACTGGAAGGGAATACTGCTTCTCAATATACAACACAAAGTGAATAATCTTCTGAGCAACCTCATCCTTTGAATGTAGAAAGAAAGTCCATACAAATCTGGAGTAATCATCCACAATTACCAGACAGTATTTCTTCTTTGCCATGCTCATTACTCTCACAGGACCAATAGATCCATATGCAGTAATTGCAAGCAAGCAGTGGACTTAGGCTCTTCAATAGGAGGGAATGAGACTTTGTGTTGTTTTCCTTTTAAACAAGCAGTGCAGGTTTCATCACAGTGGAACTCCTTATTGGTAAGCCTCTGACTAAACTATTGTGGGTAAGCTGATTCATGTTTTTGAAATTAACATGACCCAGCCTTCTATGCCATAGTTAGATTCTTGAGAAGAGGCTTTGGAAAATAGGCAAGGATTGCCTCTCAGATCTATTTTCTTGGAAAGATCTAAGGCATACACTCTTCCTGTCCTGTTGGCTCTCAGGAGAGTGTGATCATCCAACACCTTGTCAATCAAGTGCAAAACTTTGGATGACAGAATCCTACAGTTTTGACTGGTGAAAAGGGCAACATGGCCTTTATCACACATTTGATGACACTCAAGAGATTGTACTTGAGATTTTCCACATGATTAACATCATCAAATTTGATTTCTCCATTGGAGACAAAGCCCTTACCGATGATGTAACCCCTTGCATCATTGCCAAAAGAGACAAATCCCTTCTTTCCTTGAGAGTAGTCATGAAGAAGAGAGCTGTTCCAGTCAGTGCATAGATCCCCCATTGTCAACATACCAGATGCTACTTTGGCATGTTGAAGAACCCTGCAATAATAAACAATCAGTTAGTTTTAGAGACCCAAACCTTTTTGGTTTTGGGCCTGGTCTCATCAACAGATGGTAAACTAACATGTTTATTGGAAACAACAGCCTGAGAGGAAGAAGATGGTGAAGAAGAGGAATCCTTGGCTTGGACCTCCTTTTCTGTGGTTTCAACATAGGAGCATCTAATGGTTAACTCTACCCAACAGATGTTGAACCATCATAACCAGCGGTGTCTGATTTTGTGATAAAGCTTTCAGCTCATCAGACACATTGCTAGTGGAGTTTGATAAGTTCCTATGTTGCACCTTCTTCTTCTGAGCACTCTCAGCTGTCACCTGTTTAACCCCTTCCTTTTTGGATTTCTTTGAGGACTTAAGGGTTACAGGATTTGATGTTGCTAATACAAATGTGGTCTCAAACTCAGTTTTCATTTTTACCATTTTCTCTTTAATTTCTTCTTTTTGTTTGAGTTTGGAACCTCTTTTGTACCAGCAATCATCTGTAAGATGATTGAACAAACCACATACTTCACATGGTTTCTTCTTCATCTTAGGTGATCATCAACTAAAGAGGGTGAAGCATTGTTTGCTTTCTTGACTCCCTCTTTAGTAGCCTTCAAACTCTTTCTACTGAAAGTTTTCTTCTTTTCAGTACTGATAGTAGTTGGAGTTTGAACTTCAGGTGTTAAATCCTGCTCTCTAGTCCTTTCAGGACTTTCAGAATTAACTCCTGAGTTGATCAACTCATGGATCATGTGAGTGTCAGCAGTGGAACCATTAACATTAGCTGATAGGTTCTGAGAGGGCTTGATGCTGACTTCTACTTCTGATTGTGCTGTATGAGAAAGTAGATCACATGATGAGATGGATTGGTTATTACTCTCACCATCAGATTCTACCTCTGCTCTGGGAGTAAAATCTGTAGGTGGAGCAGTGTGATTGTAACCAATGCCAAACTTCACATTTGAAGCAGATTGCTTACTAAGAAGCATTTCAAAACCTTTGCATGATTGTACCCATCTATCACACTCTACCTGGGTAACGGCAAGGGTTTCTTTGAGATCTTTATACTTCTCTAGAAGTATCTCTTCCCTAGCCTTATCATCAGTTATTTGGCATTTAAGTTTGTAAATCTCATCATTCTTATCATTAAGCACAGACTCAAATTCAGCTTTGCTTTTGGAAATTATTTGTTCTAGCTTAATGTTCTTGTTGATTAAAGCTACATTTGCTTCTCTAATAGATGCAAATGCTGCTATGCATGTTTCAGAACATAATTTGGCTTTGCCTCAGAGGATACCTGTGATACCTTTGATGTAGAGGCATTAGTGGATGAAGTATCAGCAGAATCCAAAGCTATAAGAGCTAGATTTCCAAAACGACTTTCACCACCATGTTGACCAGCACCTGAGACAGTTCTTCATGACCAGACAAGTCATCTGGTAAACTGCTCCAGTCAACAACTCCTGGGGTGAAGAAGCTATGTTGTTGAGGTTGAGTTTGTTGATGAGATTGGGAAGGTTGTGGTTCAGGCAATGCTTGTGGTTGTTGAGCAATTGGAGCTTGAACAGGATTTGGTTGAGGCATATAATAGCAGGATAAGGATATGACATTTGACCCTGGGTAACAAAGTATCCAGGAGATCTAGGATGTGAATGATGACCAGAACCAGCAGGATGTTGCCCTCTGTTTTGTGGACTAGTACTAGGAAAACTCACAAAGGGTGCAGAAGAGTTAGATCCAGTTGATCTACACTCTCTTGCAAAGTGTCCTAGCCTTTGGCATTTGTGACACCTCAACTTACTCTTGTCAAAACCAACTTTGGTTTTGCCAGAGAGTCCAGGAAATTTCCTGCCAGTGCTCGTATAGAACTTCTGAGATCTGATATTAATCATGCCATTTGGCTCAGAATATCCATCTCTTCTAGATCATCATCAGCAATTCCTTTCAGATCATCCATAATGAAGCATAAATTGTCACTATTACTGCCAGAATGACTCTCAATACCAACAAATGCATGATCAGAACTATTTGAAGAGAAATCAATATGCTCATCATAATTGCTTTCAGATGCAGCATATTCTGACTCATGACCAACCAAGGCAGTATTCCCTGGTACAAAGTCATCAGTGAGCTTTCCTTATGAGGATAGTTTCCTCTTCTACTCTATCTCTCTTTCAAATGTAAGCAGTTTCCCATGAAGTTGGGTGAGAGATAGGCCATCCAGATTTGCACTGGAGCGTAGGACAATAGTGTATGTGTCCCATCTCTCAGGCAGTGATCTGAGGAATCTGTTGTTCATCTGGCTATTGGTGTATTCATGTTTCACCATTTTAAGCTCAGATATCAAGCAGGAAAAGCGCTCAAACTGTTGAGTCAGTGTCTCACCCTTTCTATGAGAGAATGTCTGATATTGTTGGGCAAGGATTTCTCTGTTGTTTGCTAAGACCTCATCTGTGCCACCAATTGTTCCTTCAGGGCATTCCAGAGATCATGATCAGTTCCATGATGCATAAGCCCTGAATAGATTTCATTAAGCAGTGCCATGGCCAGAATTCCATGGGCTTTAGCATCAATCTCAAATAGTTTTCGATCTTCATCAGAGTATTGTTCCTTCTTCTTCGGAACCATTTGATTGGTTTCCGGATTTTTCACCATAGGCTTATGTGGTCCATGTACCGCAGATGTCCAACAACCTGAACTGTTAACAGACAGGTGATGAAGCATTCTTCGTTGCCATATGTTATACTCGGTCCTAACCAGCATCGGAGGCTTGGTTGAGGAACCGGTATTGTGAGGATCATTAGAAGGAGTCGTCATCTTAGATTCAATCAAATTCATTTAAGCTAAAACAGATTTAGAACAAAACGTAACAACCAATTTAACCAAAGAGATCTCAAAGTAATGAACGAAAGCGACAGAAATTCAATAATCTATAACCAGTTCTTGCGAATACGCTAATTCAATCAAACACAGATATCAATTAGCAGTTTCAATGATCAATTGTTAGATCGATCAATGATTAACCAGCTCTGATACCACTTGTTAGGATCAGTGATCTATGTTTGATTGATTAGAGAGTATAGCAGCGGAAATCGAACAATGAATTAGCCAATTCACAAGAACGAAACGATATTCAATGAAGAACAAAGACGGTTATAGAGAGAGAGAATTTTTGCAAATATATTTCATTCAATATTCGCTTTCGTGGTAACAGAATGTCACACTTACAATTAGGTCGACACCTCTTATATAAGAGATGTGACGTATGCTGATGTCACTTGATAGTGACATCTAACAGATTTATTACAACTGAAACACAACTACTGAAGATGTCAAAACAGCTGACATCTCCTTACAAAAATGCTAAGTGTTATGAGTTGTTATAACTACTGAAAAACATAAAACTACTGAAACTACAATGACTGAAGAACAAGCTCTTCAGTCGTTTACAAAACTACTGAAAGTAAAAATATAAAACTACTGATATCACAACTACTGAAGAAGTACTCTTCAGCTGTTGTGACAAACTACTGAAACTTCAGTACCTGGTCTTCAGACTTGAACTTCAGATGTTTCATCAGCTCATGACTTCAGTAGATATCATCAGCTGATGTCTTCAGTCTTTGTCTTCAGACTTTGTACATCAGTTGTTGATCTTCAGCACTTGTAAACTCTTCAGCTGTTGTACTTCAGTACTTTGAACTTCAGCTTCAGCACTTGTGTTCTTCAGCTGTTGTACTTCAGCACTTTAGTTCTTCAGCTGTTGAAGTCTTCAGCACTTGATTTTCAGCTGTTGAAGTCTTCAGCACTTGTCAAACTGCTGATGAAGCTTTCAGTAGTTGTTATGATACCATGTGGGACTTAGAGGTTTTCTGATCTTGGCTCATTGGTTCTTTTGGTCCAACAAACTCCCCCTGAACCAATGCAGCCAAAACCTCTAATTTACCTTTACAATGCTGAGCTTACCATTTGTGACCATGCCCCTTCCAGAAATGTTACCATCCTCATCTCCTCCAAAAGCAACTGGCCCACCATTAATCCTTTCAAAGTTCTAGAGTAGTGACCTATTGCCTGTCATGTGCCTAGAACAACCACTGTCAATGATCCAGACGTTTTTGTTTGTCTTGAGTTGTCCCTGCACAAAGAAAATGATTCGTTACATATGAAAACCCAAGCCTTACTTGTCTTGGCCTCACTAAGAGAAACAGAAGGTAATGCAACAGCAATAGATCCTATGGTTGTGCTTGTAGGATCTTAAGTGTTGTTGATGGAGAATTCTTAGTCACTTGGTCTTTGTTAGACTTCCAAACTACCTTTGGAATCTTGGACTTGACCTTCAACACTTCGAAAGATTTTGAGACTTTGGAAGTTTTGATGACAGGTCCTTCGGAAAATTCTGCAAATACTACAGCAGACTTCAATGCTTTGTAAGTATTCTTTTCTTCTGAGACCAACTTTTCTTCTGAAGGCAATCTTCCACTTGCCTTCTTCTTAGTTTTGCAGCTTCCAAAGGAAACTGGTTTTCCTTCCGAAGCTGGAATCTTCTTAGAATTCTTGGAGGTTTTGGTTTGGTCATGTGAAGAGGACCATTAGGATTCTATGGACAATCCTTAGCAATATGAGTAGTACTTTCACACATAACACACTCCATTTTGTTGGATTCTATATGCCCAAGGCACATAGAACATTGATGAGGTTAGTATGTCATGATCCAAGTCGGGTTATACCCAATAACAAGCTTTGCAATCACCGAAAATTATTCAATGGATGATATGATCATGCAATTAAATAATAACACCAAATTTAGAAAATGGGTTTTCTAAATAAGTTGCATGTGAGATGGAACAACTTATTAGGATATTTTGTTCAGGATATTACTTAGTGTTATTTAAGTTAGTTAGATAACATTAAGTAATAAAATAGTGTATAAGTTATACAATTAAAAGTTAATTGTACAAACTTACAAGGGACTAATTTTTAACATGTAGGGGTTTTTAACATGTTTATCAAAGCTCATATAATCTTGTTTATATGAAAACGCAGCGGATTTTATATTTTAAAACATGTTATAAGATGATTATTAAACTCATTTAATAAAGAACCCCAAGCCATGGATCATTATACAAATGCATACAATAAAGGACATAAAATACTTAGATGTATATACAACCTTTGTAGCTTCCTAAAACCCAAAGTTGTGAGCTGTGAAAGATGACTTGTGGCTGAGTTTTCAACCAAGAAAACCTCAAGGAGTGATACCCCAAGCTTGTACAAACACCTTCCTTTGCTAGGGCTTGCAACACCAACTTGTAGAGCTCTCCTTTTGTTGAATCTTTTCAGCAAGAACCCTTCTTTGCAAAGCTGAAAATCCTGATTCTTTTGCTAAAAAACGAAATTTTAGAGTGAGAAAGGAGAGAGCTTCTCTGTGTGTGTGTGTGAGAGAAAGAGAAGAATGCAAGAGTGTTCAAGTGGGTTGAGTTATTGCATGGCCTTGGAACTAAAAGGGGGCCATCCAAGACAAAAGGGGCGGCCGATTTTTTGGCTCCCTTTGTCTCCCTCTTGTTTCAAATTTTATAAAAAAAATATACACTCTTGCACCCTTATTATGTAAAATTAAACCATTTTAATTTTATATCACTAACACACACACTATTATTTGTCATTGTCTAACTAATTTAAAATGAACAAATAATCCCATATGAACAAATATATATATATATATATAAACTTGTTCATTTGCAAAAGCAATGATTTAGAAAACCCGGTTTCTAAATTGGTGTTTATATTTATTTGTTTGATCTAATCAACAAATAAATATTTGTCGGTGTTTGTTTGGCTTGTTATTGGGTATGACCCGACTTGGATCATATCACACTAGCCACGTCAATTAATATGTATCTTGGGCAGATCAATTCTTTCAATCTCCCACTTGCACAAGATTCATAGAAGATTGATGCAAGCAGCAAATAACGCCTAGCAATGGTTTGCTACCCCTAATATATATGACTAAGTGCCATTCAATAACATCATCCTTTTCAAGTACCTTACTTGAATATGTTTTAGGTGAATTAATCATCTATCCTTTTGTTACAGATGTCATGTTAAATCTAGGAGACACAGAATTGTCATTCTCTGATGATTTAACTTAACAGGCCTTAGACATCTAACTCTCAACGAATAAGAGGAACAAATTCCATCTTGACTACATACGTCTCTCACAATCACCTCATGTCATACCTGAACTCAGCCTTATGTACTGCCTTTTCAGAACAGCAAAGGACTAAGTCAAAGTACAATACTTGGTGAATATCAAGACCCAATATGTATCTCAGGTCTGAGGATACAATGATATTTGCCTTTACTCAAAATCTCTTATGACTAATCAGAAAGATTCCATGCAGAAATAATTGAGAGCGGGTCAGTCCAATATCTATATCCCATAGACATCAATGAACCTTTGGTAGCAACCTCTTGCTCTATATTCATACCTTATGAATATCAACCAATCCAAGTTCATTATAGTCTTACATTCATATTTGTTCCCACAAGTATGATCGACTACGAACGTTGAGAATAATTCATTTATTCACGGATTTAAACATGCTAAAATAGAAGAACAAATGAAATTATAACCATATAATTAAGTCAAATAACATTAGTTCCAATATCCAAATACAAAATACAACATCAAACCCAGTCACTTGAATATCTAAGTCCCATGGCACAAGCATGACCTTCATGCTTTGCCTTTTCAAGGAGCTTTGTGAGTGGATCCGGAACGTTTTTATCAGTGTGGACTTTGCGAATACATATCTTTCCTTTTTCAACTTCATCCCTTATGTAGTTGAATCTCCGTTCAATGTGCCGAGTCTTTTGATGAGCACGAGGTTCCTTGATTTGAGCAATCGCACCCTCGTTGTCACAAAAGATCTCTAGGGGATCCTGAATGGAAGGGACTACCCCTATATCGGCTATGAATTTCTTCTGCCATGCAGCTTCCTGTGCTGCCATTGAAGCGGCGACGTATTCTGGCTCTGTAGTGGACAACGCTACGACTTCTTGCTTTGAGCTTTTCCAAGATACAGCTCCCCCATTCAGAATAAAGATGTACCCCGATTGAGATCATGAATCATCTCGATCGGTTTGGAAACTCGCATCCGTGTAACCTTTTACAAAGAGTTCCTCTTCACCAGACCCGTAGATCAAGAACATGTCCTTAGTCCTCCTTAGGTACTTCAGAATGTTCTTGACAGCCATCCAATGACTATCACCAGGATTTTGCTGGTATCTACTTGTCATGCTTAAAGCGCATGACACGTCTGGTCTAGTGCATATCATTGCATACATGATGGATCCTATAGCAGATGCGTATGGGATTGCCTTCATTCTATTTTGCTCTTCCTTTGAGCTTGGACATTGAGTCGTACTCAATATTGTCCCTCTTGAATAGGTACACTACCTTTCTTAGAGTTTTCCATCTTGAACCTTTTCAAGCTTTTGTCAATGTATGCACTTTGATTAAACCAATCAGTCGCCTTGATCTATCTCTATACATCTTTATTCCCAGAATATAGGTGGCTTCACCAAGATCCTTGATGGAAAAACAACTTCCAAGCTAGGTTTTAACGCCTTCCAAGGTTGGAATGTCATTTCCAAATAGTAGTATGTCATCAACATACAATACTAGGAAGGTTATTGTGCTCCCACTAGCCTTCTTATACACACAAGCCTCATCAGCGTTTTTGATGAAGCCAAATTTCTTTACTTCATCATCAAAATGGTGATTCCAACTTCTCGATGCTTGTTTCAATCCATAGATTGATTTCTTTAACTTGCATACTTTGTTAGGATGTTTTGGATCGACAAAACCTTCATGCTGAACCATATAGACATCTTCCCCAAGATATCCATTTAGGAAAGCGGTTTTGACATCCATTTGCGAAATCTCATAATCATAATGAGCTGCTATGGCAAACAATATCCTTATAGACTTAAGCATTGCAATAGGTGAGAAGGTTTCATCATAATCAACCCCTTGAGTTTGAGTGAAACCTTTTGCTACAAGTCTAGCTTTGTAAGTATCCAAGTTTCCATGCATATCGGTTCTTCTTGAAAACCCACTTACTTCCAACTACTTTGGAATTAAGAGGTGGCACAACAAGTTCCCAAACTTGATTGTCATACATGGATTGCATCTCAACGTTCATGGCCTCAAGCCATTTGTCACAATCCAAATTGGACACTGCATCATGATATGTGGTTGGTTCATCTGAATCTACCACATAGCATCCATCCATGAAAAATCCGTATCTTTTAGGTGGATTACTAGTTCTACCACTTCTGCGAACGTTTTGTGTGTATTGATCAACCGCTTGATCATCCTCAACATCCTCATGTTGAGTGCTAGTTTCAACCAAACATGCATCGGGTTGTGGTTCTTGATCCTCCTCAAGATCCACTGTTCTACTGCTAGTTCCTTCCATAAGGAACTTTGTTTCTAAGAACTCACCCTTTCTGGCAACAACACCTTTTGTTCCAGTGGATCATAGAAATAATATCGCATAGAATCTCTAGGATATCCAACAAAGATACACTTGGTGGATCGGACATCTAATTTGTTTGGGGTGGGAGTCTTAACATAAGCCTCACAACCCCAGACCCTTAAGTACGATAGGAATGGAACTCTTCCATGCCATATCTGAAAAGGTGTCTTTTCCACCTTTTTGGTTGGTGCCATATTCAGGATACGGGCCGCGGAGAGCAAAGCGAAACCCCAAAATGATAGAGGTAATGTGCTTCTAGCCATCATAGATCGGACCATATCCAATAAGGTTCGATTCCTCCTCTCAGACACACCATTATGTTGTGGTGTTCCAGGTGGAGTGAGTTGTGAGACAATCCCACAACTCCTAAGATGATCTTGAAAAACATCACTTAGGTATTCACCACCTCTATCGGTGCGGAGAATTTTAATTTACTTGTTGAGTTGATTTTCCACTTCATTCTTGAAGAGTTTAAACATTTCAAAAGCTTCATCTTTGTGCTTAATAAGTACACGTACCCATAGGGACTATTATCGTCGGTAAAGGTAATGAAGTATCTTTCACCATTCCTAGTCATTGGCTTAAAAGGACCACATACATCCGAATGTATGATACCTAATAAATCTTTTGCCCTTTCGTTAGTTTCACTAAAGGGTGCCTTAGTCATTTTTCGTTGTAAACAAGATTCACATACATCAAATGAATCACATTCATTTGTTTTTAAGAGACCATTCTTTTGAAGTGTTTGTATACGTTTCTTGTTTATATGACCAAGACGGCAATGCCAAAGGTAGGTATCACTCAAACCTAATTTGAGTCTTTTGGTGGTTGCTTGGTATATTGAGCTATCATATGTTATTTTTTCATGAACCAATTCATAAATACCATTACAAGGTATAGCCTTAAAATAAAATACATGATTTAAAGAAACATGAATATCATTGTCAACAAACTTGAAATCATAATCATATTGTCTTAAACGGGAAACAAAAATTATGTTCCTAGTCAAACTAGGAGCATATAATACATTGTTTAAAATAACTTCCAAACCACTTGGAAGCTTCAAAATGTAGTCTCCTTGGGCTTAACGTGAACCTTTGCACCATTGCCCATGAAGAGACTTATTTCCCCTTTTGCATAATGCTCATTTCTTTTGAACCCCTGCAATAAATTGCAAATGTGAGTTCCACATCCGGTATCTAATACCCATGTCTTAGAAGAAATAACATTTAGCTCAATATGTATCATGTAAATTATACCTGAGGTTTGCCCGGCATCCCTCTTTTCTCTCAACTCTTTGAGATAGACTGGACAATTTCTCATCCAATGCCCTATCTCACCACATTTGAAGCATGGGTCGTTTACAACAACCTTTTGCTGCTTCTCCTTGGGCTTCGGAGGTTCCCCCTAACAACCATCTTCCCCTTTCCCAAACGTGCCCTTTTCTTTGGCAACAGTTGCCTTAGGAGGGGATAGAGACCTTCTCCTTCTCCCACCTTCATTAATGGTGAGAACGGGTAAAACCCTTTTACCTATTCCCGCCTCAGCTGATTTGAGCATCGAATGAAGTTCATTTATGGTCTTGTCCCATCCGTTCATGTTGTAATTCATGACGAATGCCTCAAACCTTTTAGTTAGGCCATTAAGGATCAAATTCGTGGCCAACTCTTTTGAGACAGGACAATATAGCCTTTGAAGGCGGTCGATGTGGCTTTTCATCTTAAGAACATAAGATGAAACTGATTGGGATTCCTCCATCCGACATGCATGAAGCCCTCGAACCGTTTCGAAGCGCTCCACTCTAGCTTGTTGCTAGAACGTTTCCCGCAACTGAGTGATCATGTCATAGGCTCCATGGAGCTCATACTCCTTTTGGAGTTCGGGTGTCATACTTGCTAACATTAAGCAAGAGACTTGGATGGAGTCTTCCATATATCTAACCCAATTATTATAGGCTTCCACATCCTCCTCGTTAGGTTCATCGGGGATGGGATCATCAGGATGTAGGCCCGCTTTTCTTGCTTGAGAACAATTCTCAAGTTGCGGTACCAATCCATGAAATTGTTAGGAGTTAGACGATCCCTTTGAAGGATCGCCCTAAGGGATTGGTTGTTTTGGTTAGGAACATCATTATTAGCGTGTTGTTGTCGGCCATCTACAAGATTTTACAAAGCCCATTTAGTAATTATTGGTATAATTATATATTCATTTATTAATACCTTTTTGTCTCATAGACTATTAATAAATAAAATTTTAGAATCCAATGTTATATTTAAATATTGGTTAGGTGACCTTTATCCCATTATTTAAATAAACAAGGTAGTCATAAATGACAATTGCAACCCATTGCAACTTCTAGTGGTATGGGATCGTTTGAACATCTTATGTTTATAACGGCATGTTTATCCCATCAATACCTTTTATAAAACACATTTTAGGTGATCCATTCAATATATTTTATAAATCAAGTCGTCCTACTTACACACACGTATGAGTTTACTACATAAGTGGTTAGGTGACCTTTATCACAAAACATGGTATTCTCACCTCAAGTTACAAGTTCCCTCAAAGTGGTTAGGTGACCTTTATCCCACTAAGAGTTTGCAAGTAACCTAAGTGTTGTGTAAAAGGATGGTGTTTAACTTGTTTTAATTGATGGTTTGTTAATCACATCCAAATATTCAAAACAGCATAACCAAACAATTCATATATGCATAACAAAGCATACTAAGTTGAGCACACTTGTTTAGCCAAAACAAGTGTGTCAAAAGGTCTTGTCCTAAGGCTTAAGAACATGACACATGGTTGACAAAAGGAACTCCCACTTGAATCCACATCTTCAAGCATCCTCTTTGTCCATATTTTCTTCAAGTCTTGATCTTGAGCATCCTTACAAAATATGTATCCTAATACATTTTTCTAGTAAGGATAAACTCCTAATCTATTTATTACAAACCATATGAATGAATAGATTACAAAACAAGACTTGAAACAAAAATTAAATAATTACATGCCCAAATGAATATAACATGACAACCAATCATTCAATCCAAATGGTCTAGGCTTTGTTATGCATAATCAACAACAACATGTTCAAACATACACAAGATAATCGATTTTGGCAGCCCCTTATAGCCCATGTTCTTGGCCAACATAAACCAAGAACAAATGGGTTTAGAACATATAAACAAACATCTAATAATCTAGAGTTTTAAAGATCCTTATATGCATAAAGTAGCATCTTTAAAACACCAAAAGGGGGGCAAAATCCAGCCCTCTAACTCACGGATTTTTGGTGTCTAGCACCACAAAACCGTGAACTAGTAAGTGAAAAACATGTATGCATATGTATAAGTGGCTCTTGATGCCATTGTAGGGGTTTTTAACATGTTTATCAAAGCTCATATAATCTTGTTTATATGAAAACGCAGCGGATTTTATATTTTAAAACATGTTAATAAGATGATTATTAAACCCATTTAATAAAGAACCCCAAGCCATGGATCATTATACAAATGCATACAATAAAGAACATAAGATACTTAGATGTATATACAACCTTTGTTGCTTCCTAAAACCCAAAGTTGTGAGCTGTGAAAGATGACTTTGTGGCTGAGTTTTCAACCAAGAAAACCTCAAGGAGTGATACTCCAAGCTTGTACAAACACCTTCCTTTGCTAGGGCTTGCAACACCAACTTGTAGAGCTCTCCTTTTGTTGAATCTTTTCAGCCAAGAACCTTCTTTGCAAAGCTGAAAATCCTGATTCTTTTGCTAAAAAAGAGATTTTAGAGTGAGAAAGGAGAGAGCTTCTCTTGTGTGGTGTGTGAGAAAGAGAAGAATGCAAGAGTGTTCAAGTGGGTTGAGTTACTGCATGGCCTTGGAACTAAAAGGGGGCCATCCAAGACAAAAGGGGCAGCGATTTTTTGGCTCCCTTTGTCTCCCTCTTGTTTCAAATTTTATAAAAAAAATATACACTCTTGCACCCTTATTATGTAAAACTAAACCATTTTAATTTTATATCACTAACACACACACTTTATTGTCATTGTTTCTAACTAATTTAAAATGAACAAATAATCCCATATGAACAAATATATATATATATATATATATATATATATATATATATATATATATATATATATAAAAACTTGTTCATTTGCAAAAGCAATGATTTAGAAAACCCGGTTTCTAAATTTGTGTTTATATTTGTTTGTTTGATCTAATCAACAAATAAATATTTGTCGGTGTTTGTTTGGCTTGTTATTGGGTATGACCCGACTTGGATCATATCACACTAGCCACATCAATTTAATATGTATCTTGGGCAGATCAATTCTTTCATAACATTGCTTGATTAAAATTTCGGGGGGAACTTTGTCTAGAGAACAAATTCGGCCGCCCCACCCTCTCCAATGAGAGGGCTATACCTTCTGAAAACAAAAAGAACTTGAGAACTAGTCCAACACTAAACCATCTATCTAACACCAAGCATGCAAAACAGGAATTTCAAGCTCCCTTCTCTCTCTCAAGGTTCTTGTTTTTCAGCAAGTTTTGAGGGGATTTGGAGTCATTTTGGGTTCATCTCCCTAACAAGAAGAGGTGTTTGCTATTAGCTTGGGGTATACAAACTTGAGGGGTCCTTTCCTTGGAGCCTTGGCCGAATTTAAGCATCTTACATCCTTTTTGGTTCGACTTTAAGCTAGTTGAAAGGTAGTTATTCACAGCTCAATGTAGCTGGGATTTGATGTACATTTACATATGTTTCATAGCTTGCTCATTCACATATAATGATCCTTTGATTTTGGGTTTGTTTTACATATATATTGTCACCATAAGAACATGAAATTTCAGTTATATAATCATGTTTCTTAACATTTTTCCACTGCGTTTTTCTGAAGTCTCTAAGAAGTTAAACTTGGTTTTATGAACAACAACCCAACAATGGTATCAAGAGCCGGTTATGTGGATAGCTTGCTTGTTCTTGTCCTTTAAAATTGTTTTATATGGGACTTTATAACCCTTTTAAGGGCTGCAATATTCTGTTATGTGGAATCCCCAAACTTTCAAGTTATATTACACATGCTTGTGATAAACCTTGAAAGATATGTATGTTGATATGTATTGTTGTTTGGACAATATTTAAAACCCGAAATTTCAGTTTATGTTGGCTTAAATTTCATGGGTTTTGAGGGGATTCATTGTTATATTTTGGATGATATGATGAATGTTTATATTGGTGCATAACCTAGCTTTTGGCCTTGTGTTGTTTGGATGATTGCAATGGTTGTATTTGTTTATTCAATGGGGTTGTATATTTATTTATTTGTGCTTTGTTTAAAATGTAATTTATTTATTATTGGGTTGTAATAAATAGATTAGGTGCATTTTCATTTTACTAGATATCTTGTATTAGGACTTTATATCTTGTAATATGAAGACGTATGCATTGGAAGCACAAAGGAAAACATGGAGCATTTTGGATGCGGTTTCAAGTGGGAGGCTTTTGGAAGCATTCTATGTGTTTTTGTTATAACCCTTAGGAATGCCTTTGGACCACACTTGTGATGGAAAACAAGTGTGGACCACTTTAGATGCTATGGTTATGCACATATGCTATGTTGTTTTGTTCTTAATCATTAAAAGATAATAAAAGGTTATTAAAATGACTTAATGACTTAAAGATTAAAATGGGTTTTAATCAAAGGACCATAGGGTATCTTGTATTTGAAAGCATGCAAATACAAGTACATAGAGTTTTTTAAAACTTCAAATATGAAATCTCTAATATTTTAAATGAGATCAACACCGTCCTTTTACACAAAACTTGAGTCACTTGGAAACTCTTAGTGGGATAAAGGTCACCTAACCATTTTGAGGGAACTTGTGATTTGAGGTGAGAATGCCTTATTTGTGGGATAAAGGTCACCTAACCACTTATTTTGGCAAACTCACACGTGGATGTAAGTAGGGTATCTTGATTTGCAAACCATGTCAAATGGATCACTTACGATGTGGTTTCCAAATGGTGTTGATGGGATTAACATGCTGACTTTACATATGATGTTTCAAGTCGATCCGATATCTCTAGAAGTTGCAAATGGTTGCTATCGTCAATCGTTGACCACCTTATTAATTTAAATCGTGGAATAAGGTCACCTAACCACAATTTAAATGAAATGTTGGATTCTAGATTTTAATATGAAAATGACCTTAAAAGGTATTAATTATTAAAAAATAACAATATCGAAAATACTAAAATTGATCTTTGTTAATATTTTGTAGATGGCCTCCAATAACCATGATAACAATGAAAATTCATCCGCGTCCGCCCAATCATTACGAGCGATTCTCCAAAAGGAACGTCTAAATCATAACAATTTCATTGATTGGTATCGAAACTTGAGAATCATTCTCAAGCAAGAGAGACAATCATATATTTAAGACGACCCTATCCCCAATCAACCTTCTGAGAATGAGGAGGAGGCCTATCACGATTGGCTTGAGTACACTGAGGACTCCGTCCAAGTTTCTTGTCTCATGCTGGCAAGCATGACTCCGGATCTCCAAAAGGAGTATGAACATCACAGAGCTTATGGCATGATAACCCAGCTGAAGGAAACGTTCCAACATCAAGCGAGGGTTGAGCGCTTCGAAACGGTTTGAGCACTCCACGCATGTCGTATGGACGACAACCAATCGGTTTCATCTTATGTACTTAAGATGAAAAGCCACATTGACCGCCTTGAAAGGCTTAATTGTCCTGTCTCGAAGGAATTGGCCACGGATTTGATTCTCAATTGCCTTACCAAGAAATTCGAGACATTCGTGTTGAACTATTACATGAATGCTTGGGACAAAAGCATTGGTGAACTTCACTCAATACTCAAAATGGCCGAGGCGGCCATGGGTAAAAGGGTTTTACCGTTCACACCATCAATGAAGGTGGGAACAAGAAAAGGCCTCATCCCACACCCAAGGCAAAGGTTGCCAAGGGCAAGGGACCCGTATGGGGAAAAGGGAAAGGGGTGGTAAGGGTACCACCCAAACCACAGGAGAAGAAGCAAAAGGTTGCTACTAATGACCCATGCTTCAAGTGTGGGGAGATTGGACATTGGGCAAGAAATTGTCGTGTCCATCTCCAAGAGTTGAAAGCAAAGAGGGATGCTGGGCAAACCTCAGGTACAATATACATGATCCATATTGATTTAAACATGAAATGCTCTAACACATGGGTATTAGATACCAGATGTGGAACTCACATTTGCAATTTGTTGCAGGGGTTCAAAATAAGTAGTGACTTCAAGAAAGGGGATGTTAGCCTCTATAAGGGCAATGGGGCTAAAGTTCAAGTTGAAGCCCGTGGAGACTACATCTTGAAACTTCCAAATGGTTTGGAAGTAAATTTGAACAATGTTTTGTATGCTCCTAGTTTGACTAGGAATATTATTTCTATAGCCCTATTAAAACAATTTGGATATGTATTATCATTTGTTGAAAAATATATTCATGTTTCTTTAAATGATATGTTCTATTTTAAAGCTATTCCCATTAATGGTATTTATGAATTGGTTCATGAAAATACTTTAAATAGGTCAATGTACCAAACTAGCACCAAAAAACTCAAGTTGGATTTGAGTGATACCTATCTTTGGCATTGTCGTCTTGGTCATATAAACAAGAAAAGAATTCTAACACTACAAAAAATGGTCTTTTAAAAACAAGTGAATGTGATTCATTTGATGTGTGTGAGTCTTGTTTACAAGGTAAAATGACTAAGGCACCCTTTAGTGGGACTAACAAAAGGGCAAAAGATTTGTTAGGAATCATACATTTGGATGTATGTGGTCCTTTTAAGCCTATGACTAGGAATGGTGAAAGATACTTCATTACCTTTACCGACGATTATAGTCGCTATGGGTATGTGTACATGTTAAAACACAAAGATGAAGGTTTTGAAATGTTCAAGATCTTTCAAAATGAGGTACAAAATCAACTCAACAAGTCGATTAAAGTTCTCTGCACCGATAGAGGAGGTGAATACCTAAGTGATGCTTTTCAAGATCATCTTAGGAGTTGTGGGATTGTCTCACAACTCACTCCACCTGGAACACCACAACATAATTGTGTGTCTGAGAGGAGGTATCGAACCTTATTCGATATGGTTCGATCTATGATGGCTAGAAGCACATTACCTCTATCATTTTGGGGTTTCGTTTTGCTCTTCGCGGCCGGTATTCTAAGTATGGCCCCAACCAAAAAGGTGGAAAAGACACCCTTTGAAATATGGTATGGAAGAGTTCCATCCCTATTATATTTAGGGTCTGGGGTTGTGAAGCTTATGTTAAGACTCCCACCCCAAACAAATTGGAAGTCCGATCCACCAAGTGCATCTTTATTGGATATCCTAGAGATTCTATGGGATATTAATTTTTGATCGACTGGAACAAACGGTGTTTGTTGGAAAGGGTGAGTTCTTAGAAGCAAAGCTGCTTATGGAAGGAACTAGCAGTAGAACAGTGGATCTTGAGGAGGATCAAGAACCACAACCTGATGCACATTTGGTTGAAACTAGCACTCAACATGAGGATGTTGAAGATGATCAAGTGGTTGATCAATACACACAAAACGCTCGCAGAAGTGGTAGAACTAGTAATCCATGTGAAAGATACAGATTTTTCATGAACGGATGCTATGTGGTAGATTCAGATGAACCAACCACATACCATGATGTAGTGTCCAATTCGGATTGTGACAAATGGCTCGAGGCCATGAGCGTTGAGATGCAATCCATGCATGACAATCAAGTATGGGACTTGGTTGTACCACCTCTTAACTCCAAAGTAGTTGGAAGCAAGTGGGTTTTCAAGAAGAAAACCGATATGCATGGTAACTTGGATACTTATAAGGCTAGACTTGTAGCAAAGGGTTTCACTCAAACTCAAGGGGTTGATTATGATGAAACCTTCTCACCTGTTGCGATGCTAAAGTCTATAAGGATATTGCTTGCCATAGCTGCTCATTTTGATTATGAGATTTGGCAAATGGATGTCAAAACCGCTTTCCTAAATGGATATCTTGTGGAAGATGTCTATATGGTTCAGCCTGAAGGTTTTGTCGATCCAAAACATCCTCATAAATTATGGAAGTTAAAGAAATCAATCTATGGATTGAAACAAGCATGGAGAAGTTGGAATGACCGTTTTGATGAAGAAATAATTAAACTAGGATTCATCAAGAACGCTGAAGATGCTTGTGTATATAAGAAAGCTAGTGGGAGCATCATCACTTTCCTAGTATTGTATGTTGATGATATACTACTATTTGGAAAAACATTCCAACCTTGGAAGGTGTAAAAACCTGGCTTGGAAGTTGTTTTTCCATCAAGGATCTTGGTGAGGCCGCCTATATTCTGGGAATAAAGATCTATGGGGATAGATCAAGGCGGTTGATTGGTTTAAATCAAAGTGCATACATTGATAAAATCTTGAAAAGGTTCAAGATGGAGAACTCTAAGAAAGGTACGGTACCTATTCAAAGAGGAACGATATTGAGTACGACTCAATGTCCTAGCTCAAAGGATGAGCAAGATAAAATGAAGGCAATCCTATATGCATCTGCTATTGGATCCATCATGTATGCAATGATATGCACTCGACGGACGTGTCATGCGCCTTAAGCATGACAAGCCGATACCAGCAAAATCCTGGAATAGTCATTGGATGGCTGTTAAGAACATACTTAAGTACCTAGGGAGGACAAAAGATATGTTCCTAATCTATGGATCTGGTGATGAGGAACTCGTTGTAAAAGGTTACACGGATGCGAGTTTCCAAACCGATCGTGATGATTCACGGCCACAATCGGGATATATTTTCATTCTGAATGGAGGAGCGGTCTCTTGGAAGAGCTCCAAACTAGATGTGGTGGCTCTATCAATTATAGAATGAGAATACATCGCCGCCTCATTGGCAGCTCAAGAAGCTGTATGGTTGAAGAAATCCATTGCTGATCTAGGGGTTGTCCATTCGATTCAGGACCCCCTAGAGATCTTTTATGATAGCGAGGGTGCGATTGCCCAGATCAAGGAACCTCGTGCTCATCAAAAGACTAGGCACATTGAGCGGAGATTCAACTACATACGAGATGAATTTGAGAAAGGAAAGATATGTATTCGCAAAGTTCACACGGATCAAAACATTGCAGATCCTCTCACGAAGCTCCTTGAAAAGGAAAAGCATGATGGTCATACTTGTGCCATGGGACTTCGATATTCTAGTGATTGGATTTGATCTGTAAATTTTGTATTTGGATATGTGGAACTCTGTATTATTTGAATAAAATTATTTGGTTATAATGTTTCAATTAATGTTCCAATTTAGCATGTTTAATTCATGAGTAAATTGTTTACTCTAAACGTCCGTAGTCGTTCAGACTTGTGGGAATAAGTGTGAGGGTAAGATTATTATGAACTTGGATTGGTTGATATTCATAAAGATGAATATAGAGGAATGGGTTGCTGCCAAGGTTCGTAGATACTTGTGGGATACAAATATTGGACTAACCCGCATCTCAAATTTTACTACATGGAATCTTATTCATTGATCATAAGTAAATTTGAGTAAAGGCGAATATCATTTCGTATCCTCAGACCTGAGATACATATTGGGTTTTGATATTCACCAAGTGTCATTCCTTGATCTGGTTATCCGCTGTTCTGAAATAATGGAGAGTACATGAGACTATGTTCAGATGTACACAAGGTGATTGTGAGAAACGTATGTAGTCAAGATGGAATTTGTTCCTCTTATTCGTTGAGAGTAAGATGTCTAAGGCCTGGATAAGTTAAATCAACAAGGAATGATCATTCTGTGTCCTTGGATTTAACATGACATCTGTAACAAAAAGATAGATGATCAATTCACCTAAATCATTTCAAGTAGGATACTTGAATGGGATGATGTTATTGAATGGCTATAAGTCATGCGTATTAAGGGTAGTAAAGTGTTGTTAGGCGGTATTTACTGCTTGCATCAATCTTCTATGAATCTTGTACAAGTGGGAGATTGTTGGATTCGATATGCCCAAGACACATAGAACATTGATGCGGTTAGTATGTCATGATCCAAGTCGGGTTATACCCAATAACAAGCTTTGCAATCACCGACAGTTATTCAATTGATGATATGATCATGCAATTAAATAATAACACCAAATTTAGAAAATGGGTTTTCTAAATAAGTTCATGTGAGATGGAACAACTTATTAGGATATTTTGTTCAAGAATATTACTTAGTGTTATATTAGTTAGTTAGATAACATTAAGTAATAAAAGAGTGTATAAGTTATACAATTAAAAGTTAATTGTACAAACTTACAAGGGACTAATTTATAACATTGTTGATTATAATTTTGGGGGGAACTTTGTCTAAAGAACAAATTTTGGCCGCCCCACCCTCTCCAATGAGCGGGTTTTACCTTCTTGAAAACAAAAAGAACTTGAGAACTAGTCTAACACTCAACCATCTCATCTAACACACACACGCAAAATAGATTTTCGAGCTCCCTTCTCTCTCTCAAGGTTCTCGGTTTTTCAGCAAGTTTTGAGAGGATTTGGAGTCATTTTTGGTGTTCATCTCCCTAACAAGAAGAGGTGTTTGCATATTAGCTTGGGGTATACAAGCTTGAGGGGTCCTTTCCTTGGAGCCTTGTCTGAATTTAAGCATCTTACATCCTTTTCTTGGTCGACTTTAAGCTGGTTGAAAGGTAGTTATTCACAGCTCAATGTAGCTGTGATTTTATGTACATTTACATATGTTTCATAGCTTGCTCATTCACATATAATGATCCTTTGATTTTGGGTTGTTTTAACATATATATTGTCACCATAAGAACATGAAATTTCAGTTATATAATCATGTTCTTAACATTTTCTGCTGCGTTTTTCTGAATGTTTAAGAGGTTAAACTTTGTTTTATGAACAACAAATCCAACACATTTTCTTCTTCCCAAGACCCTTTTGCTAGGAACAAGACTGACTTTGATCACATCCCTTCTCCAGCCTCATCTTTGCAGATGCTGAGACAGTCCTTTCGGGCTGAGGACTGTTCTTCGAGTTTGATGGTCCAGATTGTGTAGCAGTGCTACACAATAGATGAGTCTTCTTCTTGGTATTGAGACGATTTGTACGTGAAGCAAACCTCTTAGCAAAAGAGTTAAGGTTGATGTCTTCAGTCTTTACCACTTCAAACCCTGCGGAGATAAAAACTTGTTTCTGCTTGGAGTCTAAAGTAGCCTTGATCTCTTGAGCCTTCCTTGTTTTTCTTTTGCTCTTTTTAATCAAGTTCTTTCTTATTGACTTAGTCATCATAGTCTTCTTCTTCTCCTCAGAAGGATGGTGGCCCTTCTTAGAATCCTCCTCTTCACTCTTGTTAGAGAAATTCTTCACTATCACTTCACCATCCTCTTCACTCAAAGGATCTATGAGAGGAAGCTCATCTTCACAAGTTCCAAACCTAGGTGATCTTACAGACAAGATTGTGTGTGGAGGAGCCATCACATTTGATCCTAGTGCCTACTTGTTTTGATGGCACACCTTGTTGTGTAGGGATGAGGATATCATCTTCTTGAAGGTCTCTTCTTCAAGAACACACTTGTTTGCCCTAGCTTTGCTGATCACAAGCTCAGCCTGGCACTCAGTCAGCTTAGTTATGAGATCCTTGATCTGAGTCCTAAACTCTGTATGCTCATGTTTTAGAACTTAAATAGTTTTCTCTAAGTCCTCTATCTTCAGTTTATAATCATTTTCAGACTTTCTAAAATCAGCTTTTAAAATATTTAAGGATTCAAGATCAGAACTCATTGCTAGTTGTAGGACCCGTGTCTATTAACTTTAGCAATGCATTTAGGGACACAGAGATATTCCAATACCTTGGCTTCATCATGATCTGCCATGAGTGCTTGGTTTGGAGAAGCATCTTCCACCTGAAAGCTACAGTCAAAGCCTCCTTCTTCAATGGCAACAATAACCTGCTGCTTTGGCTTCTCATTTTGGGGAGCTTTGTCATTGTAGTTTGGTCTGGACTGTGTTTGGCTACCATTTGTTCTAGGTGCCTTACACTCCCTGGCAAAGTGGCCTATCAAATTATAGTTGTAACACTTGACCTTGCCTTTGTCCAACCCAAACATTCAACTGGTTGCACTGCTTGGAAACTTCCTTCCAGTCCGCTTGTAGAATTTCTTGGCTCTGTGAGTGAGAAAAGCCATCTGCTGAACTCTCTCCATGTACTCTAGGTCATCTGGATGGATACAGTCCAGGTCTTCAAGGGTGAAAAGAAAGTTGTCACAACTTTCATGAGAAGACACAAAGGCTTGAGAAGAACTTGTCTCTTCGAATGGGCTTCCTTGAGTGTAGTTCTCCCATGGTGTTTCTGGGAAGGTGATGAAAGGACCCTTTTGTGACATGTCAAGGTAGCATATGAGATGATGTTGGGTTTCTATGCTATCCCTTTCAACCACATGAAAGGCTAAATCCATTAGATTGTTGGAGTTTCCAGATGAACCTTCCATGTTCATCTCAATCTGGTAGCCACTGAGAATCCCATATAACTTTGTCGGAGTGAGATTTTTCAGGTTCTCAGTTCTCCTGATCACCATATTGTAGTGTGTCCACTTACTAGGAAGTGAGGACATGAACTTCCCTACAATGTCTTTGTTCTCAAGAGCAACTCCTCCATCCACAAGGGTATCCACTATCTCAACATACCAGAAGTATTGCTTAGTCATGGTTTCACCTGCTTTGAAGGTGAAATGTTCAAACTACTACTTCAGGAGATCCTTCTTGTTCTCCTTGGCTTCAGAGGAACCCTCATACATTAGTTTCGATGCATCCCACAGCTGCTTAGCTATTTTGCATTTCTTGAAACCTCTGTATATAGTTTGGAAGAGCAGTCTGAAGGCTGTCAAGGCTTTTCTATCAATCTCTACTCTCTTCCTATCTTCATAAGTGTAGTTTGCCATAGCCTTGGGGATCATACCACCACCAGTAGAAGAAGGGGTGCTTCGTATGCAAAGTCCATTCTCAGCATACTCCCACATTCATGAGTCTAGAGACCTAATTAAACCTTCCATTCTTAGGCACCAGGTATCAAAGTCTTCAAGAGTGGTCAGTGGGGATTTGTTCATGGTTCCAGTTTCCATATCTGTTTTGAAAATGGCTGCCATTTGAAAAGTTAAGTATTTGTGTGTGTGAGGAATCTTAAGATGGTGAGATCTTATATCAAGAGCCTGGAATGCTCTGATACCAAATGTAGGACCATTGAAGGGTGGTCAACTTACAACACAACAACACAAAGAGGAGAGTAACTTGTCACACCCCCGCTATGAGCGGAAACACGGGGTTGTGACGAGACGGGAATCGTCATAACACATGGTAAGCGATAGAGATGCAATAATAATAATGATGACATGCGTGTCATGACGACACCTGACGAGACGGGAATCGTCATAACACATGGTAAGCGATCAGTATTCACGACAACATAGCCATAAGCATAAACATGATACATAAATCACAAAACATAGATGATAACATTGTATGCAATTCCCACAACCCGGAACAAGTTACACAGTATAATGTTGTTTGAAATAGTTACAACAATTGTTTTCAAAAAGATAAGTTTGGCCCGAAAAATGCATCCTAGGGTCTCCACTAAGGCAGCACACCTAGAACCTCAGCTAGCATGATCACCTGAAAAGATATGCTCAAAATGGTCAACAAAATTGTTGGTGAGCTCGCAGGTTTAAGTAATAAAAAGTGTAAGTGATGCTGTATAAAGTAAATGATATGGAATACCGTGAATACAGTCATATACACAAGTAAAATCACATGACATGAGCTTTGCAACCAAACCTAGCGACGTACACAAAGAAATTGTCGGCGTATATTCACCCAAGACCCGTACCTGGCTATTGTTGGTACTAACTAGTATACCAACACGAGGGTGGGGGTGTCAACCAAGTAGTACTACCAATACCTAACCGTCGGTTCCCACACTGGAACTAAATAGTTGCAAAGATAGAACCACACAGCAGACCCAAGCATGTATCAGCTAAGTACTTGCAACACAGTATCACGTTGATTACTTGTATGAAAATTGTATGTATGTTGTACAGCATAGAAAACAGGCGAGCATACTTTTCCCCCATGTTTGTAAATGTTTGTAAAATAGTATAAGCATAAAAAGGGGCCACAAAACTCACATGTTAAGTGGTAAGTATGAAAGGTCGAGATTCCAACAGTTGAATGCAATGATCGGTCAAACACCTATTGACAGTTATTGTCAAGCATCAATGACCTGTACAAGTGTATAGTAATGCTTGGTTGGTTCGGGTTGTATCGGTTCGGTCATGGGTGGCACACACACACAAGCGGACACACGTATCAGATCTTACGTAGATCCAAGTACTACGAGTAGTCGTCATTGCTTATGACATCCTTGTAAAGATCTCATTGTTATGAAAGATGACACTTGTTAAGTATTTGTAGTTTCAAATAGGTTGTCGGTAATTGCAAAATGTTAGGTTTATTTCATTGAAATAGTATGTGCATGTTGATAGCGTTGACTTTAATCTTTGGGGTCAAGCAATGACACTTTTACTGATGTTGCCTTATCATCATCAGACGTTCAAGGGATATTCACCCTCATCATCAGTCACGCAACAGGACTAGACGCTCGACCCACGTTCCATTCGTACGAATCAACCTTCAATCGTGCGAATTAGCTACTTCCGTGCGATTGAACCTTCATTCGTGCGATTGGACTCAGTCGCACCACACAACACACACATTCGCACGACCCAACCTCCATGCGCACGAATCAACCCTCAATCGTGCGAATTAGCTACTTTCGTGCGATTGAACCTTCATTCGTGCGATTGGACTCCAGTCGTGCGAAACACGCACAATCGCATACACTTAGTCGGTCACCTGACTCGATCGCACACAATCATTCACACTCATGACTCAATCGCATACAAACACCCAGTCGCACGACTCAGTCGCACGACTCAGTCGCACGACATGCCTAGTCGCACAACTCAGTTGCACGATTGACTTAGACGCATGATTCAGTCGCACGACTCACTCAGTCGCACGGCTCAATCGCATGACAGACCCAGTCGCCTGAACTGCCGAATCGCGACTGTGGTCGGGCTGAGCAGCCCCCGAGCTGCTCTAACGCAAGTTTTATACCACGAGGACTTCCAGAAACACTCAACAAACATACACAAACATGAAACACAAGCAGAAAGACCTCACACGCACCCACTCGACCTCATGTGCTCGGATGAACCCGAGCACCCAAAACCCTAGAAAACGCAGCAGTAAAACCGAACAAAAAACGGGTTGAACAAGGTTGTCTACCTGCTAGGAACGCGTATACACGATGATACCCAAGATTTGGCAGTGAAAACGCGACAAACGTGACGATTTTAGGTGCTAGATCGAGAGAGAAAGTGGAGAAAATGTTGAAGGTGAAGAAGATGAAGATGAGGATAAATGGCTGGGAATGGGGTTTATATACCTAGCCCAGGTTTGCAAAATTACTAGTTTAGTCCCTACACTTAACCCTCGAGTTTCCCAAAATTTGTTTCGGTTGATTACGATCTTAAAATGTTCGTTATATTACGGTTAAAAGTGGGTTAATGGCATTTGATTGCCTAAAATGGTTTTATTAATGACAATGGTCGAAATTAAAAATGATATATTTGGTGGTAATGGTGATGAAATTTATAAAAGTTTTATGCTTAACACACGTTCTCGAAGGAAGTACAGGCACAAGGGAAAATAAGCAGACATGATTCCTTAAAGCAGGAGTTCATGAAGAAAAGGAAGAATAATTAAAATATTTCTATGCTTATTTATGTCGTTCGATGGACCTTAAGGCGACGGATGTCACAGTATCCCCCAGTTGAGAGAATTTCATCCCGAAATTCAGCTGGAGTTAGGTCCAAGAATGTCATCCACGAATAGGTGTGGGTATTTGAGTTTAATTTGATCTTCCCGTTCCCATGTAAACTCTGGCCCTCGTTTCGAATTCCATCTTATGCGAACAATTGGTATTCTACTGCGCTTCAACTGTTTGACTTTACGATCCATGACCTCAATGCGTTCCTCAATAAAATGAAGCTTTTCGTCGTTTTTGATATCTTCAATGGGTATGTGAAGTGATTCGTCAGCCAAACACTTCTTGAGGTTCGACACATGGAAAGTATCATGCACACCGTTGAGTTCTTGGGGTAACCTTAATCGGTAAGCCACTGGACCAATTCTTTCTGTAATCTCGAATGGTCCAACGTATCTCGGGGCTAACTTCCCTTTCTTTCCAAACCGAACAACTCCTTTCCAAGGAGACCCTTTGAGTAACACTCGGTCCCCAACGTTGAATTCTAGACGCTTTCGACGATTATCAGCGTAGCTCTTTTGGCGATCTCTAGTGGCTTTCAGTCTATCTTTGATTTGGAAGATCTTGCCGGTTGTTTCCTGGATGATCTCTGGGTCTGTTAGCTGACTTTCACCAATCTCGGCCCAACAAACGGGTGATCTACACTTCCTTCCGTACAACGCTTCGAACGGAGCACACCCAATGCTGGTGTGGTAGCTGTTATTGTATGAGAATTCAATCAATGGCAAATGAGTATCCCAACTATCACCAAAGTCGATTACACACGCTCTCAGCATGTCTTCTAGCGTTTGTATGGTTCGTTCACTTTGGCCATCTGTTTGAGGGTGATAGGCGGTACTCATGTCTAATCGAGAGCCCATTGCTTTCTGTAGTGTTTGCCAAAATCGTGAAGTGAATCGGCCGTCACGGTCGGAGATGATCGACACCGGCACTCCGTGTCTTGTCACGACCTCTTTAATGTACAATCTCGCCAACTTGTCCATTTTGTAGTCTTCTCGGATTGGCAAGAAGTGTGCTGATTTCGTCATTCGATCCACTACGACCCATATCGAGTCATGCCCGTTGCTTGTTTTAGGGAGTTTGGTAATGAAATCCATGGCTATATTCTCCCATTTCCACTCGGGAATTTCAGGTTGCTGTAATAATCCCGATGGTTTCTGATGTTCAGCTTTAACTTTCGAGCATGTCAAGCATCTGCTGACGTACGTGGCAATGTCTTTCTTCAGGCCTGGCCACCAGTACAGATCTTTGAGATCGTGGTACATCTTGTCTGCGCCAGGATGAATAGAATATCGTGTCTTATTGCTTCATTCATGACCAAGGTACGTACACCTCCCCACTTGGGTACCCATATACGGTCCACGAAGTACTATACGCCATCGTCCTTGCACATCAGTTGTTTATCCAACCCTCGGAATTCTTCTCCCGCAAGGTTTTCTCCTTTCAACGCTTCGCTTTGTGCAATTTGGATCTGGGCTTTCAAATTTGTTTGAATGGTCAATCCCAAGCTCGAGCACGTAGCGGTTTCACACGTTCTTTGCGGCTTAGAGCATCAGCCACCACGTTAGCTTTCCCCGGATGATACCGGATTTCACAATCGTAGTCACTAAGAAGCTCTACCCAACGTCGGTGTCACATATTGAGTTCCTTCTGATCAAGAATATTTGAAGGCTTTTATGATCTGTGTATACGATGCATTTGGTTCCATACAGGTAATGCCTCCATATCTTAAGTGGGAATACTACAGCGCCCACTCAAGATCATGAGTCGTGTAGTTCTTCTCGTGCATCTTAAGTTGTCGCGAAGCGTAGGCGATCACCTTATCTTTCTGCATTAGTACACATCCCAACCCTTGATGCGAAGCATCACCAACACCACAAAATCATCACTTCCGTCTGGAAGGGACAATATCGGTGCATTGCACAGCTTATCTTTCAGCGTTTGGAATGCCCGTTCTTGCGCATCTCTCCAATCAAACTTCTTGTCTTTCTGAGTCAGCAATGTCAACGGTTGAGCGATCTTTGAAAAGTTCGCAATGAAACGACGATAGTATCCGGCTAATCCTAAGAACTGTCGTATCTCTGAAGGTGTCTGGGGTGTATCCCATTTCTTTACCGCTTCGATCTTGCCGGGATCTACATGAATCCCGTCTTTGTTAACCACATGACCCAAAAACTTCACCTCTCGCAACCAGAATTCACACTTCGAGAACATGGCGAAAAGTTTCTCTTCTCTTAACAGTTCCAGTATTACCCGAAGGTGTTCTTCATGGTCCTCCTTCAATCGAGGGTAGATAAGTATGTCGTCAATGAATACGATCACAACTTATCCAAGTAAGGTTTGCACACCCGATTCATCAAGTCCATGAACACAGCTGGTGCGTTAGTCAATCCAACGGCATGACCAAGACTCATAGTGCCCATAACGAGTTCTAAATGCTGTCTTCGGTATGTCCTCCTCGAAAACTCTTAGTTGGTGATATCCAGATCGAAGTTCGATCTTGGAAAAATACGAAGCTCCTTGTAACTGATCAAACAGGTCGTCAATCCTGGGGAGAGGATACCGATTCTTCACAGTTAATTTGTTCAACTCACGGTAGTCGATGCACATACGGAACGACCCATCCTTCTTCTTGACAAATAACACTGGTGCTCCCCAAGGCGAGTGACTCAGCCAAATAAAACCCTTCTCCAGTAGTTCCTGTAACTAGCTAGATAACTCTTGCATTTCAGCTGGTGCCAACCGATACGGTGTCTTTGCTACCGGTGTAGCTCCAGGAACCAATCAATACGAAATTCCACCTATCGTGGAGGAGGCAAACCAGACAAGTCATCCGGGAATACATCTGGGTAATCCGCACTATAGGGATATTTGCCAATTCCTGTTCCTCCTCTTTCTTTTCCACCACATGAGCCAGAAAAGAGTAGCACTGTTTACGTAAACTCCGGCGTGCTTTCATGCAGGAAATAAGCTTTAATTTTCTCCCCGGTCTTTCTCCTTGAACTCTGAGTACTCCCCCGTCTGACATAGGGATTGGCACTACTTTGTCTCGACAGACAATCTCGGCCCCGTGTTTCGACAACCAATCCATTCCCACAATCACATCGAAACTTCCTAGCTCAAAGGGTATCAAGTCTATATCAAAGGTGTGGTTCTCTAATATTATCGAACACTTTCTAATAATTTCATCAGCCTGAACAATCCTACCGTTGGCCATTTCTACAGAGTAGCTAGTTTCTAGCCTACTAGGGCTCAAATCAAGCAATTGCACAAACTCAGAAGATATGAAGCTATTGTCTGCTCTAGTATCAAACAGTATAGATGCAAAGTGATTATTGAGTAAGTGCGTACCCGTGACAACATTCGGTCCTGGCGAGCATCGTTGGCTCCAATGACAAATGCACGTCCCCGAGCTATATTCCCCTGATTGGTCGGCCTTGATTTCCAGCTATAGCCATCACTTGCTGCTGGTTGTTTCCTTGTTGACCCGGTGCCCGATTCAGCCTGGGGCACACGTTTCGGTAATGATCGAGGCTTCCACACTCATAACAAGCCCTTGCATTCTCGACGGGGTTAACCGTGTTGACCGGTGCAACCATATTCGGTGCTGTTCTATAGTCTCTTGCAAGATGCCCCGGGCGTCTACAGTTCGCGCACACACAGCACTGCGTTCCTGGGGGATGGTGATAATTGCACTTGTCACATTTGGGGTGCGGACCCACATACTCTCGCCTGCCCTGCGTCACTGCCCCAAAGTTTATGGTTGTCTTGGCTCTTTTATCAAACTTCCCGGCACTCGACCGGCTCGTTTCCCCAAGATCCTTCCTCTTTTCTGCTCCTCTACCCAAAACTCCCGTTCTCACCATTTCATCAGTCAAAGCGCCAGGCTTTAGAATCGCGCTCTGAATAGTAGGAGGAGCAATTGCCGTTACCATTGCCCGGATTTGAGGTGCAAGTCCCCAAATGTATCTCTAGATTCTCTTTGATTCCGGGGTGACTAGATGTGGAACCAACCTTGCTAACTCATGAAAACGGTCGGTGTAAGCTGCGTGCCCAGCCCCCACCATGGCATGATTCCAGAACTCATGCTCAAGTTTTTGCATCTCATTGAGAGGACAGTACTCCTCGGTGATTAGGGCTTGAAATCATCCCATGACATTTGCATCGTGGATTCTCTTCCCCTAGCCTGAATCTGAGTGTTCCACCACGTTAGTGCCTTGCCCTGTAGTGAGCAAGTGGCGTACTTAATCCTTTGGCTGTCGAGGCATTCGCTGATGTCGATCACGGCCTCCATCTTTTCAAGCCATCTGGTCAGAGCTATGGCTCCACCCTTGCCATCAAACTCTCGTGGTTTACAAGCCACAAATTCCTTGTACGAACATCCCCGTCTAGTATTCACAACCCCGGTCTCATTAACAATCCCAGTTTCGTTACCGCTGTACCACCATTTCCGGTCTCCTGATTGCTTTTGTTCCCAGTCGGGTTACCATTATCCTCATTATCATTGCCACCGTCCCCGTGGGGGTGAGAATTCTGAAGAGCATCGCTCACTTGGGCCACGATAGTAGGAATCAAAGCGGCCAACTGTTGAGCGATCAGGGCTTCCACATCAGTGTTCCCTGTTCCTTGATTGTACTGGCAGGAGCATCACTTGTTCTTGGGGTTCTTCCCCTGCCTCTGCCTCTGCCTCTGCCTCTTGGGGCTTCAATTCTGCTACTATTACTGCGAGTAGATCTTCGAGGCGGCATGTTCTATTCATGAAAGAGATAACATGTAAGCTTTAGTCACCTTATGATACACAAGTCTTCCACTTATCAAGTTCCAATGTTCATGTTCTGGTCGGTCAAGGTTACCATGGAGCCCATTTGAAGCATATTCTCGGTATACGGTGATGTTTATATATAGGGTTCCCCGCAGCGTTCCCACCACACCCACGATGTACCGAGAATGATGCCCGATCCGGTTACATGACATCCGACTTTCCCTTACATCATATTCATAATAATCCATCAAGTCAACTGAGAGCCCAAGCATGTAATCACATATAGTCGGGTGGAGGTTGCCTATCTTGCATCCTTAAAGGACTCAGACATAGCCTCCTAGGGTCGGTCTCAGTATCCAAGGTTAAGCGCAGTATATGATCTGTGAAGATATCTTCAGGTCTCATTACCCGAATTTGGTTATGATAACTTGGCGCGCAGAGGGAACGGAAGATCTAATAGGAGCATCCCATAAAAGAGTGAGCACAAGGGCTCTCTCATAGGGTGAAAAGATCACAAAATAGATAGATAACGAACAAGTAATGAGGAACACGTATGAGATACAAAATGCACACAACCCTGGCATGCAATCTACATGAAGGTTCCTAGGTTATAGTCTAGGTCAAGCATATTGCCTACTTCTCTATAACCAATAGCTCTGATACCAGTCTGTCACACCCCCGCTATGAGCGGAAACACGGGGTTGCGACGAGACGGGAATCGTCATAACACATGGTAAGCGATAGAGATGCAATAATAATAATGATGACATGAGTGTCATGACGACACCCGACAACAAGGGGACTTGTGTCGTGTTTAGTCAGTATTCACGACAACATAGCCATAAGCATAAACATGATACATAAATCACAAAACATAGATGATAACATTGTATGCAATTCCCACAACCCGAGAACAAGTTACATAGTATAATGTTGTTTGAAACAGTTACAAAATTGTTTTCAAAAAGATAAGTTTGGCCCGAAAAATGCATCCTAGGGTCTCCACTAAGGCAGCATACCTAGAACCTCAGCTAGCATGATCACCTGAAAAGATATGCTCAAAATGGTCAACAAAATTGTTGGTGAGCTCACAGGTTTAAGTAATAAAAAGTGTAAGTGATGCTGTATAAAGTAAATGATATGGAATACCGTGAATACAGTTATATACACAAGTAAAATCACATGACATGAGCTTTGCAACCAAACCTAGCGACGTACACAAAGAAATGTTGGCGTATATTCACCCAAGACCCGTACCTGGGTATTGTTGGTACTAATAGTATACCAACACGAGGGTGGGGGTGTCAACCCAGTAATACTACCAATACCTAACCGTCGGTTCCCACACTAGAACTAAATAGTTGCAAAGATAGAACCACACAGCAGACCAAGCATGTATCAGATAAGTACTTGCAACACAGTATCACGTTGATTCCTTGTATGTATGTTGTACAGCATAGAAAACGGGCGAGCATACTTTTCCCCCATGTTTGTAAATGTTTGTAAAATAGTATAAGCATAAAAAGGGGCCACGAAACTCACATGTTAAGTGGTAAGTATGAAAGGTCGAGATTCCAACAGTTGAATGCAATGATCGGTCAAACACCTATTGACAGTTATTGTCAAGCATCAATGACCTGTACAAGTGTATAGTAATGCTTGGTTGGTTCGGGTTGTATCGGTTCGGTCGTGGGTGCCACACACACACAAGCGGACACACGTATCAGATCTTACGTAGATCCAAGTACTACGAGTAGTCGTCATTGCTTATGACATCCTTGTAAAGATCTCATTGTTATGAAAGATGACACTTGTTAAGTATTTGTAGTTTCAAATGGGTTGTCGGTAAATGTAAAATGTTAGGTTTATTTCAATTGAAATAGTATGTGCATGTTGATAGCGTTGACTTTAATCTTTGGGGTCAAGCAATGACACTTTTACTGATGTTGCCTTATCATCATCAGACGTTCAAGGGATAGTCACCCTCATCATCAGTCACGCAACAGGACTAGACGCTCGACCCATGTTCCATTCGTACGAATCAACCTTCAATCGTGCGAATTAGCTACTTTCGTGCGATTGAACCTTCATTTGTGCGATTGGACTCAGTCGCACCACACAACACACACATTCGCACGACCCAACCTCCATGCGCACGAATCAACCCTCAATCGTGCGAATTAGCTACTTTCGTGCGATTAAACCTTCATTCGTGTGATTGGACTCCATTCGTGCGAAACACGCACAATCGCATACACTCAGTCGGTCACCTGACTCGATCGCACACAATCATTCACACTCATGACTCAATCGCATACAACACCCAGTCGTACGACTCAGTCGCACGACTCAGTCGCACGACATGCCTAGTCCCACAACTCAGTCGCACGATTGACTTAGACGCATGATTCAGTCGCACGACTCACTCAGTCGCACGGATCAATCGCATGACAGACCCAGTCGCCTGAACTGCAGAATCGCGACTGTGGTCGGGCTGAGCAGCCCCGGAGCTGCTCTAACGTGAGTTTTATACCACGAGGACTTCCAGAAACACTCAACAAACATACACCACATGAAACACAAGCAGAAAGACCTCACACGCACCCACTCGACCTCATGTGCTCGGATGAACCCGAGCACCCGAAACCCTAGAAAACGCAGCAGTAAAACCGAACCAAAAACGGGTTGAACAAGGTTGTCTACCTGCTTGGAACACGTATACACGATGATACCCGAGATTTGGCAGTGAAAACGCGACAAACGTGACGATTTTAGGTGCTAGATCGAGAGAGAAGTGGAGAAAATGTTGAAGGTGAAGAAGATGAAGATGAGGATAAATGGCTGGGAATGGGGTTTATATACCCAACCCAGGTTTGCAAAATTACAAGTTTAGTCCCTGCACTTAACCCTCGAGTTTCCCAAAAATTTGTTTCGGTTGATTACGATCTTAAAATGTTCGTTATATTACGGTTAAAAGTGGGTTTAATGGCATTTGATAGCCTAAAACGGTTTTATTAATGACAATGGTCGAAATAAAAATGATATATTTGGTGGTAATGGTGATGAAATTTATAAAAGTTTTATGCTTAACACACGTTCTCGGAGGAAGTACAGGCATAAGAGAAAATAAGCAGACATGATTCCTTAAAGTAGGAGTTCATGAAGAAAGGGTAGAATAATTAAAATATTTCTATGCTTATTTATGTCGTTCGACGGACCTTAAGGCGACGGATGTCACATAACTCCACTTAATCAAACAGTGAACTGGATTAACCACAAGTAATGACTCTAAGAACACAAGTAATTAAGAGACAAAACACAAGAGAAAGAGACACAAGGAGATGGTTTTCAATGTTGAAGTATATTGCTTTCTTAATGTTCTATTACAAGTGTAACAAAGCATAAAGGGAAGTTACAAGAACATGAGATACCTATACTACATCCTACAGCTGATCATATTATGAAGCCAGCTGGATACAATTGACTAGACCCAACATAAAATCAATTGTAGAGTCAAAAAGGCAAATTGCCTTTTTGACTTTATGTCTATGACATGCCATAGCTCACATCCTTATCTATTACAAAAAGGATAAACTACATGAAGTAGAAAGTTACAGACTCAAGACCTTAATGTACATTTACCAAAAGCATGGACCTTTTCACCAACTCATGTAAGTTGGTGACTTTACAGAGTTGCAGCAGAAAGAGGTCCAGCTATATGGAAAAGTACATCAGATAAAGCATGTTGTTAAAAGTCTTCAGAAGAAACCTGTCTTCAAGAGTTGAGCTTCGTAAGACTTTGTCTCTAAAGCTTCGGAAGATTTCATCTTTGGCTTCGAAAGATTTTGGTCTTCGCTTCAGAAGATTTCACACCAAGAATATTCTTGTTGCTTGTGTGAAACTTCCGAAGCATTCTTCTTCAGTACTTGTGCAGCATGCATGCTAAATGACTTTGAGTGTTTCGTTGGTTCAACCTCTTCATATAATCTCTACACACATGGAGCAGGAATTTCCATTTGGATGAGACCTTCCATTTCCTGAAGGTCTTGACAGAGAAGTCTCCCTTATAGCCCATCTATGCGAAGGAGTGGTTAACAGCTTCTTTGGAAAAAAACACCTCACCTTCTTCATCATCCAGCTGAAGATGCATGTTGATCATGGTCGGAGTGATGAAGACTGTTCTCCCCTGCACTGTGGCAGATAGTGCCTTCTGGCAGGTCTTCCAAAATTCTAGTAGATGATCCTCGTAGAGTGTAGGATCAATGGTTAGGGAGGTGAAGTAGTTGGACAAAGCTAAGAAACGACAAACCTCTAAGAAATGTGGATCTTTCTCTAAGTGTAACAGAGCAACCTGGTGTGTTGCCTATGTAACTGCATGTAGAAGTTCAGGTCATTTCTGTGATAAAGGTTAGCCATTTTGAGAGAGTTTAAGGATGAAGAAAGATGAAAGAAAGTAATTTCAGAGAGAAATTTGGGGTTTTAGGTCTAGAGGAAAGAAGGAGATGATAGAAAGAGGGGAAAACCGTTGTGTTTATAAGACAAAGTTAATGAAAGAGGATAAACTTTGAAATCCGTAAGTCGGTCCCACCTTTGAAAAAGTAGTTTGCTTTTGCTCAAAAACTAGATTTCTTGGATGCAAAAATCTTCCGAAGGTATATTATCTTCGGAAGTTTTATTAAATCATCCGAATCTAAAATGACTTCCAAGAATTTCCTAAGAATTTTGAGAATTTTGGCTTCGGCAGAGAATTAAGACTTGTCAGATTTGTTCAAAGAACAGAGCTTTCGAGAGTTAATTTTCTTCAAAAGAAAGTTGTCCTTGAAACATATAAGTGCATAAGCTTCGGAAGATATCTCAGAAATTTCTTCTGAAGGTAAGTTACATATGCAGTTATCCGTTTTAAAGGCATAAGTTTCTTCCAAAGTTAAAGACATATCTTCGAATAATCAAAATTTTCAGAATTCTAAGGGAAGTCCTCAAAAAGTTTTCATCGAAAGAAAAACAAGAGCTTATGAAGGTGATAAACTAGACAACTTAGGACACACAGATTTTAACAAATAATAAAATTTAGTTTTAAGAAAAACCTACTCCAAGTTTATCATCCTAATAGCTCATATTAGATATTAAGTCTTTGTTCATCAAAAGCCTTTGTAAACTGATCAGCATATTTTTCATTTGTATGAACTTTGACTAGTTTAATTAATCCCTTTTCAAAGTTATCTCTAATTAAATGATACCTGATGTTCATGTGTTTTGTCCTTGAGTGCTGCACAGGATTCTTTGTGATAGAGATAGCACTATTGTTGTCTATGGGAATGGGAGTCTCCTTGAAGTTCAACCCATAGTCAAGCATTTGATTCTGAATCCAAAGCACATGAGCATAGTAGCTTGCAGCAACAATGTATTCAGCTTCAGCAGTTGATGAAGAGACATAGGATTGTTTCTTGCATTGCCACGAGACAACCCTTCCACCAAGAAACTGACATCCCCCAGATATAGACTTTGCAGTCATGTTGCAACCACCATAATCACTATCTGTATATGCATACAGATTGAAGTCTAAATTCTTAGGATACCACAGACCAAGTGTTGAAGGACCTTTAAGGTATCTTAAAATCCTTTTGACAATGATAAGGTGAGACATCTTAAGGTTGGCTTGATATCTTGCACAAATACATGTGGCAAACATGATATCAGGCCTGCTAGCTATAAGATACATAAGAGACCCAATCATAGCCCTGTATAAGTATTTATCTACACACTCCCCCTCAAATCAGGTCCAAGGGAGTGGTTCTCGCTATAAGTGTCTTAGTAATCTTATAGTCAGTCATGTTAAATCTTTTGAGTATGTCTTGAATATACTATGACTGACTAATGAAGATGCCATCTTCAACTTGCTTCACTTGAATTCCCAGAAAGAAGTTGAGTTTCCCCATCGCACTCATTTCAAATCTATCCTTGATCAGCTTCTCAAAGACTTTGCAGATCTTTGGATTAGTTGATCCAAAAATAATGTCATCTACATACATTTGAAGTAGCATGATGTCATTTCCCTGTCCTTTGATGAAGAGTGTTCGATCTATAGTACCTCTTCTATATCCATTTTGACAGAGATACTGAGACAGAATCTCATACCATTTCCTGGGTGCCTGATGCAGCCCATAAAGAGCGTTATCAAGCTTCTAGACATAATCAGGATCTGCAAAACCTAGTAGTTGTTTGACATATACCTCCTTATCAATCACCCCATAAAGAAAAGCACACTTGACATCAAGTTGATAGACCTTGAAGTTCTTCGATGCAACAAATGCCAAGAATATCCTAACAGCTTCTAGTCTTGCTACAGGAGTAAAAACATCAGTGTAGTCAATTCCTTCTTCTTGTGTGTTTCCTTGAACAACTAGTCTAGATTTGTTTTTGATGATAATGCCTCTATCATCCTTCTTGTTCCAAAACACCCATTTGGTTCCAATAGTAGTCTTTCCATAAGGAAGAGGACAAAGGTTCCAAACTTTTTGTCTTTTGAATTACAGTAGCTCCTCTTGCATAGCATAAACCTAACTTCCATCCGTTAGAGCCTCATAAACTTTCTTTGGCTCTATATGAGATAAGAAACAAGAATGAAGAAAAACATTTCCTTCATGGGTTTGTCCTCTTGTTCTTACCCCTGTGTTAACATCTCTAATGATGTTTGTAGTGGGATAAGACTTGTGGATCCTTATTTGAGGGATCACAGCAAGTTGCTGAGAGAGATCTAAATTAGAGATTTTTAGATCTAGAATTGATGTATCTCTCACTGCATCAACACACTTATCAAGAGAGACTTGATCCAATGAGTGTGTGACATCATTGGTGTTGTCATCTATGGAGTGGTTATGAGCATCAAGAAATTTCTGATCACTATCACCACTACCATTGTTTTCTTCTACATTTGAAATTTCTTTATCCGGTTGTAGATCCTTTGAGCTAGAATTTGAAGGCATCTCATATGTATCAGCTGAATTTGTCATTGTGGAGTTGATAGAAACCTCATTTGTAGAAGTAGTTATAACTGGAGCTGAAGATGTATGGCTTGAAGGTCTTCTAAGCTCAAATCTTGGGTCAGGATCACCTGTGAGTAAGATATCTGTAGGTCCTGAAACATTCTCCCAAGATTTGTTAAAACGGTTGGTAAGAAAATCAAGATCGAATAGGAAATCAGGACAAGAACCTGCTACACAGGGTGTGTGTTCATTGAAAGTCACATTGGCTGACTGCTCAACAATTCTAGTTCTGAGATTGTATACTTTGTAAGCTTTGCTTGAGAAGAGTATCCAATGAAGTGTCCATCATCTGCTTTCTAAACAAATTTGGCAATTTGATCTTTGGTATTCAAGATGGTGCAAGGACATCGAAATGACCTGAGAAAACCAATGAAAGGTTTCCTCTTGTGCTAATGTTCATAAGGAGTCTTGCCATGAGTCTTAACTACTAAAACTCTGTTCTACACATAGCAGGCAGTGTTGACTGCCTCTGCCCAGAAGGTGATGGGTAGCTTAGAGTCAGACAGCATGGTTCTTGCAGCTTCAATCAGTGTCCTGTTTCTCCTCTCAGCAACACCATTTTGTAGAGGAGTCCTAGGAGCACTGTATTGTCTTGTAATACCTTTTTCATCACAAAATCTATCAAGGATTTGGTTCTTGTATTCAGTTCCTTGATCACATCTTATGGTTTTGACCTTGTGATTAGATTGATTCTCAATCTTTAGGATGAAATTCTTTAGAATCTCATGAGTTTCATCCTTAGTTCTAAGGAAGAAAACCCAAGTGAATCTTGTAAAGTCATCTGTGATATCCTTATTTATAAGGAAGAAAAACCAAGTGAATCTTGTAAAGATGTCCTTCCTAGACTCATTACACTAGTGGGGCCAAAGAGATCCATATGTAACAGGTGTAGCGGTGTAGTGATGGAGTTTCTTTCCTTAGGCTTATGAGATACCCCGTGTTGCTTCCCTTTTAGCCATGCAACACAGTGATCATCATATGTAAACTCTTTCTTTGGCATTTAAGTTACCAATCATTCTTAATCAGTTTATTCATGTTCTTAAAGTTTACATGACACGTTCTTTTATGCCATAGGAAAGACTCATCACTATTGGCTTTAGACAGAAAGCATGAAACTTCTCTAGAGGGAGATGTTTCTTACAACTCCATCTTATACATGTTCCTTTTCCTGGGGGCTCTAAGCAGGACATGCTTATGAGGAATGACCACCCAGGCTTGAGAACAATGCACTCATGATCAGTGAAGAGCATGTTTTGACTCTGATCACAAAATTAGGATACACTCAGAAGATTGTACCCATGCTCCTTGACAAAGTTTACCTTTTCAATGTTGAGCTTACCATTTCTGACCTTGCCCCTTCCAAAACTATAACCACCTTCATCTTCTCCAAAAGCAATTGGCCCTCCATCAATCCTTTCAACGTTCTGGAGAAGTGACCTATTGCTTGTTATGTGTTTGGAATAACCACTGTCAATGATCCAGACATTTTTGTTTGTCTTGAGTTGTTCCTACACAAAGAAAAAGATTAGTTACATTTGGAAACCCATCCTTACTTGTCTTGGGCTCAATAAAAGAAGTAGAAGATAATGCAATAGGAATAGATCCTATAGTTGTGCTTTGAGGATCTAGAACTATTGTTAATGGAGAACTTTCAGTCACTTGGTCTTTCTTAGACTTCCACACCACCTTTGGATGTTTGGACTTGACCTATAACACTTTGGAAGCTTTTGAATCTTTGGAAGTTTTGATGACTGAACCTTCGGAAGATTTTGCAAACACTACAGCAGACTTCAGTGCTTCGAAAGTATACCTTGCTTCCGAGACCAAATTTTCTTCCGAAGGTAATTTTCCACTTGCCTTCTTTTTCATTTTTGAGCTTTCGAAGGAAACAGATTTTCCTTCCGAAGCTGGAATTCTTGTGGAACTCTTGGAAGTTCTTTTCTTAGTCATATGAAGAGTACCTTTTGGATTGTATGGACAATCCTTAGCAAGATGAGAGGTACTTTCACACATGACACATTCCATTTTCTTCTTCCCAATTGCATTCTGCTGAGAGCAAGAATGGTTTTGATCACATCCCTTCTTCACCTTCATCTTTGCAGATGCTGAGACAGTCCTTTTAGGGTGAGAACTATTCTTGGAGTTGGATGGTCTAGGTTCTGTAGCAGTGGTACACAACAAATCAGCTTTCTTCTTGGTACTGAGATGAGTTGAACATGATCCTATAGAGATAAAAACATGTTTTTGTCTGGAATAAAAAGTGGCTTGATGTCTTGAGCCTTCCTAGCTTTTCTTTTGCTCTTTCTGATCAAGTTTTTCCTTATAGACTTGGTCATCACAATCTTCTTCTTCTCCTCAGAAGGATAATGACCCTTTTTAGAATCCTCTTCTTCACTCTTCTCAGAGAGATTCTTCACTATCAATTCTTCATCCTCGTCACTCGAAGGATCTATGAGAGGAAGCTCATCTTCACAAGTTCCACACCTCGGTGATCTTACAGACAACATTGTGTGTGGAAGAGCTATCTCATTAGATCCCAGCCCCTGCTTGTTTTGATAACACACCTTGTTGTGTAGGGATGAGGATATTATGTTCTTGAAGGTCTCTTCTTTAAGAACACACTTTTCTACCCTGGCTTTGCTGATCACAAGCTCAACCTAGCACTAAGTTTGTCTAGGCTTCTACAGGCCTTAAGCGAGTCGTTTGTTTATCACAAATAGGCCTTACATAAAATTGGCTTATGGAAAGAAAAGTCAAGTCCATTATCTGATAATGAGAACAATAAGAAGAATGATATGCCCTCACCCTCAAATGGGCAGTGGGTCGAGTTTATGATGTGTGATTCCTTAGGGTCACCCAAGCCAGTTAAGGCTTGGGTCCCACACCTAAACTAATAATTTCGTCTGAATGTGCAGGGTGTCCGTTACGTTGCTATCATAAATGCCTGGATTGTGGATAGTGGGGTGTCTAGGCACATGACTGGGAACCTGTCTTTCCTTTCAAATGTGAAGCAAATTAAAGGGGGACATGTATCATTTTGCTTGAAATAAAGGAGGATACATCACCGCTCAATGCGAAGTGGGAAACCAGAAAGTTATATATGACAAAGTATTCAAAGTTGCTTTTGACAACAAGAAGTGCTATGTATTGAAGAATGATTACGTTATCCTAGAGGACCAAATCTTAATTTCAGCTTCAAGATATAATGACTTATATATCTTGGATCTATCAAAAGCCTCCACAACTAATCATCACGTTCAATGCTTCTTGTCAAAGGAAACTGAGAGGGACCCGATCTCCTGGCATAGGAGAATAGGACACATAAATCCACAGAAGATGAATCATCTAATCCAGAATGATTTAGTGAATGGTGTAAATGTCAAGAATTTTCAACTTTCAAAATTTTGTGTAGCTTGTAAGAAAGGTAAACAGACCAAGAAGTCTACAAGGCAAAGAAGTACATTCCATTGACCTGCCTCTTGAACTTCTACACATGGATTTGTTTCGTCCTGTCAGCACCATGAGCGTCGCTGGTGATTTCTACTGTTATGTAGTCATTGATGACTACTCAAGATTATCTTGGCTAATGTTTCTGAAATCCAAATCAAAGACATTTGAATCATTCAACACAGCCGGTGACTACATTGGAATCTCTCTAAAAGCGGAAAGTGCGATAAATTCGCTCAGACAACGGAACAGAGTTCAAGAACCAGTGGATGGAGACATTCTTCATAGAGAAAAGAATCGTACAACAGTTCATATCTGCGTACACTCCACAAATGAACAACTTTGTTGAACGAAAGAACAAGAGCTTGATAGAGACAGCAAGAACGTTGCTAGCCGACTCGAAACTGCCCATCCAATTTGGAACAAGGCAGTTGGCAATGCATGTTACACCCTCAATCGATTCTTGGTGGTCAAACGTCATAGTAAAACATGTTATGAGTTGCTCCAACGACATAAACCTAATTTGGATTACCTCGAACCATTTGGCGCACCATGTACGCTACTGAAGAAAACTCAGTCAGGAAAGTTGAGTGAGAAGGCTGAAGAAGGGATTTTCCTTGGATACAATATACCGAATAAGAGAGTTATAACAACTCAACAGGTCAAGTAGAAGTGTGGTGCAACGTTGATGCTCAGAGATACACCACCCCCTACTGGAAAGGGACCCGCTTTCTTCTTTGACTATGATGGATTCTTCAATTCCTTAAACATCCCTCTCTCCTTCCTGATTATCAGTTATTGACCAGAATGATGTACGATGTCGTAAACTCACTGTCACTAGACTCAACAACTTCAGTTTTCAAGGTGAATCTTCTAGTCCTTTAGAGGGAGCAGTTGAGGTCAGCGACTCTTCCTCTGCCGATGACGAAGTTGAGACTGATCAGGTGGATCAAGAGGAACAGGTTCCTACTACTGAAAGTTCACAAGCATCAGATGTTGATGCCTCTGACACTTCAGAACCTCACACTCTAATGGCTACAAATACTGAACCTAGAATTCAAAATCTGGATTAGGAAGTAGTCGTTCCACCACTCCTGGATCTTGGCTAAATGTATATCATCCTCTGGACAACGTCATAGGGACGTACAATCAGGAGTACAGACATGAAATCAGCTATACTCAACTGATTATGCCTTAGTCAAGGAAAAAGGCAATCTTCACGACGGTGCCTATCGATGTTTTGTGTATCATTTTGAACCCAAAATATGTAAGTGAAGCTTTAAACTATGGCATGGGTTAGTGCCATGCAAGAAGAACTCTTCAATTCAAAAAGTTAGGAGTATGGACACTAGTCGATAGACAAAAGGTGCTAAAGTAATAGGCATAAATGGTCTTAAAGTGCAAGAATGATGACCAAGGGGTCATAATCAGAAACAAGGCTCGACTTGGGTTCAAGGTTATCGACAAGTTGAAGGAACTGATTAAAATGAAGTGTTCACCGTGGTATATGGAAGCAATCCAATCTTCCTAGCCTATGCAATTACATGAAGATCAAGTTTATCAACTAGATGTTAGAGTGCATTCTCATGGTTGAAATCCGTTGAGACAGTGTATGTCAGTCAACCGAAGGATGTCAAGATCCTATCATCCGGGACAGAGTTACAAGCTTGATAAGCCAATCTACGGGCTCCATCAAGCCCCGAGAGCATGTATTGAAAAACTATCAACTCATGTGGTGAAACCACGATTTTCTAGAGGAGGTAGTATGGACTGCAAACTGTTCATCAAGAAAGGATGGCGACTTACTGCTAGTACAGATTTGGTTTGTGACATAATTTCGTTTCAAAATGAGAGTTATGTAAGAATTTGAATATGTCAAAAAGCAGAATTTGAGATGAGGCAATTAGGGAGAGTTTAAAGTTCTTCCTAGAATTACAGGTGGTTAGACACAAAAAGGAAAATCTTCCTGGATCAGACTAAATTGTAGTGTGTTAGGATCTCAGCTCTTGGTTTAATCGATTGAACAAATATAGCAGCGGAATAGCTCAGAATTAGACAAATTCAAGCAAGAACATTCGATATAAAGCGATAAAAGAATTTTGTTATAGAGAGAGAAATATCCGACAAAAGGAATATTGCATTAAGATTGTCGGCCTCAAAGGCACGATTACAGGTGAGTCATCTTTCCTTATAAAGGAAAGAATGACGTAGGCTGATGTCACTTGAAAGTGACATGTAACCGTTTTATAACTACTGATGTTTAACAACTACTGAAGATGTCAACAACTGACATCTTTTTACAAATGTTCCTAAGTGTTAAACATCTTATTTACAACTACTGAAAAACATAAAACTACTGATACTACAACAACTGAAGAACAACCTCTTCAGTTGTTTACAAGTACTGAAAAGAAAAGTAAACAAACTACTGAAAGGAAAAGAAAACTACTGAAGAAGAAAAACCATCACAACAACTGAAGAAGCCCTCTTCAGCTGTTGTCATCAGCTGTAACATCAGCTGATGTCTTCAGTACTTGAACATCAGACTTTGTCTTTCAGCTGTTGATCTTCAGTCTTTGTCTTCAGTACTTGTTGAAGTCTTCAGACTTTAGATCTTCAGCTGTTGTCTCAGTCTTTGTCTTCAGTACTTCAGACGTACTTCAGCAGTTGTATTCTTCAGACTTTGTAGAACAGCTGATCAGGTCTTCTTCAGCTGTTGTGATGTCCTGTGGGACTTAGAGGTTTCTCTGATCAGGCTCATTGGTTCTTTTGGTCCAACAAACTCCCCCTGAACCAATGCAGCCAAAACCTCTAAGTTATTGACGAGTCCCACTTATTTTGGCAGATAGATTGGTCTTTTTATCCTCTTGATCAGATGAGAAGTGACCCTTTTTCAGCACCGGCCTGGGAAGAAGTCTCTGATGATCTGTTTGGCATGATATGGTTGGGAGCTCTGTATTGGGGACTTGGACACCGAGCTGTTACCCCAACCATGAGATCTACTTCCCGTGTATCAGCCTATATGATTCCCTGGTGTAAGCCCTTAGAAACATGATTTGCTCATCCATTGTCAGCACCTCGGGCACACCATCAAATAATCCTTCTCGGCCATACACTTCAGATATGTACTTGGCCTGTTTTCCATTCTTGAGCTCAACCGTGGTTATTTGTCTATAAGCAAACTCATCTGGATGAGTCCCTTCTAAGAGCAGGTTGAGCTCTTCTTGTTTGAAGTTTTCAAGTCTTTTGTAAACCAATCCCTTCTTTATAATTTTGTTCTCTAACATCTTTTGAGGTGGTTGTTTGGCTTCATAGGCTTTCTTGAACTCTTCAACAATTTCCCAAGGGGACACTACAAGAACCACAGTGATGTCTTCGTCGACAACTCTCTTCACTTGGCCCTTGTATTTTGAAGGAATTTCTTTCTTGACAATCCGGTGTGCCACCCTAGGATCAGGCCATATCCTTACTCTTTCCCTTTGGTATTGAAAGGTATTAGCAAGGGTGTACAATCTTAATACTTCTTTCTTCATGCTAATCATTGAAGAGGATGTGGCATATGCTTTGTCAATGCTTTTCAGCATTTCCTCATCATGTCTTTGCATCTGTTCCTCTTCAATCTTTATCATTACATCATGCATTTGAGAAGCAGGAGTGATGGACATTGGTTTAGCCTTAGGCAAAGTAATAACTGCAGAGAGTGGCAGTCTGTCTTCATCCTCCTCTTCATCTTCATCAGGCCTCAGTACCTTTCTTTTCTTTTGGCTAGGTACATCACTGGCAGTGGGTTTTGGGGGTAAAGGATTTGGTTTTGTGGGTTGGATGGTTGGTTTAGAGGGTAAAGGGGTTGTTTTAGTGGGTTGTGGAGATAGTGATTTTGAGGATTGAGGCTTTTCAGACTGTTTTAGCATTTTGGCTGTAAGGGAGGCTTTGGTAAATTTTGTCAGTTCTTTTCGATTCCCAACCCCAGCTTCATTCAATACCTCAATCACTAAACCTTTGGAGTATTCTTCAGACGAACAAATCTTGGTGGTTATTGCCAAGATGTTGTCCCTGGTCCAGGCCCTTATTTCAATTAGAGATCTTCCCAAGTATTTGGCTATAAATCTGATCATTATCTCCAGCCTTTCTCTTTCTAAGGCATCATAGCTAGCCCATCTTGAGTTGATCTCCTCTGTTTCCAACCTTCTGATCTCGGAGTCTAGTTGTTTGATGTCAAAACCCTGCCTATATAACTGCTCAATGATTTTATCCATTGAACGGTTATGGTTGGCGTCAGCTTCTTTCACCATATCCTTCAGCTCCTTCTCCTTCTCAGACTCTCCTTTTCTCTTTTGATATGTGACATGAAAGTCTTTTTGACTTTCATTCACTTCAGCTCCTTCTCACTCTCCTTCTCCTTCTCATTTACCTTCTCTGATTCTTTCTCCTTCTCCCCATCTATCCTCTTCCTTTTTCCTTTAACTGACTGACTCTCCCCCTTTTTGGTTGCATTGGGGCAAGGGTTTGAGCAGTAGAAAGGGATTTAGTCACCAACTCCTCCACCAAGGGTTGTATTATTGTAGGAAGCCTCTCATCAATGGCTTTGATCACTATATCTGTGATCATGGAGTGATGAGAGGTAGGGATTTTTGAAGGTTAGCAACTGATTGATCAGGATGGTTCTGTTCCTGAGAATCAGTGCCGAAAGCAGAGGCTGGTGGCTTGGAAGTATATATTGGCTCAGTGTGTAGGGGACCTTCAGAAGAAGGTGCCATCTGTGGGTGTATTGTGGTGGCAGATGGACTTGCATCCTGAGACATCTTGGCCAGCAGCTCTTTGAGTCTGCTAACCTCATCCTCTAGAATGGTGTTTTGAGCAACTACATCATAGAAGAAGCTCAGGTCATCATCAGTTGATACTGAATCACCTGACCTCCTGACAGAGTCAGAATGAACATGCCTTGAGTGTAGATCAATTATAGCATGTGCCCCTTGTTCTCGGTTCTGGGGACTTCCAGCCTCAGGACTATGTCCTTCATCAGCTGTTGCCGCTGGTGAGGTCTTAGAGATGTTACCAACTGCACCTGGTCATTTGCTGAGTCAGAGACAGTGGCAGCCTCACCAGAAGTTCGCACCTCCTTATCTACACTAGAAGATGGAACATGATAACCCCTGTGCTGTGGGTTGACAGAAGCATTGTGATCCTCCCCCTCAGGTGTTGAGGTTATCCCAGTAGTGATTGGTGTCTGGGTGGGGGGTGAGGAATGCAACTGCGTCAGCACTTTTGCAACAATGATTGTAGGGCTTTGAGGGGCGGTTGCATCAGGAGAGGGTGTGGAAGCAGTGTGCACCCGGGACAGTGGTGCTCTTCAATGGTAATCCCCTCAAGTGAGGAGGATCCCAGCAGTGTGGCTTCCCTTTGAGTGGTTGCTTCAGGTTCCTTTTGAGAGGAAACCTGAGCGGCTTCGGTTGGTGGAGTCATAGTCTCTACTGGGGGGTTATTTCCAGTAGAGATAACCTGCTTTGGTGTGCAGGAGCATCCACAGGGGACTCAACTCCCTGAGTAGCTTTCTTAGGCTTCTTCTTTGTGGGTTTGGAGGGGACTTTGGATGTGGAAGTGGAGGCTGTGGGTTCCAGCTGCGTGGGTTTGCGCAGCTTGGCAGCCTGTTTGAGAGTTTGGTCAGTGTTGTGTCGGGAGTATACCTCCGGCAATACAGCCAAAGCAGGGACTCCCAGACCAACTAGTCCCTCAGCAGAAGCTGATTCTCTATTATGGCCATTATAAACCGAGGATATAGTATCCAACGGTTAGAAAGTGGTTTTGTGGCCATATCCTTGATTTCAAGAAAAATTATTTCAGAAAAGTTTAGTGGTTCTTGTTCAAGGATAGAGAACAGTACCTGTTGCCATCTGGAAGACAGTTGATCCCAAGAGGAAGTCTTCGGGGCCAGGCAAACATTTACCATATGAAATCAATCGTTCAGCATCTGGAAAATGTTTCTTCAGGATTGTTGAAGCACTAAGATCACCCTGATATCCATGTTGTCCAAATGAAAGATCAAGTTGGCGCTTAGGATATCCAACAGGGTAGGCAGCATCATCTAACAGTAATATCTGGCGGATGGTAGCAGTAGAGATGACCACCTTGAGAGTTGATGGACGAATGGATAGATTCTCCATTAACGGTCGCATTCGTCCAAAACTGATGTAGCGAATCGGCATAAATGATTGGATTTAAGAGGAAAGCCGTTTTCAGTGGGGATTGGACCATAAGATCTATAGCATTATCAATTTGGTCCAGAAGGGCGATTTGTGAGGTACGCGACACAGTTGTGTCGAGGCTTGAGTTGCATGGTCGCCATTAATGAAGGTGAAAGGTTTTCAGAGCTTTTGAAATTTTAGGTCGTGAAAGAATGAAAAACTCTGAAAGAGGGATCAGGTATATATAGGGTACGGGTTATGAAACGACTGAAGGTTTTGGTGTTAGTCATCAGTATTTGAAACAACTGATGACGTGGTATTAACTTTCAGAGGTTTGAAACGACTGATGGTATTGGTGTGGTCAGCAGTTATAAAACAACTGAAGACATGGTGTTTACAATCAGACGTTGAAACAACTGAAGTCTCTGATTTAGGCATCAGTAGTTTTAAAAACTACTGAAGACAAGTTGGACTTCAGATGTTGAAACAACTGAGGACTTGGTATTAGTCATCAGTAGTTGTGAAACTACTGAAGACCGTGGTTTTGCCATCAGTTGTTGTAAACAACTGAAGACTTGGTGTTAGTCATCAGTAGTTGTGAAACTACTGAAGACATGGTATTGCTTCAGTTGTTTATGAAGAAACAGCAGTTTGTGAACTACTGAAGAGAGAGTACTCATCAGTAGTTGTCGTCAATTCATAGCCTTTCAGCTTTCATACTGTCCTCAACACTTACTCATCAGCCTTTTTGCTGTTTTCAGTTGTTTCATAGGACATCAGTACTTATCTGTTTCTACTGATTTCAGTAGTTGTAACTACATCAGTAGTTTAGAACAGATAAAGTACAGTACTTAAAGCATTTAGCCTTCAGTAGTTATAAAAACTACTGAGGGTAAAATAACTCATCAGTACTTATATGTGACATGGTTACCAATGATCATCAGTAATTACTGAGATCATCAGTAGTTGTCACTTATTCTAGCTGCAGCATACCAAGCCTTAACACCAGGTTGTGGAAAGTTGAACTATCCAAAGGCTTAGTAAAAATGTCTGCAAGCTCATCAGCACTAGGCACAAACATAGGATTAATTAGACCCTTTTCAAAACAATCTCTTATAAAATGATGTCTAATTTCTATATGTTTGGTCCTAGAGTGCTGGACTGGATTTTTGACAATGCAAAGAGCTGAAGCACTATCCATTAATAATGGAGTCTTAGTCTCTGTAATGCCATAATCCAAAAGTTGATTCTGAAGCCAGAGTATTTGGGATGTACAACTTGCAGCAGCAATGTACTCGGCTTCAGCAGTGGATGTAGCAACAGATGTTTGTTTCTTACTCTGCCAAGAAATCAAACAGTTGCCTAGGAATTGGCATCCACCAGAAGTTGATTTCCTGGTCAACTTACACCCTGCATAGTCACTATCAGAGAAAGCAACTAATTTGCAAGAATGTCCAGTGGAATACCATAAGCCTAGAGATTGTGTACCTTGCAGATATCTAAAGATCCTCTTGACTGCAATCAGATGAGACTCCTTAGGTGCAGCCTGAAATCTAGCACAAACACATGTAGCAAACATAATATCTGGTCTAGAAGCTGTTAAATACATCAAGGAACCAATCATACATCTGTAAAGGGTTTCATCAACACCTTTACCTTTCTGATCAACATCCAATTGTGTGGTGTTGCACATGGGAGTAGAACAGGGTTTACAGTTTTGTAAATCAAACTTATTCAAAAGATCTTTTGTGTATTTAGACTGATGAATGAAAATTCCATCAGCTTTTTGTTTGATTTGCAAACCTAGAAAGAACTGTAATTCTCCCATTGCACTCATTTCAAACTTCTGTTGCATTAAGGTTTGGAAATCCTCACACAATTGGGGATCAGAGGATGCAAATATAATATCATCAACATAAATTTGAACAAGTAGCTTATGCTGATCCACCTTCTTAATAAATAAAGTTTTATCTATGGAGCCTCTAGTGAAATTATTCTGTAGAAGAAAGTTTGATAAGGTCTCATACCAGGCTCTAGGTGCTTGTTTCAACCCATAAAGAGCTTTATCAAGCTTATATACCCATTCTGGGTGCTTATTATCCTCAAAGCCTGGTGGTTGACACACATAAACTTCTTCTTTTATTGTACCATATAGAAAAGCACTTTTGACATCCATTTGAAAAACTTTAAGATTGTGGAGTGCAGCATAGGCTAAAAACAATCTAATTGCCTCCAGTCTGGCTACAGGGGCAAAGGTTTCATCATAATCAATACCTTCTTCTTGTGCAAACCCCTGCACAACCAGTCTGGCCTTGTTCTTAACAATTAGCCCATTTTCATCAGTTTTATTCCTAAACACCCATTTAGTGCCTATTGCACACTTACCTGGGGGTAGAGGAACAAGCTCCCACACTTGCTGTTTCTTGAACTGAAGAAGCTCAAGCTGCATGGCTTCAACCCATCCATTGTCTCTCAAAGCTACATGATAGTTCTTGGCTCTAGCTGACTGATGAAGAGAGCATAGAAGCAGAAATTGGACAACTGGCTTCTGGTTGAAACACCAGCATTGATATCACCAAGGATTTGAGACATTGGGTGATTTTTCAGCTCTTGGTAAACAATCAAATCTGTGCAAGTGTTTGTAGGATCTTCAGCAGCAGCAGATGTTGATGCAGATTCTTGAAACCATGAAGATGGTGGCAACTCAAATGAAGTTGAGGATGCAGAAATCTCATCAGCATTTGTTGTGGATGGTGCTGCTGGAGCTACAGGAGCATCAGGTTTAGAGGACTCAGGCAGTTGGTCACTAAACCTGAAGAGGTGATTACTACTATCATCATCATCTTCAGTAGTAACACCAGGTGGTGAACTGTTGACAGGAGCAACAGCAGGAGATTGATAAGGAACATATTGCAGTATGTCCAAATCAAAGAGCTCCACAGGGCTTTGTGGAATCTTGTCCTTTGGAGATTCATTGAACTTGACATGTAGAGTCTCTTCAACCATCTTTGTTCTGCAGTTGAAGACTCTGTATGCCTTGCAAGTTGATGAATAACCAACAAAGTACCCTGCATCCACCTTAGGATCAAATTTCTGGAGCTGATCCTTTGTGTTGAGAATGAAACAGGGACACCCAAATGCTCTAAAAATGAAATGAGAGGGGCCAAATGATGTAGAACTTCATATGGAGTCTTCATCAACCTCTGATTTATTAGCACTCTATTCTGCACATAGCATGCTGTGTTGACAGCTTCAGCCCAAAAGGTCAATGGCAGTCCAGAATCAGCCAACATAGACCTTGCAGCTTCAATGAGGGTCCTGTTCTTTCTCTCCACAACTCCATTCTGTTCAGGAGTTCTTGGAATACTAAACTGTCTCTTTATTCCCTTGGAAAGGTAGAACTCATCAAGTGTATTGTTCCTGAATTCTGTTCCATTGTCACTTCTAATACACTTGACTGAGAGGGAATACTGCTTCTCAGCATACAACACAAAGTTTATGATCTTCTGTGCAGCTTCATCCTTTGAATGTAGAAAGAAAGTCCATACAAATCTGGAGTAATCATCCACAATTACCAGACAGTATTTCTTCTGTGCCATGCTCATCACTCTCACAGGACCAAAGAGATCCATGTGAAGAAGTTGTAAGCAGGCAGTGGACTTTGGTTCTTCAATAGGTGGAAATGAAACCTTGTGCTGTTTTCCTTTCAAACAAGCAGTGCAGTTGTTTTCACACTTGAACTCCTTCATAGGCATTCCCCTTACTAAACTATGGTGTATCAGCTGATTCATGTTCTTGAAGTTAACATGTCCCAGCCTTCTATGCCATAGATTAGATTCTTGAGGAGAGGCCTTGGAAAATAGGCAAGGATGGCCTTTGAGATCTATTTTCTTGGAAAGATCTAAGGCATACACTCTTCCTGTCCTGTTGGCCTTCAGGAGAGTGTGAGCATCCAATACCTTGTCAATCAAACTCAGAACTTTGGATGACAGAATCCTGCAGTTCTGGCTTGTGAAAAGGGCAACATGGCCTTTGTCACACAATTGACTGACACTCAAGAGGTTATACTTGAGATTTTCCACATGGTTGACATCATCAAACTTTATTTCCCCATTGGAAACAAAGCCCTTCCCGATGATGTAACCTCTTGCATCATTGCCAAAGGAAACAAAACCCTTCCTTCCTGGAGAGTAGTCATTAAGAAGTGAGTTGTTCCCAGTCATATGCATAGATCCCCCACTGTCTACATACCAGATGCTACTTTGGCATGTTGAAGAAAGCATTAATAAACAATCAGTTAGTTTTGGAGACCCAAACCTTTTTGGTTTTGGGCCTGGTCTCATCAACAGATGGTAAACTAACAGGTTTATTGGACACAATAGCTTGAGGTGAAGGAGATGGTGTAGAAGAGGAATCCTTGGCTTGGATCTCCTTTTCTGGGGTTTCAACACAGGGCCATCAAGTTGGTTAACTCTTCCCAACAGATGTTGAACCATCATTACCAGCTGTGTCTGATTCTGGGAAAGAGCTTTCAGCTCTTCAGACACATTGGTATTGGTGTTTGATGATGAGTTCTTGTGTTGCACCATCTTCTTTTGAGCAACCTCAGCTATTGCCTGTTGCACTCCTTCTCTTTTAGATTTCTTTTTGGACATAGGAGTAACAGGATTTGATGCTGCTGGTACAAACTTGGACTCAAACTCAGTTTTCATTTTAGCCAAGTTTTCTTTAATTTTCTCCTTTTGTTTGAGTTTGATCCCTTTTTGTACCAACAATCATCTGTGAGATGATTGAATAGACCACATATTTCACATGGTTTCTTCTTCATCTTCTGTTGATCATCAACTAAGAAGATGAAACTACTGAAGACTTGCTCTTCAGCAGTTTAGAAGCACTTTTTGCCTTCTTGTCAACTTCCTTAGTAGGCTTCAAATCCTTCCTACTGACAGTTTTCTTCTCTTCAGTGCTGTCAGTCATTAGGATTTGAACTCCAGATGTTATCCCCTGCTCTCCAGTACCCTCAGTACTTCTAGGGATAACACTTGGGTTGATCAACTCATTGATCATGTGAGTGTCAGCAGTTGAACCATCAATATCAGCTGATAGGTTCACAGAGGGATTACTACTGACTTCAACTACTGATGGTGCTTTATCAAGTAGTGAATCACATGATGAGGTGGATTGGTCATTACTTTCTCCATCAGATTCTGCTCCTGCTTGAAGCAAAAACTGTAGGAGGAGCAGTGTGATTATAACCAATTCCAAACTTCACATTGGAAGCTGTTTGCTTACTAAGAAGCATTTCAAAGCCCTTGCAAGATTGTACCCATCGATCACACTCTACCTGGGTGACAGCAAGAGTATCTTTGAGGTCTTTGTACTTCTCTAAGAGTACATCCTCCCTAGCCTTATCATCAGAAATTTGGCATTTTAATTTGTAAATCTCATCAGTTTTCTCTTTTAGCACAGACTCAAACTCAGCTTTATTTTTGGAAATTGTTTGTTCTAGCTCTACATTTTTATTGATTAAAGCCACATTTGCTTCTCTAATAGAGGCAAATGCTGCTATGCAAGTTTCAGAACATAATTTGGCCTTAGCCTCAGAGGATACCTGTGATACCTGTGTTGAAGAGGTACTTGAGGATGATCCATCAGAGGATTCCAAAGCCATGAGAGCTAGATTTCCAAAAGGATGCTCACCACCATGTTGACCAGCACCTGAGAACAGTTGTTCATTACCAGACACATCATCTGGTAAACTGCTCCAGTCAACAACTCCTGGTGTGAAGAAGCTGTGTTGTTGAAGTTGATTAGGTTGATGAGATTGGGATGGTTGAGGCTCAGGGAGTGCATGTGGTTGCTGAGCAGTGGGTGCTTGAACCTGCCTGGTTGTGGCATGTAATAGCAGGGGTATGGATATGGCATTGGCCCCTGTGGAACAAAATATGCAGGAGATTGTGGTTGATGATGATAACCAGAATTGACAGGTTGTTGCCCTCTGTTTTGTTGACTATTGCCAGGGAAAGTCACAAAAGGTGCAGGAGAGTTAGATCCAGATGATCTACATTCTCTTGCAAAGTGCCCAAGCCTGTGGCATTTATGGCACTTCAACTTACTCTTGTCAAAACCAACTTTGGTTTTGCCAGAGAGTCCTGGGAATTTCCTTCCAGTTCTTTTGTAGAACTTCTGAGATCTGATATTTATCAAGGCCATTTGGCTCAAAATATCCATCTCTTCTAAGTCATCATCAGCAATCCCCTTGAGATCATCCATGATGAAACATAGATTGTCACTATTACTACCAGCAGAATAACTATCAACACTCACAAAGGCAGGCTCAGAAGTGTTTGTAGAGAAATCAATATGCTCATCATACTGGCTTTCAGATGACGCATATTCTGACTCTTGATGTCCAATCAGGGCAGTGTTCCCTTGGACAAAATCCTCAGTGAGCTTGCCAGATGAAACCAATTTCCTTTTCTGCTCTATCTCTCTCTCGAATGTAAGCAGTTTCCCATGAAGTTGGGTGAGAGATAGGCGATCAACATCAGCATTTGAGCGTAGAACAATGGTATATGTGTTCCATCTCTCAGGCAGTGATCTTAGGAATCTATGGTTCATCTGACTCCTGGTATATTCATGTTTAACCATTTTCAATTCAGAGATTAAACATGAAAACCGCTCAAATTGTTGAGTCAGAGTCTCACCCTTTCTATGAGAGAAAGTCTCATATTGTTGGGCGAGGATTTCCCTGTTGTTTGCTAAAACCTCATCAGTACCACCAAATTGTTCTTTGATGGCATTCCAGAGGTCATGAGCAGACTCACAATGCAGAAGCCCAGAGTAAATCTCATTAGGAATAGCCATAGCCAAAATTCCATGGGCTTTTGCATCGATTTCAAACAACTTCTTGTCCTCATCGGAGTATTGCTCCTTCTTCTTTGGAACCAACTGGTTTGTTTCCGGATCATTCACCATTGGCTTATGTGGTCCATGTACCACAGATGTCCAACAACCTGAGCTATTGACAGACAGGTGATGGAGCAATCTTCTCTGCCAAATGTTATACTCATTCCTCACCAAGATCGGAGGCTTGGTAGAGGATCCAGTATTGAAAGGATCATTCGAAGAAGTAGTCATTGTGGAAAATCAGAGATTCAAGTAAAATCACAATAAATTTAGCTCAAAACCACACAGAACCTCAAATAAAACGGCCAGAAGCGATACACTCTCAATCTCTATAACAGATCCTTGCGAATTTGCTAATTCGATTAAACTTAGAGCGATTGAACAGTTTCAATGATCAATTGTTAGATCGATCAATGATTAACCTGCTCTGATACCATTTGTTAGGATCTCAGCCTCTTGGTTTAATCGATTGAACAGATATAGCAGCGGAATAGCTCAGAATTAGACAAATTCAAGCAAGAACATTCGATATAAAACGATAAAAGAATTTTGTTATAGAGAGAGAAATATCCGACAAAAGGAATATTGCATTAAGATTGTCGGCCTCAAAGGCACGATTACAGGTGAGTCATCTTCCTTATAAAGGAAAGAATGACGTAGGCTGATGTCACCTGAAAGTGACATGTAACCGTTTTATAACTACTGATGTTTAACAACTACTGAAGATGTCAACAACTGACATCTTCTTACAAATGTTCCTAAGTGTTAAACATCTTATTTACAACTACTGAAAAACATAAAACTACTGATACTACAACAACTGAAGAACAACCTCTTCAGTTGTTTACAAGTACTGAAAAGAAAAGTAAACAAACTACTGAAAGGAAAAGAAAACTACTGAAGAAGAAAAACCATCACAACAACTGAAGAGCCCTCTTCAGCTGTTGTCATCAGCTGTTAACATCAGCTGATGTCTTCAGTACTTGAACATCAGACTTTGTCTTTCAGCTGTTGATCTTCAGTCTTTGTCTTCAGTACTTGTTGAAGTCTTCAGACTTTAGATCTTCAGCTGTTGTCTCAGTCTTTGTCTTCAGTACTTCAGACGTACTTCAGCAGTTGTATTCTTCAGACTTTGTAGAACAGCTGATCAGGTCTTCTTCAGCTGTTGTGATGTCCTGTGGGACTTAGAGGTTTCTCTGATCAGGCTCATTGGTTCTTTTGGTCCAACAGTAGGGGACATCTCAGTCAGTTGACTGGGAGAATGCTTCAACTTCTAGAACTCCACTTGCCCACGAACCACGATGTGGGTAGCCGACCAAAAATGGTGATATGGTTGATGCTACAATATGAGGAAATGATTGGCCTTATGTCTTTTCTCATAGCGTCTTGTCCTGATTTCATGTATGCGACGTGTCTGTGTTCGAGATATTAGGCAAAACCGAAAGTCAACATCTCATAGGTGTTAAATGGATTTTCGTTATTTGAATGGGTACCCACACTGGTGTTATGGTATCCTCATGATGATGATTTTGAGCTTAAAGTTTTAGTGACCGGATTATGCGATTGTCAATATGAATAAAAGTCAACATCAGCAAGATGTTAGTTCTGGTAACGGTTAGTCAGGCAGGTGTGTAAGAAGCAGCAACCATTTGCTCTGTCAAAATGTGAAGCCGATCATGGCTGCTGCTGTTGCTGTCTTAAATCCACTGATTTCAAACAGCAAGATGCGTGATAACGCTTTGCAATTTTCGAAACACTCCTATCTATGTGATAATTTTGTTGCTATAGCTGTAACAAAAAGTCCAGTCCAACATCCTAAAACTAAACACATCGGTATTAAGTATCACTTTATATGTGATTGCTTTGAAAAGCAATTAATCGATGTTGTTAAAATAAATACGGATTTTCAACCCGCCGATCTCTACACAAAAGCATATGATAAACTGAGGTTTTTATATCTATTAGAGGTTAATGCCGTGAAAAAAAATTGATGTGATTTCAAAGGAAGAAAATGCCTAGTCCGACATTTTTTAATTTAATTTTATTTCATTTTATTTTATTTTCCTGTTTATTAAAATCCAAAAACGCAAAAATATTTTCGGTTTTAGAATTTTAGGGGGAGAATAGATTAGATTAGTATTAAATTGTTGCTTTATTTAATTACTAAAAAACATAAGAATTCGAGAAAGACTTGAAGACTTCTGACACATAATCATAACCTAGCCGTCCAGAACGTCTAGAAAGCCTGTTCAAAGTTCATAGTTTGTATCTGATCTGGTTCTACTCATTCTTAATGTTTCTTTAATCGCTAGATTGATCAGGATTACGTTCTCACTTATTGGATCGCCAATAAAATAGGATTCTGCACTATTTGATTTGGTTTCACGCATTATCAGTTAGTACTCCGTACGTACACGGTCCTAACAAGTGGTATCACAGCCGGTTACTACTAGAATGATCTAACAATTATTCTACCAACCCGAGCTCTTGATTTTTGGATCTATTTCATGTTCTTTGACGTTAAACCCACTTTGTGTCTTCGTGTTTTGCATAGATCTTCTTACATGTGTGTTTCTTGGTTAAAATCGAACTCGGAACCACGTCCTTATCACCCATCTAAATCTTATGATGTCTATTTTGTTTTGGTTCATGTAAAATTCATCAATTAGGGTTTTGACAGCCATGGCGGCTGCAGATTTGAAAATCTGCGTGCAGGTCCGTTCATGCGACTGGACCATTCGTATGACTGGACCAGTCTTATGTCCAGTCGTGCGACTGGACCATGAGACTAGACCAGTCTTATGTCCAGTCATGCGACTAGAACAGTCTTTTGTCCAGTCGTGCGACTAGACCATGAGACTAGACTAGTCTTATGTCCAATCGTGTGATTGGACCATGAGACTGGACCAGCCTTATGTCCAGTCATGCTACTGGACCAGTCTTATGTTCAGTCATGCTACCGGACCAGTCTTATGACCAGTCGCATGAATATATCATTCGTATCATCCACTCACACGAATGTGATATTTGTCCTCCATGTCATACGAATGAATGGTGTTCCAGACAAAAAAATGGTCTGGAACTGCCTCTTGCGTAACTTTGAGGACGAGCAAAGCATATTCACTCTAAGGTTCTTTTGTCACTCTGAAGTCCTCCATGTCACACGAATGAATGGTGTTCCAGACATTATTCGTTGGGCTTACAGAATAGAGGAATGCAGTCGGTGCTGATTTTATGGGGTAGTCAGGAGCATTTGACTATTTATGGGCCAATAAAGTTATATTTATCCGCACAGAGAGGATTCTGATTCTTAGGGGGAATCCATGTATAGAGAAATTGAAGAGGCAATCAGAAAGTGATGATGTGAGCTGGCTTTTGATGATGAATCTGAGGGCATGCTAATTTGTTTGAGATTGTCAGCTGTGGATTGGAACCTTCTACTTTTTGCCCAATACACCGTATGAAGACGCTAGGAGAGTGCAATGTCTATATACTGGGATATGCTGAATTTGAGGGGGAATTTCTACAGGTGTTAATGATAATTAGGTTAGCCTGTGTGAAGATTGGAGCAATCAAAAATTGTTCATGTCATTATCTGGAAAAATCAGTCATATGGGGAATCTTGCTGCTATGATGGTGTTCTGCAAAGTAAACGACAACTATTGTGCCTAATTCATTTTCAGGGATACTGTACCAACCTAACGGCTGGGCAACGTTGGCTAATATGGTTTTTCATTTAAGTCTATTGGCAACCAGAGAAAAGATTGACCGAAGATTGTAAGAGGTGTTATATACTTTTCGCAACCAACATCCGAGGAGGAATTTGTTGGAGCATATATTGTCATATATAGTGTGTCCATCACTTGATGAATAGTCTGCTTAATGTAATACACATGATATGTTGTAAACACATGAAACTGAGTCATTCGCAGGAGCATATGCAAATGAGACTCAGTTGTACGACTAAGCCATTCAAATGGACCAGTTGTGCGATTGAGCGATACTATTAGGCAATTTGTAAGACTAAACCATAGTTATAGTCCAGTCATACGATTGTACCATACGCGTGGTCTAATCATACGAATAGGCCCAGTCGCATCTGATATGGGCTGAGGCCTATAAATACCAGTTTCATTGTGTAGAAAGGGTTGTTTGAGAAGTGTGCCCGGGCCTAGGTGCTCCCGGATGAGAGGGAGATCATGCTCGATCTCCCCTTGCCAAGAGTCTTGATTCTGATGTTTAACGAGCTTGTAATCATTAGGTTTTATCAATGAAACCATTCTATTATTGTTCGTTCTATTGTTTCTCTCTTGGTTTTCTTTCCTTCCGTCATGAACATGCTCGGATGTCAACCGATCCAACGACTTCACAAGATCCTTGATCTGAGTACTATAATTTGTGTGCTCATGTTTTAGAACTGAAATGGTTTTCTCTAATTCCTCTATCTTCAGATTATAATCACTTTTAGACTTTCTAAAGTCAGCTTTTAAAATGTTTAAGGACTCAAGATCAGATTTCATTTCTAAGTTGTAGGACTGTTAACTTTTGCAATGCATTCAGGGATACAGAGATGTTCCAATACCTTGGCTTCATCATGATCTGCCATCAGTGCTTGGTTCGGAGAAGCATCTTCCACCTGAAAGCTCCAGTTAGAGCCTCCTTCTTCAATATCAACTGCAGCTTGATTCTTTGGCTTGTCTTTCTGGCTAGCTTTGTCAGTGTAGTTTGGTTTGGACTGTGCTTGGCCACCATTTGTTCTTAGTGCCTTACACTCCCAAGCAAAGTGGCCCATAAAGTAATGGTTGTAACACTTTACCTTGCTTTTCACCGGTCCAAACTTTCCACTGGTTGCAATATTGGTAAACTTTCTTCCTATCCGCTTGTAGACTTCTTGGCTCTATGAGTGAGAAGATCCATCTACTAGATTATCTCCATGTACTCCAAATCATCTAGATGGGTACAGTCCAGGTCTTCAAGGATGAAAGGAAAGCTGCCTCAACTTTCATCAGAGGACACAAAGGCTTGAGAAGAACTTGTCTCTTACAATGGACTTCCTTGAGTGTAGTTCTCCTTGGTGTCTCAAGGAAGGTGATGAAAGGACCTTTAGGTGAGTTGTCAGGGTAGCATATGATATGATGTTAGGGTTCTAGGCTATCCCTTTCGACCACATGAAGGGTTGAACCCATTTGATTGTTGGAGTTACCATAGAACCTTGCATGTCATCTCCATCTGGTAGCCACTGAGAATCCCATACAACTCTGTTAGAGTAAGAGTTTTCAAATTCTTAGTTCTCTTCATAACCACATAGTAGTGTGTCCATTTTGTAGGAAGTAAGGACATGAATATCGTTACAATGTCTCTGTTTTCAAGAGCAACTCTTCCATCCACTAGCGTATCCACAATCTCAACATACCTAAAGTATTGTTGAGTCATGGTTTCACCAGCTTTGAAGGTGAAATTTTCAAACTGCTGCTTCAGGAGATCCTTCTTATTCTCCTTAGCTTCAGAGGAACCCTCATACATCAGTTTCAATGCATCCCACAGTTGCTTAGCTGTTTTGCAGTTCTTGAAACCACTGTACATAGAGTTTGGAGGGGTAGTCTGAAGGGTTGTCATGGTCTTCTGGTCAACTTCTACACTCTTTCTATCTTCATCTGAGTAGTCAGCCACAACCTTGGGGATCATAACACCACCAGTACCAGAAGAGATATTTGGTATGTAAGGTCCATTTTCAACAGTCTCCCACATTCTTGAGTGTAGAGACCTGATGAAACCTTCCATTCTTTGGAACAAGGTGTCAAAGTCATCAAGAGTGATCAGGAGTTTGTCATGGTTCCAGTTTCCATATCAGATTTGGGAATGACCGCCATTTGATAAGATAAGTATTTTTGTGTGTAAGGGATCTTAAGATGATGATATCTTTTATCAAGAGCCTGGAATGCTCTAATACCAAATGCATGACTATTGAAGGGTTTGCAAATTCAACACAACAACACAAAGAGGAGAGTTGCTTAAGAACACTCAACTTAATTAGAGAGTGAAACTAGTTAACCTCAATTAATGACACTAAGAACATAAGTAAATATGAGACAAAACAAGATAACATGATACACAGGAGATTGTTTTCAAGATTGCAGTATATTGCCTTCTCAAATTCTAATACAAGTGTTACAAAGCATACTATAAAGTTACAAGTACATGAGATACATATACTACATCCTACAGCCATCCATACTTTGAAGGCCAGTTGGAAACAATTGACTAGACACAAACCAAAATCAATTGTAGAATCAAAAGAGACATTGCCTTTTGACTAGTGACTATGACATGCCATAGCTCACGTCCTAATCTATTACAAAAAGGATAAAGTACATGAAGTAGAAAGTTTACAGACTCAAGATCTCAATGTATAGTTACTAAAAGTATGGACCTTTTCACAAACTTATGAAAGTTGATGACTTTACAGAGTAGCAGCGGAAAGGTATCCAACTTTATGTAAAGTACATCAGATAAAGCATGTATACTAAAAGTCTTTGAAAAAAATCTGTCTTCAAGTGTTGGCTTCAGAAGACTATCTCTTTTGAAGCTTTGGAAGACTTTATCTTTGTCTTTAAGTGTTCACACTTAGAATATTTTTGTTGCTTGTCTGATACTTATGAAGCATTCTTCTTTAGTACTCATGTGGATGCATGCAGGAGAGACTTTGGGTGTTTTGGTTGCATCAACCTCTTCATATAATCTCTACACAAACTTTTCAGCACCACCTCTGGGAACAACAAAGAGACAGATAATTATCTTCTCTCCCTGGTGCTGAACGTTTTAAGAAGAAACAAGTGAGGTTTTGGTTGTATCAGCCTAGGGGGAGTTTGTTGGATCAAGAAAGGCTGGCGCAACCAAAACTAACACTTAGACAATTTTGGAGCAACTAGTGAAGAACTTCCAAAGTCAAATGCGGAGCTTCTGAAGGTTAAGTCTGAAAGAGCATCCGAAGGGAAACTCCAACTTCCGAAGACAAAGTCTTCCTTCTTCCAAGAGTTCAACACTTAGAAGAAATCAAGACAATGACTTCTGAGTTATGAAAGCCTAAAGAATGTCTCAAGCCATGGAAGGAGTAGACTCTTCCGAAGTATAAGTGCCTTCGAAGAACAAAATCTTTCGAAGCCAGATAACCTTTGGAAGAACTTACTACGAACCAGTGGACATAAGTATGGTCCTTCTAATACTCCGCTTCAAATCTCTGAGATACTGCATGGTGCTTTTCCCACTACCAGGTAGTTGACGATACTTTATTCCACTATCATTCTTTATCAGTTAGTACAGTTACTAACTTTAGTTGGTGACAAAAGATAAGTCATGGACATGTCATGACTATAATCTTAGATAATATTTAATCTAAGATACTTTGTCTTTAGCAATTTCGTATTACTATAGTCATAGGTTTGCAGTTGGTATCAAAGTTTTGGCTTTAGGTAATAGTATATATATAGTTTCTCATTGTAACTCATGTAATATGTTTGTAAGAGTCTTGTAACACTTTTAGTTAAGAAGTAATATATACAAGTACCTTGCAAATTATCTTTTGTGTTTTGATTACTTAATATATTATTATCAACTATTAGAGGGATTCTGCATCATGTATCCGAGTGTGATTTAGTGAATTTAAGAGAAAACATTAGTGTTGTGTGACCAATACTGATCTTACAGAGGTATTCTTAAAATCTCATCAATTCCTAATGAAATGTATGTAGCGGTAGCTGGTTGGAAACCCAAAGTCTTTACTTGATCCAGGATATGTGATGTATATCCTATTCTATAGGATTCCAACAAGTCTGATGTAGTCAAGACATTCAAAGCATCTAAAGCCTTTCTACATGTATGCACTAAGTTACTAAAGTATAAATACTTTGGAAGTTTTACACCTCACATCAGAAATGCTCTAATTGTAAAATGTTTCGAAGTCAAGACCAATATGTTCAGAAGCTAAGTATGAAGTCTTCCGAAGCTTCAAAGACAAAATCTTCCGAAGCCAATTTTATGAAGACAAATTCTTCCGAAGACTTTTATGTACATGATATTATTCGATGTACCTTTCTATAAAGTTTGACCACCTTTCCGCTGCAACTCTGTTTGACTCACCACTTTCATTGAGTCTTGAGTCTGAGCATTCTACTTTATGTACTTTATCCTTTTTGTAATATATTATGATGTGAGCTATGGCATGTTATAGTCACTAGTCAAAAGGCAATCTACCTTTTGACTCTACAATTGATTTTGTTGTCTAGTCTTATGTATATAGCCAGCATTCAAAGTATATCTGGTTATAGGATGTAGTATATGTATGTCAAGTACTTGTAATTTTAAAGAATGCTTGGTAACACTTTGTAATAGAAATTGAGAAGCATATACTGAAATCTTGAAAACCAAATACTTGCATTATTATCATGTTCTGTCTCTTTTTACATGTGTTCTTAGTATCTCCCATAATAGTTAAACCATTCCCTATTTGAATAGCTAAGTGTTCTAAAGAAATTCTCACTTGTGTTGTTGTGTTGTAAAAGTGCATCACCCCTTCTAATGGTCTTGCATTTGATATTAGAGTATTCCAGGCTCTTGATATAAGATCTCACCATCTTAAGATCCGTCACCCATACAACAGTTAACAACTCAAAGGGTAGTTATCACCAAGGCTGATATGGAAACTGGAACTATGACAAAGTCTCCACTGATCAATCTTGAAGACCTTGATACTTGGTGTCAAAGAATGAAGGCTTTATCAAGTCTTAAGACTCCAGGACGTGGGACTCTGTTGCTGAAGGACATTACATACCAAGCACATTATCTGCTACTGGTGGTGTATGATTCCAAAGGTTGTGGCTGATTTTTTTGATGAAGACAGGAAGAGAATAGAGATTGATCAAAAAACCATGACAGCCCTTCAAACTGCTCTTCCAAACTCTATCTACAGAGGATTCAGAAGTGCAAGACTGCAAAGCAACTATAGGAAGCACTAAAGCTTATGTATGAGGGCTCAACTAAAGCCAAGAAAACTTCACCTTTAAAGTAGGGAGACCATGACTGTGACATCCGTCATCTCAAGGTCCTTCAATTAACGTGGTTTCCGTTAACTTTTCTTTGATCATTCATACCTCATCCTTATAAACTATTCGTGTGGATATCATACTTGCTTAATCATCTTTATGCTTGTGCTATCTTCGAATCGTATGCTATGCTTCAAACTTTTACAAATTTCACCATCGTTATCACTAAATACATCGTTTTCATATAATGTTGTTGTCATTAATAAAACCATTTTTAAGTTACCAATTATCATTAATTACATTTATAGCATTAAAATAATTAGCCTATTAACGTCGTTTTCAACCGAAACGAATTTGGGAATTCAGGAATTAAGTACAGGGACTAAATGTGTCATTTTCAAAACTTGGGCTAGGTATAAAAACGAAAACCCCTTTTTCCAGCCGTAGCACATTACTTCATCTTCTTCTTCTTCTTCTTTATTCTTCTTCACTCTTCCATCTCCTTCCTTGCACCAAAACCGACCCGTTTGGTCACGTTTTCGTCGTCTAGACTTCGACTACAACCGAGTCTACTCCATTCTTGCAGGTAGACGGCCTTGGTCTTCCCTTTTCTTGCTTTTTCACTACTTTCCACTTAGGGATTCGGGTGTTCGGGTCCAACCCAAACACATGTGGTTGTGTGGTGCGTGTGATGTCTTTCTGCGTGTTGTTCTTGTTTGTGTATGTTAGTAGAGTGTTTCTGGAAGTCCTTGTGGTGTAAAACCCATGCACGGAGTAGTCAGAGGCTGCTCTGCACTTCTACAGTCGCGAATCTTCCATTCTGGCGACTGGGTCTGTCATGCGACTGAGCCGTGTGACTGGATGAGTCGTGCGACTGAGTCATTTCAGCGACTGAGTTGTGCGAATAGGTATGTAGTGCGACTGAGTCATGTGAGCGAATGAATGCGTTTGATTGAGTCAATGCGGATGAGTGTATTCATGTGATTGAGTCTGCGACTGAAAGAATGTTGCGATTGTGCTGTATCGCACGACCGAAGGCCAATCGTACGAATGGAGGTTCAACCGTATGAATGAAGTTGATTCGTACAAATGAAGGTTGATTCGTGCGTATGGAAGTTGAGTCGTGCGATTGAGTGCTATGTGGTATGACTGAATGCTAGTCGCACGAATGAAGGTTCAATCGTACGAATGAAGTTGATTCATACGAATGAGGGTTGATTTGTGCAAATGGAGTGTTGAGTTGTGCGTTTGGTCCTCTTGTGCGATTGAAGTTGTTGTGTGTGTGAATTCCTTCTCGTATGTCGCGTGATGTTAAGGTAACATCAACATGGTTGCCATTGCTCAACCACAAAGATTAAAATCAACGCTATCAAGGCTACAAATACTATTCCAAATCTAATGAACCTAACATTTTACAATTATCAACAACCGATTTGTGACTACTAATATTTAACAAATACTTCTCTTATAACAATAGATCTTTTACACAAATATCACCGACAAGGGCGACGGTTTCTAGTACTTGGATCTACATAAGATCTAACACGTGTGTCCGCTTGTGTGTGTTACACACGACCGAACCGATACAACCCGAACCGACTGAACGTTACTATTTACTTCATACATATCATTAATGCTTAACAATAACTGTCAATAGGTGTTTGACCGTTCATTCCATACAACACTTGGGAAACTTTGATCATTCATACTTACCACTTAACAAGTGAGTTTCGTGGCCCCTTTTTATGCTTATACAACTTTTCAATCATTTACAACATGGGGAAAAAGTATGCTCACCCGTTTTCTATGTTGTACAACTTACCTACAATTTACATACTTGGAATCAACGTGTTACTATTTTGTGTGTACTTATCTGATACATGCTTGAGTTTGCTGTGTGGTACTTTCTTTACAACAATATAATTCCAGTGTGGGAACCGACAGATAGTATTGGTAGTAATACTGGGTTGACACCCCCACCCTTGTTGCTTGGTATACTAGTTAGTACCAACCGTAGCCAGGAACGGGCCTTGGGTGAATATATTCCGACAAGATTTTGTGTGTACGTCGTTAGGTTGGTTGTAAAGCTCATGTCATGTGATTTTTCTTACTTATAACTTATACACGGTATTCCACCACATTTACAATACAACATCAATTACTTGTTAACAATTTAAACCTACGAGCTAGACAACAATTTTGTTGACCATTTTGAGCATATCTTTTCAGGTGACAATGCTAATTGAAGATCTAGGCGTGCTACCTTAGTGTAGACCCTAGGATGCATTTTGAGACGAACATTGTCTTTTTGAAACGTTGTTGTAGTCTGTTTTAAACAACATCATACTTTTGTTACTTGTTCCCGGGTTGTGGGAAATACATTAAAATGTTATATTCTTGTTTATGTGAATCATGTATCATGTTATGCTTATTTATGTTGTCATGAATATTGACTAAACACGACACAAGTCTCCTTTGTGTCGTGTGTTGTCATGACATGCTTTGTCATCATTTATTATATTTCATCCCTATTGCTTACCATGTGTTATGACGATCTCGTCTCATTACATCCCCGTGTTTCCGCTCTTAGTGGGGGTGTGATAATGACTCAATAATATTTTAGGTTTGTTGAGATTGTGAATACTCTAATGGATGTTGGAGTAAGTCTTAAGAACAAGGACATTATACGAAAGTTTATGTCCTCTCTTCCTAGACAATGGACACACTACTATGTGGCTATCAAGAGGACTGCGAACATTAAGACCCTTACTATGACTGAGTTGAATGTATTCTTAGTGGCTACCAGATGTAGATGAATATGCAAAACTCATCTCTAGCAATCAAATGATTTCAGCCCTTCATGTGACTGAAAGGGATAGCATAGAATCTCAACATCATCTCATATGCTACCCTAACAACTCACAAAAGGATCTATTCGTCACCTTCCTAGAGACTCTAAGAGAATGCTACACTCAAGGAAGTCCCTTCCAAGAGACAAGTTCTTCTCATGCTTTTGTCTTTGCTGATGATTCCACAGGTAACTTTCTCCTCATTCTTGAAGACCTGGATTGTATTAATCCAGATGATCAGGAATATATGGAGATAGTCTAGCAGATGGCTCTTCTCAAGCACAGAGCCAAGAAATTCTACAAGTGGACAGGGAGGAAGTTTCCTAGCAATACAACTAGTGGAAAGTTTGGGTTGGAAAAAAACAAGGTAAAGTGTTACATCTGCAACCAGATGGGACACTTTGCTAGAGAGCTCAAGGCACCAAGAGCAAATGGTGGCCAGACTCAAGACAAACCAAATTACATTGTGAGAGCACCCAGAATGTGAAGCCAAAGCAGCAACCTGTAGTTGCTATTGAATAAGGAGGCTTTGACTGGAGCTTTCAGGTGGAAGATGCATCTCCATATCAAGCACTCATGGCTAACCACGATGAAGATAAGGTATTGGAACACATTTGCACTACTGAATGTATTGCTAAAGTTAATAGATACAGGTCCTACAACTTAGAGATGAGATCTGATCTTGAGTCCTTGAACATCTTAAAATTTGATTTCAAAAAGGCTGAAAATGATTATAAGTTAAACATAGAGGACTTAAAGAAAACCATTTCAGTTCTTAAACATGAGCATACAATTTAAAGGACTCAGATCAAGGATCTTATAACTAAGTTGACTAAATTCCAGGCTGAGCATGTGATCAGCAAAGGCAGGCAGAAAGTAGCACTCAACTACTAGTCTAGTCTAGTAGTCATTTTTTCCTATTAGTTTTGATGCAAAGAAGCCTTTACTTTATCTCTTTGCATTGCTCAATCACGTTTTCTAATTGAAAATAACAAGCCGCTTACATTTAAAAGTAAATAAAAATAGATTATGTAAAAAGCGTATGAATCTACTACGAATGAATTATATAGTTATTTGCTTATCATGAACATTTTATGTTTAATTTTAATGATTTTAGTTATTATTTAAACTTGAAATTTAGAGAACATGATTCGTTTTTTATAAAAAGAAAGCATCAAAAGATAAAGACGCATATGGAATACTAAAAATGTACCTTTATATATTTCTTTGGCATTGTATTTTTGTTAACAATTCAATGCAATATAATTACGTCTATTGTGACCTGATCCGAATCGACTCAATCGAACAACTCAAATTTTTTATGTTGTTTCATTAGAAGCTAAATATAAAAAATAGTTACCCCGTAGGAAATAACTCATAGTTCCATCACTGCATGTACGCTAAAAAATTTTACTGTAACACACGGTTATTTTTCTTAAAGAAAGATAAGAAACGAAGAATAAAAGAATGAAATGCAATTAAACCCAAGTTGAGGGGTTAAAATATAAAAGAAGGATAAAAGTACAAAAGTTGATGTAAAGGTGGGCATGGCTGCCCACCCTCACTTCTCATCACCTTTTTCCGGTTAGATAGCGAGAGAGAGAGCAAAAACAACGGTTTGAAGAAGAGAAGAAGAGGCTGAATTCAAGGTAACAATTCATGGATTTTTAAGTGTTTGTGTGGGGTTTTGGTCTCGGGTGTATGCTTATGTGCTTGTGTATGCTTGTGTGAGTGTGTGTGTAGTGTGTTTTTTAGGTGTTTGAACTCATTCGCATACGGGTTGGAAGGAAGATACGCCCAAAGTTGCACCAGGTGAGTTTCTTGACCCTGGTTTTAACTTGTTTTAAACTCTCTGCGGCTGAAAATGTATTTAAATGATTTTTACAATGTTTATATATGTGTACCCGTGTGTGTATTTGTGTGGGTTTACGGGTGGGGTTTGATTTGGGCTATGTTGTGTATGATGATGTTATGGTTGTGTTTCTAAGAGTAGGATGTATGATTTAAGCTTAAAACACCATAGATAATGATTGGGAATTGAGTTACGATGTTTAAGTGTGTTATAGTCTACCCATGCGCCTAAACAGTGGCCCATGCACCCAACAAAATAACGGCCTAAGTGTTCCCCATGCGCCCAAATAGTAACCATGCGCCTAGGCACTCATGCACCTGCACAGTGCCCATGCGCCTGAAAGTTTCCCATGCGCCTAAGTGTTCCCCATGCGCCTGCATAGTGCCCATGCGACTGAAAGTTGCCCATGCGCCTAAGTGTTCCCCATGTGCCTGCATAGTGCCCATGCGCCTAAGTGTTCCCCATGCGCCTGCATAGTGCCCATGCGTCTAAGCACTTAGAATATTTTCTTATTTTTGGGGAGAAAGTGTAATGTAGACTTTGACTTGGGAGGTTCCCGGGGGCTATGTAAGTTGACTTTTAGAAGTCATAAATGTTGTGATGGGTGGTGTATGATGTGATGTAAGATTGGTGATTTTGCATGAAGATGTGTGATTGATGATGTTTGATGATTATGTATGATTGTATGATATGTTCCTTATAAGAATGTATGTTTATCTTTCTTATGGCTTTACGTGTCATGTTAATGAATGAATGAATGAAGTATTATGTAACGTAAAGTGAAAGATAATGAAAGAGGAACACGACGTAAGAATGCATGCATTGTTGAATGATGAATGAACGAAGGAAAGGCTTGCAAGCACATATATGAGGTGAGCAACCCTGTTGTTGCAACAGACTCGGATAGCGTGCAATCGTTGAGATTGCCTATGAGGTGAGCAACCCTATTGTTGCAACAGACTCGGATAGCGTGCTATTGTGAAGTTTCCATGAGGTGAACAACCCTGTTGTTGCAACAGACTCGGATAGCGTGCTATCGTTGAGATTGGCAATGAGGTGAGCAACCCTATGGTGGCAACAGACTCGGATAGCGTGCAATCATTGGGATTGCTAATGAGGTGAGTGGCCCTGTTCCCGCAACAGACTCGGGAGAACGAACGTATAGAATAAACGAAAGTTAACAAATGTAATGGAAGATAATAATTATATTATCAATGTGTATGTATATTGCATGGTTATGAATAAATGTAAAGCACAGTATGATTTGAAAGAAACTAGAGAACGGTTTTAACGATTGAAATGTATGTTTTATTATAAAACTAGAACTCACTCAACAACGCTGACTTTTATACATTTTCAGTTCGTAGGTAAACATTGCTGAGGATGGCACGAGGGTGAAGCTACTCAGTTGGGGAAAGACTGGCATCCATTCATACTTGTTATCGTTGTTGTTTTGTAATGCAATTAAACAATTCTTTTGTATTCGGTTAAACTATAGTGTATTGCCGAGCAACGGTGTTTTTAATGAAATGGATGGCTTTTGTTAAAATAATTCCGCTGATTAAACTCGTTAATTTATAATGTTTAGTGCATTTAATGCTCTAAATGACCAACTATGAGCTCTCCGGGAACGGGGCCTTACATTTACATTAACTCTGAAGTTGTATTTAAGATTTGTCACTCTGCCTACATGCATGCATACAAAATAGATTAAAGGCGATCACAACAAATATGGTAGAATACCCTCACTATTTACGAACACTTGGTTTTATACAACACATGAGGGGCAACATAGTTGAAAATTAAAATATAAAGCATAGTACATACATACATACATGTATATATATATATATATATATATATTTATATATATATATAATATATATATTTATATATATATTATATATATATTTATATATATACGTATTGTAGGATCGTTGAAGGGTGTGAGTTACACACAACAACACAAAGAGGAGATAACCAAACTTTAATCAAACAGTAAACTGGATTAACCAACATAAGACACTAAGAACACAAGTAATGTAAGAGACAGGACATAAAGAACACAAGTGTATGGTTTTCAAGAATGCAATATATGCTTTCTCTATGTTCTATTACAAGTGTTACAAAGCATAATAGAAAGATACAAGAACATGAGATACTTATACTACATCCTACAGCCGGCTATACTTTGAAAGCCATCTGGATACAATTGATTAGACACACACAAAATCACTTGTAGAGTCAAAAGGCAGATTGCCTTTTGACTAGTGACTATGACATGCCATAGCTCACATCCTTATCCATTACAAAAAGGATAAAGAACATAAAGTAGAAAGTTACAGACTCAAGACCTTAATGTACAGTTACCAAAAGCATGGACCTTTTCACCAAACCATGTTAGTTGGTGACTTGCAGAGTTGCAGTGGAAAGGTGTCCAGCTTTATAGAACAGTACATCAGATAAGCATGTTACTGAAAGTCTTCGAAGAAATCTATGTTCATGAAGTTAAGCTTCGGAAGACTTTGTCTCTGAGGCTTCGGAAGATTTCATCTTTGGCTTCAGAAGATGTTGGTCTTGGCTTTGGAAGCTTTCACACTTAGAGTATTTCTGTTGCACATGTGAAACTTCCGAAGCATTCCACTTTAATGCACTTGTGCAGCATGTAGGAAAGACTAAAGATGTTTAGGTTGCATCAGCCTCTTCATTAATCTCTACAAACTCCCCCTAGGCTGATGCTACGAAAACACTTAGAAAACTTCAGATATTAACAGTCCTCACTAGGATGATCACCATTCCTTTCTTCATAAGATGATCAGGATCCTTCAAGCTGTCAAAGTGTCTTCTCATGTCCAAGAGGTCATGCAGAGGCAACTGAAACATATCTTGCCATGTATAAATGTCTTCAATGGCTTGATCTCTAATAACATGCCACCTTTCTAGATTTGTGGTGTATGTCCAAGACAAGATGGGTCTTCCTGATGCTAGAGGAGTTATTAAAGTTGGAGTTGGTTGAGCATCCTCTGGCTGCACATCGTCAGGATGTTCTGACTCTTCCTGAGGTTTAGAAGAGGATGCAGTCTTCTTTTTCTTTGGCTTTGGTTTAGAAGCCATCCTCTTCTTTTTCTTTCCAAATTTTAACTGTGAAGACTAGCCTGCAGCACCAGATTGATCTTCACTGTCTCTCTCAGTTAGGACTTCCTCTCTCTCAGGATCAGAGGGAGGTTGACCCTGCTGTGGATCAGAAGATGAAGCTTGATGAGCATTAGCAGGAGGTCCGGGTTGTGTTGTGTTTGTTTGTTCAACCTTAACCTCCATTTCAGGTGGGGCCTGACTTGGAGTGGAGTGTAAGTCAGTGAGCACTCCACTCATAATCTTCTGCTTCATTACCCTGATATGCTCATCCATAGTAGATAGAGACATGAGTCCAAGTCTCCTTCTGGAGAATCCATACAGCTTCAAGAAGCTCATCATCCTCTGCCTATCAGCAGACTTCTTTATGATCTTTTGGATGATGGCTCTTGACTTTGCAGCTTCTTCCCTCATCTTCTTCTTTATTGTCTTTCTTTACTTGACTAACTCAAGCTCAAGTTGTTTTAAATACTCAAACTCAACATAGTCATAAGGTAAGGGAAGGAGTGCATCTGCCTGATAGAGACATGTGGCACTCAGGTAGTTAATCATCTTGATTCTGTCTTCTTCCTTATCTACTTGAGGTTCTTGTTGAACCACATCCTCTTGTTCGGAGCTTTCTTGAACTGGTGAGAGGGTAGGCATACCTCTGTATAGTTTTTTTCTTTTTCTTTCTTCTTTGACCTGTACTAGAAGTTCTGCATCTTCTGCCTCCTTCTTCTCTCTTGACCTTTCCAGATCAACCAGATCATTCAATTCATCCAAGGGGAGAGAAATGATATTATCTATGTCATAGTTCCTAGTCTGCAGATAGTTGATCCTGACTGCCCTTAACTCATCATTCTGAGTATTTGGTCTGGGGGCAGCCCTGATTGCAGACTCCATGAGTCTTGGAGACTCAGTAGAAGAACCTTCTCCCCTTAGCGTCCTTTTCCTCTCTCTCTCCTCCTCCTCAATCTCCTCAGATGTCATTTTTCTTTTCCCTTTGTCACTCACAGACCTTTGTGACTGAGGGTGGAGAGAGCTTTGGCCTTCATTGCTTATTGCAGCATCTGAGCTCAAGCCAGAAAGAGGTTGAGAAGCACCTTCACCAGCAGGTGTCTCAGAAGGAATATGGATCTCTGCAGCATTGGAGATGATGAGACAGGACTCTCAGGTTCTATCACTGGGCCTTCAGTCAAGGTTTCCCCTATGAAGCTAATCTTAGGGTCTGCCACAACATCTAGTTGACCGATGACATTGCCTGATTGCCTTAGTCTCCTTGTTAGGCTGAACTCTGCAATGATCCTTTCTTGGATTCTTTTAGCCAGTTTGTCAGCTTGTCTTGATTGGCATGGGTTGACAAGTGGCATGTTGACTAGATCCAGACCTTCATAGTAGTCCATGTTCTAAAAATTAAAGACTTCTTGCTGTCCTTGAACTCTTATGATGATGAGGCCTTCCACTTGTTGTCACACCTCCATCCAATGATGTGATTGAAGGATGATGAAGGTGACATAACCCTTGGTATCCCATCCTCAAACAGACTCTGTATGAAGGAGTGTGTGTAGTCCACATCAATGTGAACTAGAGCAGGTTGCTGAGAATGCACAATTATAAGTGAGGATGGTGAGTCCTCACTGTCCATTCTCTCAGAGGAACTCCCAGGTTCTGTGGCTGTAAAGACTTTCTCCCCCTTTTTGGTAGCATCACCCACTTGCATAGGTAAGCTGTAGGATAGATCAATCACATCCACAGGTTCTTGTGTTCCTGGTTGAGCTCTCCTTAAGGGTCTCCCAGCTAGTTTTTCCTTAAGATACGAAATCTCAAGTTGCTGATCATTGATCCTATTGTGTAAGCTAGTTACCTAAGATTCAAGGTGACTGACCTTTGAGACTAAATAGGTGCATGTTTTGGATAGTTGTTGCACTTTTAGTCTCAGATCCCCCTCATGTTCATTAGAAGAATCACTGGGGGTGGAGAAGATTGGACCATAGTCCTTTCTCTCATGACCAGTTCTAAGTTCTTGGCCACTGGATTTCCTCTGCTTATTGGCAGTCTCAGTTGAGATGTCAGTGGGCTGAGTTGCCATGGTTGAGGTCTTAATGAGGTAATAACTTGCAGAAGTGAGAGCCTCTTCTATATGGACATCCTGAATAGGTTCAGGAGTGTCCACCTCAGTTGTAGGTGACTGATGTGGGATAGATGTAGGAGACTCAGGAGTACTCATCTCTCTTTGAGTAAGGGAAAAGAAGAGAGACTCATTATACTCACTAAAAACTAGATCTTCATCAGTATAGGCTGGGGATGGTAACTATCCCCTGAAGGTTGATCACTTGAGTGTTGAGACTCAGAGTGATGGCTTAAGGCAGTAGGGCTAATGAGCTGGCTGAGCATGAGGAACCTCAGCACTGATTCTTGAAATAATGGGAGTGGTCTGCTCCTTAGGAGAAGTGGGAGCTCCAGTATCCACTTCTTCCTGTATGGGTGAGTATATGGGAGCCTCCACAGACTGAATAGTCTGAGCAGGGGTTCGTTTGGATTTTCTTTGGTAGGTGATGGAGATTTGAGGTTGTGTAGGTGGTTGGAAAGTAGCAGGTGTGGGTTCAACACTAGCTTGTACTGCTAGGTTGTCACCTTGAGCAATGAGCTCTAACATTTTTGGGACTAGGGCTGTTTCTACCCCAAAGAATCCAACAGAGGACTTTCTCAGTGTTTTAAAGATGCCGGGCTCATCTGTCCCAATTTAAGAATGTTACCTATTTCCCTTAACTGTGAGCCCAGTTCACAGTTAAGAATGTACTGGACATATCTAGGAAACATGTAATACTCCAAGGAGTCTAAATTAGCAAGCAAATTTGTATAAACAAACTGAAAGTAGCTGAATTTGACCCCTTGAACCATTCCATGGACTATGAAGGAGAGATCTTCAGAATCTGGTCCCATCCACCATGCTTGTTTGATAAGCTGTGAATGACCACATGGAGCAGGAATCTCCATTTGGATGAGACCTTCCCTTTCCTGAAGGTCTTTACAGAGAAATCTCCCTCATACCCCATCTGCTCAAAGAAAAGATTTACAGCTTCCTTTGGGAAGAACACCTCACCTTCTTCATCATCCAGCTGAAGATGTCGGTTGATGATGGCCGGCATGATGAAGATTGTTCTCCCCTGCACTATGGCAGACAGTGCCTTCTCCTCGTCCATAATGACCTCTTGGCAGGTCTTCCAGAATTTAAGCAACTAATCCTCATACAGTGGAGGATCAATGGTTAGGGAGGTGAAGTAGTTGATAGAGACAAGAAACGGCAAACCTCTAAGAAATGAGTATCTTTCTCAGAGCATAACAGAGCAACTTGATTGTGTTGTCTATGTAGCTGCATGGTAAACTTGTGATCATTTCTGTGAGCAAGGTTAGCATTTTGAGATAGCTTAGAGATGAAGAAGAAAGAAAGAAGAAATTTCAGAGAGAAATTTGGGTTTTTAGGTTTGGAGGAAGAGTAGATGATGGAAGAGGGGGAAACCGTTGGGTTTATATAAGAGAGAGATTTCAGATAAAGTTTAATGAAAGAGGATAAACATTGAAATCCGGATGTCGGTCCCACCTCTGAAAAAGTAGTTTACTTTTTGCTCAAAAACTAGTTTTCTTGGAAGTCAAAAAACTTCCGAAGGTTGATTATCTTCGGAAGTTTTAATGAAAAAGCTTCCGAAGCTAAAATATCTCGGAAGAATTTCCTAAGAGTATTTGATGATTTTGCTTCGGAAGAAAAATTAAGACTTGAGTGCTTTCTATAGAGATCAACAAAGCTTCCGAGAGTTAATTTTTGCTTCGAAGGAAAAGGTCCTTGAAAATAAGTAAGTGTCTAAGATAACTATTTAAGCTTCGGAAGATAAAATTGAAATCTCTTCGAAGGTAAATTTCTTAGACAGTTAATAGTTTGAAGGTATGATTTTCTTCCGAAGTTAAAATGCAAACTTCCGAAGTATAAAATCATCAATTAATCTAAGGAAAGTCTTTTAATCCAAGGAAAACATGAGCTTATGAAGATGATGGACTACACAACTTAGAACACACATTTTTTAAGAAATAATAAGAATTAGTTTTAAGAAAAATTTACTCAAGGTTGATCATCCCAATAGCTGATATTAGATATTTAAATCTTTGTTCATCAAAAGCTTTTGTAAACAAATCAGCATATTGTTCATCTGTGTGAACCTTGACTAGTTTAATTAATCCCTTTTCATAATTATCTCTTATTAGATGATACCTTATATTGATGTGCTTTGTCCTTGAGTGCTGCACAGGATTCTCTGTAATTGAGATACCATTGTTGTTGTCTATGTGGATTGGAGTCTCCTTGAAATTTAACCCATAGTCTAGCATTTGATTATGAATCCAAAGCACTTGAGCACAGCAGCTAGCGCAGCAATGTCTTCGGCTTCAGCAGTTGATGTAGAGACACAGGATTGCTTCTTGCATTGCCATGAGATAACCCTTCCACCAAGAAATTGACATCCCCCGGATGTAGACTTTGCAGTCATATTGCAACCACCATAATCATTATCTATATAAGCATACAGATTGAAGTCTGAATTCTTGGGATACCATAGACCAAGTGTTGATGCACCTTTGAGGTATCTTAGAATCCTTTTGACAGTGATAAGGTGAGACATCTTAGGGTTGGCTTGATATCCTGCACAGATGCATGTAGCAAACATAATATCAGGCCTGCTAGCAGTAAGATACATAAGAGACCCAATCATAGCCCTGTATAAGTGTTCATCTACTCACTCCCCCTCAAAATCAGGACCAAGGGAGTGGTTTCTGGCTATGGGTGTCATAGCAATCTTACATTCAGTCATATTGAACCTTTTTAGTATGTCTTGAACATACTTTGACTGACTTATGAAGATGCCATCTTCAACTTGCTTCACTTGAATTCCCAGAAAGAAATTGAGTTCCCCTATGGCACTCATTTCAAATCTGTCTTTCATCAGCTTCTCAAAGTCTTTTGCAGAGCTTTGGATTAGTTGAACCAAAGATTATGTCATCCATATATACTTGAACTAGCAATATCTCTTTTTCTTGTCCTTTGATGAAGAGAGTTCCATCTATAGTACCTCTCATGTATCCATGTTTACAGAGATACTCAAATAGTGTTTCATACCACTTCCTGGGTGCCTGATGTAACCCATAGAGAGCTTTATCAAGCTTGCAGACATAATCAGGATCTACGAAACCAGGTGGCGTTTAACATAAACCTCTTCATCTATCACTCCATATAAAAAGACACATTTTACATCAAGTTGAAAGACCTTGAAGTTCTTGGATGTAGCAAATGCCAGGAATATCCTAACAGCTTCTAATCTTGCCACCGGAGCAAAGACATCAGTGTAATCAATCCATTCTTCTTGTGTGTATCCTTGAACAACCAGTCTATCTTTGTTCTTGATGATGATGCCTCTATCATCTTTCTTATTCCTAAACACCCATTTGGTTCCTATGGTAGTCTTCCCAAAAGGAAGAGGACAAAGGTTCCAAACTTTCTGTCTTTTGAATTGAAGCAGCTCTTGTTGCGTATCTTCAACCCAACTTCCATCCTTTAGAGCTTCCTCAACTTTCTTTGGCTCTATCTGGGATAGAAAACAAGAGTGAAGACAAACATTTGCTTCATGGGTTTGTCCTCTTGTCTTTACCCTGGAGACAACATCTCCAATGATGTTTGTGGTAGGATGAGACTTGTGGATCCTAAGCTGAGGAATCACAGCAAGTTGTTGAGAAAGATCTAAATTAGAAAAATTTAGATCTGGCATAGATGTTTCTCCCACCGTATCAGCACACTTGTCAAGTGAAACTTGATCCAAGCAGTGTGTGACATCATTGATGTTCTCATCTATGGTGTGGTTAGTGGCATCAAGAAATTCTTGGTCACTGTCACCATCACCATTATTGCCTTCCACAGTTGAGGTGTTCTTATCTGGTTGTAGAGCCTCTGAGCAGGAATTTGAAGGCATACTAGATGTATCAGCTGAATTTGTCATTGTTGTGCTGATAGAAACCTCATTTGCAGAAGTAGTTCCAACTAGAGCTAAAGATGTATGACTTGAAGGTCACCCTAGCTCAAATTTTGGGTCAGAATCACCTGTATTTAATTTTCTTCACATCCTGAAACATTCTCACAAGATTTTATAAAACAGTTGGTAACCAAATCAAGATCAAATAGCCAATCTGGACCAGAACCAGCGACACATGGTGTGTGTTTCATTGAAGGTCACATTGGCTGACTCCTCAACTATTCTAGTCCTGAGATTGTACACTCTATAAGCCTTAGCTTGGGAAGAATATCCAATAAAGTGTCCATCATCTGATTTCTCAGCAAACTTGGCAATTTGATCTTTGGTATTCAAGATGGTGCAAGGACATCCAAATGACCTAAGAAAACCAATAAAAGGTTTTCTCTTGTGCCAAAGTTCATAAGGATTCTTGCCATGAGTCTTAACTACTAAAACTTTGTTTTGCACATAGCAGGCAGTGTTGACTGCCTCTGCCCAGAAGGTGATGGTAGTTTAGAGTCAGACAGCATGGTTCTTGCAGCTTCAATCAGTGTCCTATTTTCCTCTCAGCAACACCATTTTGCTGAGGAGTCCTGGGAGCACTAATTGTCTTGCAATACCTTTTCATCACAAAATGTATCAAGGGTTTTGTTCTTGAATTCTGTTCCTTGATCACATCTTATGATTTTGACCTTGTGATCAGACTGATTCTCAATCTTTAAGATGAAATTCTTCAGAATCTCAGGAGTCTCATCCTTAGTTCTAAGGAAAAAGACCCAAGTGAATCTTGTAAAATCATTTGTGATCACTAGACAGTATGAGGTCCTTCCTAAACTCATTACACTGGTGGGGCCAAAGAGATCCATATGTAACAAGTGTAGGGGTGTAGTGATGGAGTTCATTTCTTAGGCTTAAGATACCTTATGTTGCTTTCCTTTCAGGCATGCAACACAGTGATCATCACTTGTAAACTCTTTCTTTGGCATTCCAGTTACCAGATCATGCTTAATCAATTTATTCATGTTCTTAAAGTTTACATGGCACATTCTTTTATGCCATAGGAAAGACTCATCACTATTGGCTTTAGATAGAAAACATGAAACTTCTCCGGAGGGAGAGGTTTCTTGCAAATCCATCTTGTACATGTTTCCTTTCCTGGGGCTCTAAGTAGGATATGCTCATGAGGAATGACCACACCTGGCTTAAGAACAATGCCCTCATGCTCAGTAAAGAGCATGTTATGACTCTGATCACAAAATTGAGATACACTCAGAAGATTGTATCCAAGTTCCTTAACAAAGTTTACCTTTTCAATGTGAGCTTACAATTTGTGATCTTGACCCTTCCAAAAATGTAACCACCTTTATCTCCTCCAAAAGCAACAGGTCCTCCATCAATCATTTCAAAGTTCTAGAGTAGTGACCTATTACTAGTCATGTGCCTGGAGCAGCCACTGTCTATGATCCAAACATTTCTGTCTGTCTTCAGCTGTCCCCACAAAAGAGAATGATTAGTTACATCTGGAAACCCAAACCTTGCTTGTCTTGGGCTTGTTTACGAAGGTAATTCAACAGTAATAGATCCCATGGTTGTACTAAGAGGATCTTGAGCTATTGTTGATGGAGAAATCTCAGTCACTTGGTCTTTCTTAGACGTCCACACCACCTTTGGAGTCTTGGACTTGACCTTCAAAACTTTAGAAACTTTTGGAGTTTCAGAAGTTTTGATGACTGAACCTTCGGAAGATTCTGCAAACACTGCAGCACTTCGGTGCTTGGAAGAACTCCTTTCTTCTGAGACCAAATGTTCTTCCGAAGAGAATTTTCCACTTCCCTTCTTGTTAGATTTGAAACTTCCGAAGGAAGCTAGTTTTCCTTCAGAAGCCTGAATCTTCTTAAAACTCTTTGAAGTCTTTGTTTTGGCCATATGGATAGTACCTTTAGGATTGAAGGGACACTCCTTTGCAATGTGAGTGGTGCTGTCACACATAACATAATTCATCTTCTTCTTCACAAGAGCCTTGTCTTGAGAGTAAGACTGTCTTTGGTCACTTCCCTTCTCCACCTTCATCTTTGCAGATGCTGAGACAGTCCTCTTGGGCTGAGAACTGTGCTTGGAGTTTGATGGACCAGGCTGTGCAGCAGTGGTACATAACAGATCAGTCTTCTTCTTGCTGCTGAGATGAGTTGAGCAATAACCAGAACTCTTAGCAGAGTTTTGGTTGATGCCTTCAATCCCTACCACTTTAAACCCTGCAGAAATAAAAACTTGTTTCTGCTTAGAGTCAAAAGTAGCCTTGATCTCTTGAGCCTTCCTTGCATTTCATTTCCTCTTTTTGATCAAGTTCTTTCTCTTGGACTTGGTCATCACAGTCTTCACTTTCTCCTCAAAAGGATAGTGGCCCTTCTTGGAATCCTCCTCTTCACTCTTAGTAGAGGGATTCTTCACTATCTCTTCTTCATCCTCCTCACTCATAGGATCTATGAGGAAGCTCATCTTCACAAGTTCCAACCTAGGAGATCTTACTGACAAGATTGTGTGTGGAGGAGCTATCTCATTGGATCCCAGTCCCTGTCTATTTTGATAGCACACTTTGTTATGCAGGGATGAGGATATCATGTTCTTGAAGGTCTCTTCTTCAAGAACACTCTTTTCTGCCCTGGCTTTGCTGATCACAAGCTCAGCCTGGCACTCAGTTAACTTGGTTATGAGATCTTTAATTTGAGTCCTAAAATTTGTGTGTTCATGTTTTAGAACTGAAATGGTTTTCTCTAAGTCCTCTATTTTCAACTTATAATCATTTTCAGACTTTCTAAAATCATATTTTAAAATGTTTAAGGACTCAACATCAAATCTCAGTTCCAAGTTATAGGACCTGTTCCTGTTAACCTTAGCAATGCATTCAGGAGTACAGAGATGTTCCAATACCTTGGCTTCATCATGATCTGCCATAGTGCTTGGTTTGGAGAAGCATCTTCCACCTGAAAGCTCCAGTCAAAGCCTCCTTCTCAACAGCAACAGCAGTTGTTGCTTTGACTTCTCATTATGAGAACTTTGTCAGTGTAGTTTGGTCTGGATTGTGTTTGGCCACCATTGTTCTAGGTGCCTTAACTCTCTGGCAAAGTGGCCCATGAAGTTACAGTTGTAACACTTGACTTTGCCTTTGTCCAGTCCAAACTTTCCACTAGTTGCATTGCTTGGGAACTTCCTTCCAGTCCTCTTGTAGAACTTCTTGGCTCTGTGAGTGAGAAGAGCCATCTGTTGGACTATTTCCATGTACTCCAGATCATCTATGGATACAGTCCAGATCTTCAAGAGAAAAGAGAGTTGCCACAACTTTCATCAGAAGACACAAATGCTTGAGAAGAGCTTGTCTCTTGAATGGGCTTCCTTGAGTGTAGTTCTCCCTTGTGGTCTCTGGGAAGGTGATGAAAGGACCCTTGGTGAGTTGTCAAGGTAGCATATAAGATGATGTTTGGGTTCTATGCTATCCCTTTCAAGCACATGTAGGGCTGAACCCATTTGATTGTTGGAGTTGCTAGATGAACCCTGCATGTTCATCTCCATCTGGTAGCCACTGAGAATCCCATATAACTCTGTCAGAGTGAGAGTTTTGAGATTTTCAGTTCTCTTGATCACCACACAGTAGTGTGTCCATTTCCTAGGAAGTGAGGACATGAACTTCCTTACAATGTCTCTATTCTCAAGAGAAACTCCTCCATCCACTAGGGTATCCACGATCTCAACATACCTGAAGTATTGCTAAGTCATGGTCTCACCTGTTTTGAAGGTGAAGTTTTCAAACTGCTGCTTCAGGAGATCCTTCTTGTTCTCCTTAGCTTCAGAAGAACCCTCATACATCAGTTTCAGTGCATCCCATAGCTGCTTAGCTGTTTTGCACTTCTTGAAACCTCTGTACACAGAGTTTGGAAGGGCACTTTGAAGAGCTGTCATGGCTTTCCTGTCTATCTCTACTCTCTTCCTATCTTCATCAGAGTAGTTAGCCACATCCTTGGGGATCATACCAGCTCTAGTAGCAGAGGGTGTGCTGGGTATGAAAGGTCATTCTCAATAGACTCCCACATTCTTGAATCAAGAGACCTGATGAAACCTTCCATTCTTAAACACCAGGTGTCAAACTCATCAAGAGTGATCAGTGGGGACTTGTTTCCAGTTTCCATATCAGTTTTGGAAATGGCTTCCATTTGAAAAGTTTGGTATTTGTGTGTGTGAGGGATCTTAAGATGGTGAGATCTTATATCAAGAGCCTGAAAGCTCTGATACCAAATGGAAGATCGTTGAAGGGTGTGAGTTACAACACAACAACACAAAGAGGAGATTAACCAAAATTTAATCAAACAGTAAACGGGATTAACCAAGATAAGACACTAAGAACACAAGTAATGTAAGTGACAGAACATAAAGAACACAAGTGTATGGTTTTCAAGAATGCAGTATATTGCTTTCTCTATGTTCTATTACAAGTGTTACAAAGCATAATAGAAAGATACAAGAACATGAGATACTTATACTACATCCTACAACCGGCTATACTTTGAAAGCCAACCGGATACAATTGACTAGACACACACAAAATCAATTGTAGAGTCAAAAGGCAGATTGCCTTTTGACTAGTGACTATGACATGTCATAGCTCACATCCTTATCTATTACAAAAACGATAAAGTAGATAAAGTAGAAAGTTACAGACTCAAGACCTCAATGTACAGTTACCAAAAGCATGGACCTTTTCACCAAACCATGTTAGTTGGTGACTTGCAGAGTTGCAACGGAAAGGGGTCCAGCTTTATGGAACAGTACATCAGATAAAGCATGTTACTAAAAGTCTTCGGAAGAAATATGTCTTCATGAACTTTAAGCTTCGGAACACTTTGTCTATGAGGCTTCGGAAGACTTCATCTTTGGCTTCGGAAGATGTTGGTCTTGGCTTCGGAAGATTTCACACTTAGAGTTTTCTATTGCGCATGTGAAACTTCCGAAGCATTCCACTTTAATGCACTTGTGCAGCATGCAGAAAAGACTAAAGATGTTTAGGTTGCACCAGGCTCTTCATTAATCTCTACACGTATATTTAATTATATATATGTATATATATTTATATATACGTATATATACGTATACGTATAGTATGTATATGCATATACGTATACATACGTATATATATTTATATATATACATATATATATGTGTATATATATACGTATACGTATGTGTATGCATATATGTATACATATATACATGTATATATATATGTATGTATAAATATGTATGTATAAATATATATATATATATATGTGTATATAATATATATGTATATATATACGTATACATATACGTATACGTATACGTAACTGCATATATATATATGCACGTATGTATGTATATATATATATATACACACACGTATGTATGCATATATATATATATATATATATATATATGTGTATATATATACGTATACGTATATATATATATATATATACGTGTGTGTGTGTGTGTCTATATATATATATATATAATATATATATATATATATATATATATTTATAAGAGGAACATTCCAAGGACATAGAATGATTATTCCTTGTTGATTTAACTTAATCAGGCCTTAGACATCTTGCTCTAAACGAATAAGAGGAACAAATTCCATCTTGGCTACATACGTTTTCACAATCACCTCGTGTTACACCTGAACATAGCCTTATGTACTGCCCATTATTTCAGAGCAGTGAAGAGCTAGCTCAAAGTATAACATTTGGTGAATATCAAAACCCAATATGTATCTCAGGTTGGAGGATACCAAATGATATTCGCCTTTACTCAAATTTACTTATGATCAATCTAGAAGATTCCATGTAGTAAAATTGAGATGCGGGTCAGTCCAATATTTGTATCCCATAAATATCTATGAACCTTGGAAACAACCAATTGCTCTATATTCATTCCTTATGAATATCCACCAATGCATGTTCATAATAGTCTTACGTTCATATTTGTTCCCACAAACATGACCGACTACGGACATTTAGAATAATAAACATATTCATGGATCTATACATGATAAAATGAATATAACTCAAAATATCACAAGTATATAAAGAGTTAGATATTACATTGTTTCAAACTTTTAAATACTAAACAGATCAATTCCAGTTACTAGAATATCGAAGTCCAAAGGCACAAGTATGACTTTCATGCTTTGCCCTTTCAAGGAGCTTCGTGAGTGGATCCGCAGTGTATTGATCGGTGTGAACTTTACGAATACATATTTTTCCCTTTTCAACTTCATCCCTTATGTAGTTGAATTTCCGCTCAATGTGCCTAGCCTTTTGAAGAGGACAGGGTACATGATTCATGTAATCGTACCCTCGTGATCTCAAAAGGATTTCTAGAGGTCTTGAATGGTAGAGACTACCCTAGGTAGGCGATAAATTTCTTTATCCATGCAGCTTCCTGAGCTGCTAATGAGGCGGCTATGTATTCGGATTTTGTAGTGGACAATGCTATCCATTCAAAATGAAGACATACCCCGATTCAGAATCATCTCGAATGGTTTGGAACATGCATCCGTGTAACCCTTTACAACAAGTTCCTCTCCATCCGATCCGTATATTAGAAACATTTCCTTAGTCTTTCTAAGGTATTTCAATATACTTTTAATAGTCATCCAATGGCTATTATCTAGATTCTTCTAATATCTTCTCGTCATGATTAACGCGCATGACTCGTCCAGTCTAGTACATATCATCGCATACATGATGGATCCTATAGCTAACGCATATGGGATGTCCTTTATTTGATATTGCTCATCCTTTGAGCTTGGACATTGAGATGTACTCAACATTGTCCCTCTTTGAATAGGTACCATACCTTTGTTAGAGTTTTTCCATCTTGAACCTTTTCAAGACTTTATTAATATATGCACTTTGATTTAAACATGTCAACCGCGTTGATCTATCCCTATAGATCTTTATTCCAAAATATAGGCGGATTCACCGAGATTTTATGAAAAACAACTTCCAAGCCAGGTTTTGACACCTTCCATGGTTGGAATATCATTCCAAAAGGTAGTATGTCATTAACATACAATACTAAGAATGTTATTATGCTCCCACTAGCCTTCTTATATACACAAGCCTCATCGGCGTTCTTCATGAAACCAAATTTTGATCTCTTCACCAAAACGTTGATTCCAACTTCTCGATGCTTGATTCAATCCATAGATGGACTTCTTCAACTTGCATACTTTTAGGATGTTGTGGATCGACAAAACCATCTGACTGAACCATATGGACAGTCTCTTCGAGGTGTCTATTAAGACAAGCGGTTTTGACATCCATTTGCCAATCTCATAGTCATAATATGCAGCTATGGCAAATAATATCCTAATTGACTTTAGCATTGGCACAGGCGAGAAAATCTCATCATAATCAACCCCTTGATTTGAGTGAAACCTTTTGCTACAAGTCTTGCTTTGTAAGTATCCAAGTTTCCATGTATATCTATTTTCTTCTTGAAACCCACTTACATCCAACGGTTTGGAGTTAAGTGGGGGGTCAACCAATTCCTAAACTTGATTGTCATACATGGATTGCATCTCAACATTCATGGCATCCAGCCATTGTCACAATCCAAATTGTACATTGCTTCATGGAATTAGTTTGCTCATCGGAGTCAACCACATAGCATCCATTTGTGAAAAATCCATATCTTTCAGGTGGAATGCTAACTTTACCTGATCTGCGAACGTTTTGTGTGTATTGACCAACCTATTGATCATCATCAACAACCTCTTGTTGATAGCTAGTGTCAACCAAGTGTGTATCGGCTTGTGGATCTTGATCCTCATCAAATTCCACTATTCTGTACGTTATTCCTTCCATAAGGAATTTAGTTTCCAAGAACTCAGCCTTTGGAGCAATAATTACTCTTGCTCTGTTGGATCAAAGAAGTAGTATCCTATACAGTCTTTGGGATATCCAACAATATACACTTAGTGAATCGGCTATCTTGGTTAGGACCATATTCAAAATACGAGCCTCGGAGAGCATTGCGAAACCCCAAAATGAAAGAGGTATTGAGCTTATAGCCATCATAGATTGAACCATATCCAATAGGTTTGATTTCTCATTTCAGACACACCATTATGTTGTGGTGTTCTAGGTGGAGTAGGTTGTGAGACGATCCCACAACCTTTTAGATGGTACTGAAAAGCATCATTGAGGTATTCACCTTCTCTATCTGAACAAAGAACTTTGATAGTTTTATAGAGTTGATTTTATACTTCATTCTTAAAGGTTCTGAACATTTCAAAAGCTTCAAGTTTATGTGTCATCATGTACACATAACCATAGAGACTATAATCGTTGGTAAAGGTAATGAAGTATTTATCACCATTTCTAGTCATTGTCTTTAAAAGGCCACATACATCCGAATGTATGATACACAATAAGTCTTTTGCCCTCTCGTTAGTGCCACTAAAGGGCGACTTGGTCATTTAGTTTGTAACAAGATTCACACTTATCAAATGAAACATTCTCATTTGCACTTCAAAAGACCATTCTTTTGAGGTGTTTGAATCCGATTCTTGTTTATGTGACCAAGAGGACAATGCCAAATATGAGAATCACTTAATCCCATTTTAAGTTTCTTGGTGCTTGTTTGGTATAATGAGCTATTATAGGATGAATCATTATGAACTAATTCATAGATTCCATTAAAAGGCATAGCCTTGAAATAAAATACATCATCCACACAAACATAAATACCATTGTTAGCAAACTTTAATTCATAACCACATTGTTCTAAAAGGGAAATCAAAATTATGTTCCTAGTCAAACTAGGAGCATACAAAATGTTCTTTAGAATAACTTCCAAACCATTTGAAAGTTTCTAAATATTGTCACTTTGGGCTTCAACGTCAACTTTTGCTCTGTTGCCCATGTAGAGACTTGTGTCTCCCTTCTTGAGGTGCTTATTTCATATGAACCCCTGCAACAAATTGCAAAAAAGAGTTCCACATCCAGTATCCAATACCCATGTGTTTGAAGAAATAACAATTCAACCAATGTGAATTATGAAAGTTCTACATGAGGTTTGCCCAGCATCCCTCTTGTTTCTCAACTCTTTGAGATAGGTTGGACGATTCCCTTTCCAATGTCCTATCTCTCCACACTCAAAGCATGGATCGTTCGCCGTTACCTTAGGCTTCTTAAGCTTAGGCTTTGGAGGTTCCGCTTTAGCCTTTCCTTTCCCTTTTCCTTTTATGTGCCCCTTTCCTTTGGCAACATTTGCCTTGGGATCAGGGAATGGCCTTTTCTTATTGCCTTCCTCATTGATTGAGAGAACAGGTAGAACCTTTCTACCCATCCCTGCCTCACCAATGCTCTTGTCCCACCCGTTCATATTGTAAATCATTATGAACGTCTCAAACCTATTAGTTAGGCCATTAAGGATCAAATCCATGGCCAACTCCTTTGAGATGGGACAATTAAGCCGCTCGAAGCGATCAACATGGCCTTTTATCTTAAGAACATAAGATGATACCGATTGGGTTTCTTCCATATGACACGCATGAAGTGCTCGAACCGTTTCGAAGCGCTCTACCCTAGGTTGTTGAAGGAACATTCCTTCAACTGGGTAATTATGTCATATGCCCCATGTTGCTCCAAGTCCTTTTGGAGTCCGGGAATCATAGTTCCCAATATGAGGTAGGAAACCTGCTGGAATCCTCAGTGTATTGAAGCCAATCGTCATAGGCCTCAACATCCTCAGGGTCGGGTTGGTCAGGAATAGGATCGTCAAGGACATAGGCCCTTTTCTCTTGCTTGAGAACAATTCTCAAGTTTCGATACTAGTCCATAAAGTTATTATGGTTAACACCATCCCCTTTTAAGATGGTTAGGTGACCTTTATCCCATTATTTAAATTAACAAGGTAGTCAACATTTGACAATTGCAACCTATTGCAACTTCTAGCTTATGGGATCGGTTAAACATCTTATGTTTAGTCGGCATGTAAAATCCCATCAACACCATTGTACGCCATGCTTCAGTGACCCTATGCACATGGTTTCTAATTCAAGTCGTCCTACTTACAGACACGTGTGAGTTTACACATACAAGTGGTTAGGTGACCTTTATCCGACAATATGTTAAGCTCACCACAAACACACAAGTTCCCAAAAAGTGGTTAGGTGACCTTTATGCCACAAGTAGTTCTCAAGTGATTCGAGTGTCGTGTAAAAGGATGGTGTTTAACTTGTTTCCAAAGGGATTTAAGTTTCCCTTAATTCTAGTTATGAAAACTCTATGTACCTTGTATTCGCATGCTTTCAAATACATGGTACCCTATGGTTCTCTTTTAATAAAACTTCTTTTATTTTGAAATCATTAATCCTTTTAATAACCTTTTTTTAGTCACTTAATGATTAGGAACCAAAAATTCAGCTTGTTATGATAATTTATTTAGATTGTTAAGCATATCCATATATCAAACAATCAACATAAAATGAATAATCAAACAAGCATATATGAAACAACCACATGTGCATAACCATAGCCACTATGTTGACAACACTTGTTTGCCATCACAAGTGTTATCATTTGGTATTTCCTAAGGGTTGAACACAACACAAAGACGAGATCTCCAAAGACCCCCACTTGAACTTGCATCCAAATGCTTCAAGTCCTTCTCTTGTGTCTTCCTTTAGTGCTTCCATCTTGTGCATCTTCTATTACAAAATTTATATCCTAATACAAATTTTCTAATAAAGGAAAACATACTTAATCTATCTATTACATCACAAATGAATGAATAAATAGATTACATCCAAACACAAGCATAAAGGAATAATTATTACAACCCATAAGAATGAAATCAACCAAAACAAACATCCATTCAAAACCAAATCAACACAAGGTCAAGGCTAGGTTATGCACCAATATGAAACATCATATACAACATTCAAAAACCAAATAAACCCCCATATGACCCTAAATTTTCAGCCGACATAAACCATGAATTTTGGGTCTTTTGTCC